>NQII01000856.1:306333-343197 GCA_002778355.1 Clitarchus hookeri | reverse complement strand
AGAGAGAGAGAGAGAGAGAGAGAGAGAGAGAGAGAGAGAGAGAGAGAGAGAGAGAGAGAGACACACACACACACACACACACACACACACACACTTTTCGCTCTACTCCCATTCGTACCTCTCCCCTCTACTATCATACCCTCTTCCTTATCCCTCACAACAGCCGCACGCACCATGCGAGTGTCGACAGACTAACAAAGGCTGGCTCGAGCGAGGCAAGTGGGTGAATGTCACTTGCGATACGTGTTTAAACATTTAAAAAATACGAGTTTACAAATGTTAGTATCGCTATAGCGAAAGGCTTCATTAACAGATTTGCGTTATAAACGAAATTAAGTACCTTTCAAATGAGAGGGAAAAAGATGGTGCATTTGAAAACTATCACAATAGCAGACGTGACGCTATAGGCCATACTTGCAATAACGCAGTTTCACTGTATATATCTAGGCCTACCTTCGAAAAAATTCCAGCATTAATTAATGATCCTTGGTTGAAAAATAAGTTAATGAATTTTCACATTACTTCTCACTGGCTTCACATTATGCAGAGGAGACACAATAAAAACTAATCTCAAATTTTCCAGACATGAAAAGAAAAATATAAATAATAATCTTGAAAACCACTTGATAATGATAAATAGGCCTACATAAATCTTTAGCAGATTAAAGGACACAACACTAGACATTGCATCACTACAATTAGCTGTCAGCACCACAGATCTTCCTAATCTCTTCATCGATTGGATCAGTCTCCCGCTGCTTTTATAGTTATGATGTTAATAGAGCTAATTATAAAAAACACGATTAATGTAAAACCTTAAACTATTAAAAAATCAACCATGAAAGGTATATGAAAATATTTAGTCATGTAACTCTGTGCTGTACGCTACATGCATACTGCTTTCTGGCCAACATGTTGCTATGACAAATAATAGGACCTACCACACTTTACTCGCAAGATAGAGTAGTGTAAAGTAATATTAAAAGGTTCACGGGACTGGTTCCCTTTTTTTGTTATAAGTCACAGCACCGTGTGAGCAAGTCCGATGCTTGAAGGTTTTTAGCAAATAATTAGGGGAAGAGTCCTCTGNTTTTTAGCAAATAATTAGGGGAAGAGTCCTCTGGACCTTTTAATATTAATTTACACAACTTTGTCTTGAGAATAAAGAGTGGTAGGTCCTATTAACCTACCAGCTTAGTTTTTATTTTATAAGCCTCTGAACATGCGACTTTGGAGAACCCATGTGAACAAATTCCGACGTTTGAAGGGCTACAGCAAAAAATTGGGGATGAGTCCCAGTGTCCTTTTAATATTACTTTACATTACTCTGTCTTGCAAATAAAGTATGGTAGGTTCTATTAGCCTACTTAGGTTTGTTCTTATTTTATATNTGGACCTTTTAATATTAATTTACACAACTTTGTCTTGAGAATAAAGAGTGGTAGGTCCTATTAACCTACCAGCTTAGCTTTTATTTTATAAGCCTCTGAACATGCGACTTTGGAGAACCCATGTGAACAAATTCCGACGTTTGAAGGGCTACAGCAAAAAATTGGGGATGAGTCCCAGTGTCCTTTTAATATTACTTTACATTACTCTGTCTTGCAAATAAAGTATGGTAGGTTCTATTAGCCTACTTAGGTTTGTTCTTATTTTATAAGCCTCTGAACATGTGACTTTGGAGCACACCTGTGCGAACAAAGTCTAATGTTTGACAACTTATAGTAAATAATTGGGGACAAGTCCCCCGGATGTTTAAACATACCTATACACTACTCTGTCTTGCAAATTAAGCATAATATGCCTTATTAACCAACCAAGTGTAATTTTTATTTTATAAACCTCTGAATATGCAACCTTGGCAAGACGTGAAGCAAACAATGAGAGAATTACAATTTTCCAGAAATTCTTCCTTTTCCCCCTGACTTTTCCAGAAAATCCCTGGCCATTTTTAATTTCCCGACTCTTCCCAGTTTTCTATACCTGTATCAACCCTGGAATTTTCTGTCACTAGAGAAATACTTCTGTTTGAAGCCAGAAAAATTGCAACGAACAGAAAAATTGCAACAAACAAAAATACTCCCGTAACAAAATTTAAAGCAAGGTACGCGTGGCTGTGACATTTCATTAAGAAGCAAGATTTAGGCATTAGGCGAAATACGTCTATTGCTCAGAAACAGCCCAACTCGATTGCGCAATTTGCTGGTGACTCCATTGCGCAATATGCTAGTGACTAAATTGCCCAATTGTTAGCCACTGTTCAGTGCAATGATAGCAAGTTTAATAATTTACTTTTACTCTCAGAAATATTTCTACAATTTATCCACCCCTCCCCCCCCTCGCCTACCCAAATGTTTTGTGTACAGGCAGCACTCAATATTTTCATATGAAAAATGAGTATAAATGTGCGACCTAAACATGGCAAAATATGGTATTTTAAATTTTACTTTTAACCACATGAAAACCTGCACAGTTCAGTAACAGTGCTTAAGAAATGAAATGAGCAAGAACTGTGAGAACACCACACAGAGACGGAGTGGAACCTGCAAGCAGCATTGTACAGGGTACGAGAATGATATACAGGGAGAAGCTCACTGTTGGGATCCTTGACGGAGTAGGCTTGACCAGTAACAGGCAGGCGGACGTACGACGACACCGGGTGGCTGAGGGGGTTGTACACGGTCACCACAAAGCTGTCCTGCTTCTCAGTCGGCTCGCACTGGCTCACGTTCAGCAGCATGCAGGAGTACATCTCCACTGGGGCCGTGCGGCGCNCTGCTTCTCAGTCGGCTCGCACTGGCTCACGTTCAGCAGCATGCAGGAGTACATCTCCACTGGGGCCGTGCGGCGCAGGGTGTCCACGCCGTAGTGAGAAAATAGCTTGCTGAAAGAGAGAGAGAGCGTGCCACTCACACCAAACATATTGTTTCTCGTGACATGCAATGCCATCGTGGATAACAATCCTAAATGAAGCAATGTCACAGTGCCAAAAAAAATTCACAATATTTTGAGTACATACATTTTGTGCATGTGCATGTTTGCACGTGTGTGTGTAGAGTTTTAAATATATTACTTTTTTTTAGAATTATAATTTTTTTACATCTTAAAAAGGTGGTTCACAATTTGGCATTAAATCCAATTAATTTTATTGGTGATAATGCATGTTTAATAAGATAATGGAATTTTACATATTGTTGCATAAAGTATAGGGCTTTTACTTTTTTTCTTTCATAAAAAACCCACGGTCTGAAACTATTTTTAAAAATAACTTATAAATGACATGTAATATCTGTGAACACAATTGATTAAAAACAAATCTTGCCTTATTAAAATACGAATAAAAGAATTTCTATATTATAAGAATACTTTATGCATATTCTTTCCAATTACGTGCTGAAAGTCATGCTGTCATTGAAGGAACTATCAGCCCACTGCTCTATTCACGGCGATGTCATCTTCGCCGATTGAAGCAGTCAGACTGATTCTGGGCGGCCTAACCCCGACTGACTGCACTCATAGCTAGGGAATTTGTCGCCTGCTCTTCCTTAGGTGGTAGACTGTTGTACCTACCCATATGCCCTTCACCCATAGGAGTGGTGAAAGGTGGAGAGCTAAGAGGGCGGCTACTGCCTCTGAAGCTAGCCAATTGATCTGCAACCCAGTGCCCTGATGTACTGCCAACGTGTGAAAAATTAATTTCACTTGTATTTAAGTTACTCAAACAATGGTATTGGTTAAGTGCAGCACAATTAAAATTACAGTGTTCAAAAGTAAATAGAGAAACACAAAAAAAAAGTTGTTCCATATTTATAAAAATACTCAATTGTCAACTCAGAAAACCGTAAGCATGTGTAAGGTTGTTTACATGTTTTGTTGTTGTTGACAGTCAAATGATAGGCTTGAAACAAAAATGGTGGATTGTTTTTATAATATAAATATAATATGCATTGCTTCTGCAATAAACACGATTGTTACTTGCAAAATGTGTACTCTTAAACCTAGTTCTTTCAAAAAACAAAATGTACGCTAATTGATTATTTGTGCTTGGGTGCTTTGCTACACATTTGGGTTGGTATAAAATATATGTTTATGAACAGGAAGATTTAAAATAAACGCATGCCACACAATTAATTTTTAACATGAAAATATTACAAATGAACTCTACAAATAACTACTCGAAACGGGAATGTATATTATTCACAATTTTTGCACAAGATATTCAAAGTTCGAATGTGAATAACTAGTAAATTACAATTCGCAACTACTAAAATATTTGAATATTCGCACAACCCTAGTTATGACAACTATAAACAAATACTTTTGGTAGTGAACTGCTGCTAAATTAATGCATATACAAAATACACAAAAGTTTAAAGGTTGAAAGTTAGCTGGTACAAAAAAAAATAATTTCCTGAAAGTTTGGTTAAGTCTTAACACTACCACCCTGAGAAAAAAAGACCCTCTTGAAATAACAACACTTTTTGGGGAACTATGAACAACTTGATTAAAAAATATAAAAAAAATTGAAGGAAATAGGTTGAAAAATAAGTTTGTTGCATTTACTTTGGTCGCGACTGTTGCAATTCTCTTTGTCACCACTGTAAGACTCAAAAGTGGAAAATATCTAAAAAATAGACACCACCCCACTAGCAGTTTACTGTCTGTCTCTTCCATCAAGGCCACCTATGGTATCCACATGTGCCTGCCCCTTACCACGCCAGGGTTGCCTAGTCCAGAAACTGCCCTTTGTGAAACAGCATAATAATAAAAAAAAACACTGGACTGAGCTCATGAAAGAGGGAATCAAGACTTATCTTTCTTTGACACAGCTGTGAGCAAACATATTACATAATTACAAGTTCATCAGGTATTTCTTTGCTGCCCATCAGCAAACGTATGCAACGAAGTCTGAAAAAATAAACACACATTACTTGCTTCTAAATACAATCTCACCATGTAATTGCAGGAAATTTTATTTACAGAGAACAGCAGAAACCTTCATTTGTCATAATTTGAACCATAGGCAATGTCGAAGGTTGAAATTCGCCTGCAGGAGATGACCCAACAGCTGGGCATAATTCCTCTTTTCTTTCCATTGCCATATGTCTCTTTTCCTCATGTGGTACCTCCCTTCTTTTAGCTGCTCGTGCGATCAATAATTTTCTCCACCCCTGAAAACTTGTTATTTCAGGAATGCAGCTCTCTGCTGGGCACAGGACAACAGCCAAGTTAGATCAAGAGGGAGAGAGAGTGCACAGTATGTTAATGAAAGGGAAGGAAGGGATGCCATTCATTCCTCCCTTTCATGTTTTCCATACTGTTGACCCTCTTCATGACGTATTTGTAGACAAAAAAAAAAAAATGAAAACGTTTAAACATGTTTCAACTTAAGAACAGTTCCTGTAATTTTTGTAGCATTCAACTGTATTTAACAAATATGTGTGATTTTGCCACTAAAGCTGTACAAAAATGGTTTAAGTAATATTTTAATGCAATTGTTTCATATAGAGGTTGGGATNCTGCTTCTCAGTCGGCTCGCACTGGCTCACGTTCAGCAGCATGCAGGAGTACATCTCCACTGGGGCCGTGCGGCGCGGGGTGTCCACGCCGTAGTGAGAAAATAGCTTGCTGAAAGAGAGAGAGGGTGCCACTCACACCAAACACATTGTTTCTCGTAACATGCAATGGCATCATGGGTAACAATTGTGAATGAAGCAATGTCACAGTGCCAAAAAAGTTCACATTATTTTGAGTACGTACCTTTTCTGCATGTGCATAGTTTTATATATATAATTTTTTTAGAATTATAATTTTTTTAAATCTTAAAAAGGTGGTTCACAATTTGGCATTAAATCCAATTAATTTTATTGTGTGATAATGCAGGTTTAATACGATAATGTAATTTTACATATTGTTGCATAAAGTATAGGGCTTTTACTTTTTTTCTTTCATAAAAAACCCAATGTCTGAAACTATTTTTAAAAAATACTTATAAATGACATGTAATATCTGTGAACACAATTGATTAAAAACAAATCTTGCCTTATTAAAACACGAACAAAAGAATTTCTGTATTATAAGAATACTTGATGTATATTCTTTCCAATTATGTGCTGAAAGTCGTGCTGTCATTCAAGGAACTATCAGCCCTCCGCTCTATCCACGGCGATGTCATCTTCGCCGGTTGGAGCAATCTGACTGATTCTGGGTGGCCTAACCCCGACTGGCAGCAATCATAGCTAGGGAACTCGTCGCCAGCTCCTCCTTAGTGTGGTAGACCATAGTACCTTCCTGTATGCCCTTCACCCATAGAAGTGGTGCAAGGTGGAGAGCTAAGAGGGTGGCTACTGCCTCTGAACCTAGCCAATTGTTCTGCAACCCAGTGCCCTGATGTGCTGCCAATGTGTGAAAAAGCATTTTACTTGTATTTAAGTTACACAAACAATGGTATTGGTGAAGTGCAGCACAATTAAAATTACAGTGTTCAAAAGGAAATACAGTAACACACAAAAAAAAGTTGTTCCATATTTATAAAAAATACTTAATTGTCAACTCAGAAAACTGTAAGCATGTGTAAGGTTGTTTACATGTTTTGTTGTTGTTGACAGTGAAATGATAGGCTTGAAACAAAAATGGTGGATTGTTTTTATAGTACAAATATATTATGCATTGCTTCTGCAATAAACACGATTGTTACTTGCATACTTGAACTGTGTACTCTTAAACATAGTTCTTTCAAAAAACAAAATGTAAACTAATTGATTATTTGTGCTTGGGTGCTTTGCTACACATTTGGGTTGGTATATATTATTTGTTTATGAACAGGAAGATTTAAAATAAACGCATGTCACACAATTAATTTTTAACATGAAAATGTTACAAATGAACTCATAAATACAACAGTACCTTTTTTTATAATGAATCTGGAAAGAGCACTTAACCCTGTCATTGTCAGGTTGGTAGATTATCTCAGCAGGGTGGAGCTTAGGACAAAACTACAAACTTTGTTTGAAAAACAGTGGAAGTTGCATTTTTTGTACTGAGGCTTTCGTTTGCAGATGCACTTTGGGAAAACTTAAAATTTTCAATGTTCTTAAAGGAAATGGTTATGTTCGTCAAATATGCCAAAAACTATCTGCAATCCTGCTTCTGTCAACGTCGGCATATTCTGCAGAACCAGATTTGAATCAGCAAAGTTCTACAAATAACCACTCAAAACGGGAATGTAAATTATTCACAATTTTCGCACAAGATATTCAAAGTTCGAATGTGAATAACTAGTAAATTTATATTCGCAACTACTAAAATTTTCGAATATTCACATACCCCTAGTTATGACAACTACAAACAAATACTTTTGGTAGTGAACTGCTGCTAAATTAATGCACATACAAAACACACAAAAGTTAAAAGGTTGAAAGTTAGTTGGTACAGAAAACCGAATTTTCTGAAAGTTCAGTCAACTTTTAACACCACCACCCTGGGGAAAAAAGACCCTCTTGAAATAATAACACTTTTTGGGGAACTATACACAACTAAAAAAAACATAAAAAAATTGAAGGAAATAGGTTGAAAAATAAGTTTGTTGCATTTACTTTGGTCGCAACTGTTGCAATTCTCTTTGTCACTACTGTACGACTCAGAAGTAGAAAATATCTAAAAATAGACACCACCCCACTAGCAGTTTACTGTCTGCCTCTTCCATCAAGGCCACCTATGGTATCCACATGTGCCTGGCCTATGGTATCCACATGTGCCTGCCGTTACCACGCCAGGGTTGCCTAGCCCAGAAACTGCCCTTTGTGAAACAGCATAACAATAAAAAAAAAACACTGGACTGAGCTCATGAAAGAGGGAATCAAGACTTATCTTTCTTTGACACAGCTGTGAGCAAACATATTACATAATTACAAGTTCATCAGGTATTTCTTTGCTGCCCATCAGCAAACGCATGCAACGAAGTCTGAAAAAATAAACACAGATTACTTGCTTCTAAATACACACTCACCATGCCATTGCAGGAAAATTTTATTTACAGAGAACAGCAGTAACCTTCATTTGTCATAATTTGAACGNTTGCTTCTAAATACACACTCACCATGCCATTGCAGGAAAATTTTATTTACAGAGAACAGCAGTAACCTTCATTTGTCATAATTTGAACGATAGGCAATGTCGAAGGTTGAAATTCGCCTGCAGGAGATGACCCAACAGCTGGGCATAATTCCTCTTTTCTTTCCATTGCCATACCTATCTCTTTTCCTCATGTGGTACCTCCCTTCTTTTAGCTGCTCGTGCAATCAATAATTTTCTCCACCCCTGAAAACTTGTTATTTCAGGAATGCAGCTCTCTGCTGGGGACAGGACAACAGCCAAGTTAGATCAAGAGGGAGAGAGAGTGCACAGTATGTTAAGGAAAGGGAAGGAAGGGATGCCATTCATTCCTCCCTTTCATGTTTTCCATTCTTTTGACCTCTCTTCATGATGTATTTGTAGACAAAAAAATGAAAACGTTTAAACATGTTTCAACTTAAGAACAGTTCCTGTAATTTTTGTAGCATTCAAATGTATTTAACAAATATGTGTGATTTTCCCACTAAAGCTCTACANCTAAATTCCAATAACAACCATTTCTCCTCAGGAACTCTGAAAAGTCATAGTTTTGAAAGCTGACTGTTCATACAATAACAAGGTACTGCTATAAAGATGAAGAATGTCTTCGGCAACTTCAAATTTATAGAAAACTAGAGGTTAGGTTTCCTGCCACCCCAACACACAGAGAACTTCATATTTCATAAACTATGTCCTGCTAGATAGAAAAAATTGGATATAAAAGCAGTTATAAATACAAAAACTTCAAACCTATTTTAAAAAGTTGCATTGAAACATTTATATTTCCCCAGTTTTTGCAAGAAAAAGTCTTTAGTAGAATTACTAGTTCCAAATTGTTATGATTGGTCTAAAGCAAAGTGTTCTTCTGTGATAAACATATGGTGTAAATGGTTTCAATACATGAAAAACCACTTCGTAGCACAACGCTAGCAATATTATTGTGAAACATGTTTACGCACTGGTAACAAACATATAGCAAATAACTATATGACAGGACTTGCCATACTTATAAATTAAAAAGTACCTCACTGTAATAACAAGTTCTGTGCTAATACCTAACTAACTGTTACAACCAAATGTTGTTAACTAAATCAGAGCACAAGACATACCACATATATGTTCTTAAGTTGAGTGTTGAACATTAGGTATACAAATTGGTGGGATAAGTAAAGAGAACAAGTGAACTTACTTGAAGGCGGCGTTAGCAATGATGTCGCACTCGACTATGCCCAGATGGAGGATGCGGGCATAATCTTGCGCTACCGCCTGCTTCTCCGTGCCAGTGATGGCGTCGTGATGCTGCATGACGCCCATGGCCTCCCTCATGGCGTTCAGGTCAACCTTGTCCTCGGGCCCCAGGTCACTTAGGGCATACAGTTGCTTGCACACCTGCAGGCACCACACACCCACACTGCAACTATTCCTCTCATTACTCATTCTGCTGTTTAGTTCTGTGTAATTGCTTGCCAACACCTTTACAGTATCATTTTTTAATATTTCTCTTCAATTTGCACTTAAAATTCTTATCTCATGAACTTCTCAACAAATTATCACATTTTGCATACAAACCACACTATGTAAGGCCACCCAAAATGTTTATAAAATAAACTCTTGTTTTGGAAGAAGCAATATCTATAAATGTACAAAATTTTAAATGTATGAAATTTGCAATTGTGGTAAATGCAATATCAAAGCATAATTTTCCACCTAACATAATTTACAATCTATTAATAAAATTAGATTATCAAAATTAGATTATCACAAAATAATTAATCACATTCCTGAACACGTTAACTCACATTTCACTTCTCAATGTCACTAAAAATGCAGTTTTTCAAACAATATAAAGACTGAAGGTAATGTAAATGTGGTTCAAAAAATATTTCTAGCCCCCAGCACATAATTTGTATTAATAAATTAAATTGTCTTCAGTGTTTTTTAATGTGGTCATGGATTGAGATGAAGACGTGTTATTTTAAAAACTTAAAACAAAAAATATGTTACATAGTTTCAATTCATTAATAAATTAAAAGATGTAACCATACTTTTCTATAATGGTATAATGGCACATGTGCACTATTGATGACGTATTGCATATAAACCAGGGCGCAATGTACATATTGACCAAGTATAGTCATCTCATACATGAAGGCCACATTCTTGACAGTTGACGATCGCCGTGCCAATGTTTACTTTTCGTTTATGTATCCATTTGCCATCAACTGGTGCATCAAATGAAGGCTTTGATGTGACAAGTTAGCGCGACCAGGAGGTGCTGCTTCATGCGGCAATTGGTGAACTACTTGGGTGGCGCGGCAGGTGGCAAGAGACACCTCGAAATGGAGTTTGGAGGGCGTGTGTAGGGTCGTTCGTAAACGCTGTACACAAAATATATGTTACTTTAAAAATTATGCAGAGCTCGCGAAAAATAAATCTGTTGGTATCTGTTTGTAAATTGATATATGTCACGCGTGGAACACTTTTTTTTTGTGGCTGGTAATGCTTCAGGAAAATTGTGATAGGTAGCGCGCACATCCAGTCCGGAGCAAAGTCTGAGCTTCTTATTTTGCTCAATAGATAGCATATTTTTTAAGTTGACTGTTCTTCTATTCCCGGCTCGGAACGACACATATTAAATATATATTTAATTAAATTATTAGAAAAAATAATTCAACAATATTATTCAATATTTCTGTATGCTTTTGGAATTAATATCAAGCACGTAATGAAAGCAGGGTTGGAGAGGGGCGATTAAGAGGTGAAAAAAGGATTTGAAATTGCATTTCACTTGGATACGGATAGTTTTAATGTGCCTTTAATTTTGAACACCTTTACATTTCTACTTTAGCACGAAGTTTAGTTTCTAACACTAAAACCCGCAGTTTTATGACCACATACAATAAAATGTATTAATTAACCTAGGAACTCTTCCCTATTGCACATATTTTCGGCTGGTCTAATGTACATCTGCAGTGCACTCAGAATAGCCAACGTAACATTAACTTTTGTTGGTTCGTGCATCAGCTGATACAGGATTTTGTAAATGGCACGTTGTTTGTTTCGAATACGTAAAATTGCCACTCACTGACTGTGAGAATCTGGCCAACTTATATGAAATGAAGCATAACAATATACCCACCAAGTATCATTATTGTTGTCAAGGATGCTTCTGGCATTGTTTTAGTGGCTATTGCAATGTACCTACACAGCCTTTGTGGGTTAAAATTTTGCTTTGCAATGGGCAGAAAGATTAAGTATTAGGAACAGTGCAAATAACCAAAAAGCAGATAAATTTTCTGTGAATGAAACAAGAATTTTAATTTCTGGTATTTCTAACGAGAGATTGTAGTGGGAAAAAAAGACCGCATGGTTAAGCACTATCAATTAGTGGCACACAAAAGTGAGAAAGTCAACAAAGTGGGACAATGAGACGATATGCAGTAAGCTAGTAAATGAAAATATAAAAAGGGATAGACAAGAAAAGCTGAATTNAAGTGGGACAATGAGACGATATGCAGTAAGCTAGTAAATGAAAATATAAAAAGGGATAGACAAGAAAAGCTGAATTCGTCACTAATACTTTAAAGACATTCCTCCGGGCTAACATAATTTTACGTAATACTATAAAAGGTAGACAGAATGCAAAAGTACTCACCGGGCAGTACTCGTAAAGACACACACACAAACAAANTGTAATACTATAAAAGGTAGACAGAATGCAAAAGTACTCACCGGGCAGTACTCGTAAAGACACACACACAAACAAAAGTCAGACAAACACATTTTCCATGCAGATGCGCCACATTTCGCTGACTAGGCCAGCTTCATCAGGCAGTGAGCGACGGTTGGCGAACAGTGACCCTAGCGGCCAGGAGGCAAACTAGGTTGAGGCAGGAAAATTGAAATATGGCGGAGGGGTTATCTTATGTTTAAACCAAGTGTCTGGATTTGGAGATGTACTGGTGGGCCAGCCAGTTCCCAGCATTGCACTTCTGCACTATTATTAGAAGGAGATACAGCCCTCACCAATCTAGTTGTGTAACAGAAGTTAAAGTTCTGGTTGTGAGATGCTGCATGTGCTGCAACTGGCTTCTCCTGCTAAATTACATTTGCCCCAGCTATGGCTTGTTTGGTGTCCGCTCTATGGCCATTCATTTTGTCTGAGAGTGTTTGTGGTGAAGCCAATGTACTCTGCATTGCAGNTGTCTGAGAGTGTTTGTGGTGAAGCCAATGTACTCTGCATTGCAGTGAACGTACTGTAGCTGGTAAATAAGGTTTCCTGCTGCACAGTTGTAGCTGCCCTGAATAGGATGTCTGATTGGCGAGTTTGCTGTTGAAGGCAGTGGAAGACTGGTTTATAGCACCAGAGCTGCAGCATGGGCTATTGCAAGGATGAGATCCCCTGGTGGTTGTGATATTACAGACTCTGGAATTGAATGGCAATTTGGGGTTCACCAGTACCAGTTTGGTTTGAAGGTTGGAAGGTCATTTGAAGATCTATCTGGGTGGTTTGTAGAATAAATTTTGAGTGAGTGGTAATGAGGACAGAATTTTGTGTCCATAGTTGAGAATGGTTCAGAGTATGTCCATGTCCTCATGGTAGGGGATAACCAGAGGGATGGATCTGTGGTTGATGTGGTCTACTTGTAACCTTAACTCACATGTTTATGATTTGATCTCCCGCCATCTTGTGCCCATACTTTGTGTAACTATCCAACTTCCTTGCGTATTTTACACTTTCATTTCTTGCCTTCCTAACACATATTTTTAACACTTTTGCAGCATGTGAATATTTTACGAAGTAAGTAGAGTAGTGATGGACAATGATTCAAAACATTGTTAAGTGGAACTAACAAAGATTGACTCATCATTTGAGTAAAACTTTTTCCCAGTAGACTTAAAGTTACTGAATGTGCAAGTTGAGTCACTGTGCCTTTATGTTATAAAGAAACCAATATTTGCACCTAACAATTACCCAGTGTGTCCCACGAATCAACAACTTTACAGTGTTAAACCAATGAAGTTGCACCACAAAAGGAAAACCATAAATTGGCTACATGCATTGACACTTGGTCAATGTTTGTGATGTTTGGTATATATGGCTGCGATTAAACCAAATGATGCAAAGAGCTGTTCTGGCAATGAGATTGTGAAGCGCTCATTTACAATTTCCAATGGTTGCTTGCTTAATACTTTGTTTATATCTATAATACTAGATAGGAAAAGGGATAAGAGGGTGTAAGGGGGGGAGGGGGCAAGGGCATAGGGGAGAGGTGCCGGGCGTCGGCCGTACACTATTTTGTTACATCACCCGCCCGCCATCTTAAATCAGGGGGACCTTGATGCTTACCCTACTGGGTCTGGTGGCCGGCACCAATGCTCCCACCTCCCCAGGCGACTGAGAAGCGGGAGTCGCCGCTCTGACGGGGTTCGTGACTACTTGGCAAGCAGGACATCGCTGGCGGACCCAAGCATCACGAACAAATGGGACTTCTTGTTGGGGGCTGGTCTATCGTTCTCCAGTAAGTAACCTGGCGAGCAGGACGTCGCTGGNGGTGAGGTAAGAATTAAGTTTCCGGCTCGTGACTACTACTGCGAGAGTGTTAAAAAAAGTGGTGACGAAGCAGGAAATAGTGGGAGCAAGGTAAAGAAAAGATAGAGCGCTGGGAGTGACAACGTAACCAAGACTGATTTATGTCTGTTTACCTGAAGGGATCGAACCTTGGGTTGCCAACCCGATATGTTCCCTAGTCACAGTAGCGTAAGAAGGGGAGGAGGGTGAGAGGGAGGGGGGTTGGCGACCCCAAGTCAGCAGAACTCTGATTCATGTCCTTAAGCGAGCTACAATGTAGCTAGAAGCACTGTGGCTTCGGTGCGCTGGCCAGCAGCATGGCGGTGTGTCGTGCAGAGTAAGACTCTCAACGTAGACTGCGTACAGCAGTGATGACAAAGTCTGTTTCTTCTCAGGCAGAGTGATATTCTGCGAAGGTTGAAGTGACGTCGGTACGCGCTCAAGCAGAGTAACGGCATGCGACTGAACTGGGGCGAGATAGTCTCAAACTAAGGACTACAAGCTCTATTTATACGTAGCGCACAGCGCCAGCGTGGGGGGTGCGGAGGCAGCGGTAATATGGTTGCAGAGGGAGAGAGAGGGTGGCAGTGAGCGGCGGAGATGGCAGAAGGTGGCTGAAGCTGGCAGCTACTTCCCCTCACGTGGCCGAAGGCCTAAGGGTAAGAGTAGGGTTGCCAACCGTACTATTACATATAGTATTGTACTATATTTTGGCCCGGTGTACTATATACTATTGAAGAAATATATACTACGCAAAAATACTATATTTCGGTTGGACCTTACAATGTGCTTCGGGTTGGCCAGTTCTACTATATTAGTTTTAATTTTTATTAAATAGCAACACCACTCAGCAAACTTTATGAATGCACCTTGTGACTTTGCTTCGACTGACGCGTTGTGCGTGTTTCAGAACGTGAGAACTGTCACTGTCAATGTCAAACGTAAAAAAGACACTTTTTTTGGTTACGAAACTAAAAAATTGTTGCAAATCATGGAAGCTAAATCTCCTACAGAAAGTAATATAATTAATAGGAATTTTTTGTTATTTATTGATAAATGTTTGGCTTACCTGAATAAATGGTTTGACTTTGATAGTGGCAATTGGCTATGCAAAATTCAAAAAATCAATTTAAAAAATGAGGTGCCTTTTTAAGACTGTGAGAGAATATTAGAAACACTATAGAGTTACAGCAAAAAATGAATATTAAAATGGCTGACCTCTACTCTGAAGTAACAATTTTAAATGAAATCTTCACTTAAGTGAAAGATTGTACTAAGTTTACTAACAAAAACACAGGCCAAAAATTGCAGCACATTTTTAAAAATACTGAAAATAATTTACCAAATTGATTTTAAATTGTTTCATTCCTGCTCTCTATTCCTGCCACTTCAGCCTCCACCGAAAGAATATTTCTATAATGTATTTGAAATGGCGGGAAGAGAGAAATAGAGCCAGTCTCACCTTAATAAAAAAAGAGCTTCTCATTTGCATTAATTTACAATTTGAGTGCAATGAAGCATTTAATACTTTTATTATGAATAATAAATTATTAAAGAGTGCACAAAGTACAAAAAAATATAGCTTTTGTAAATAAGTAATAAATTTGGTGTTTAATAAGCATACCTTAAACTTTTTTTTTTTAACCTTTTCCCTTAAAATACTATATTTTCTTTCAAAGTACTATATTTTTTATATCTTGGTCTGAAAAATACTATATTTTCCCGAAAAACAGTTGGCAACCCTAGGTAAGAGAGCGGCGGCGTGGTGTGAAGCGGGTTGCGGCACAGCAGGGTGCAACAGCTGGGCCGAGCCAACCTTATACTTCAAGACGTACTGTNGTGGTGTGAAGCGGGTTGCGGCACAGCAGGGTGCAACAGCTGGGCCGAGCCAACCTTATACTTCAAGACGTACTGTGGCATGTGCAGTGTAACAGTTCTTCTTAGGATGGGGCCGCGGTTGTGGCGAGGCTAGATTGGGTGAATGACTATGCCCGTGGCGCGTCAACCTCATGCCCATGACCTTGATCTCATACCTATGATTTTGGATAACATTAAACTTCAAAATTCGAAAAAAATCACAAAAAATTGCAAACATGTAATACAATTTTTTTTGGAGGTGAGGGGGGGATAATAAGAGTAACGAACCCAACCAGCATGTTGGATTTCCGTGGCCTTACCCTGGGCGACAGATGACACGATAGGCCGGAAACTATCAATCAAGGTGAACAGTTACAGTCTCAGCAAGACACAAATACATACAACCNAGATGACACGATAGGCCGGAAACTATCAATCAAGGTGAACAGTTACAGTCTCAGCAAGACACAAATACATACAACCATACAACATATTTACAGAAAAACAGCCTCTTTATCTCATGACATGTAACACCTTCAGCAGAAATATGCATAAATATAGTAAACTTGTCCTTATTTTTCTCAAGTAATTACTGTTATGAAAACTTGTGTACGAACCCCCCCTTCCCCACAAGCAAACAAAAAAACAACAATTTTGAATGTGGACTTCTTGATGGATCAACCTGAAAGCTNACCCCCCCTTCCCCACAAGCAAACAAAAAAACAACAATTTTGAATGTGGACTTCTTGATGGATCAACCTGAAAGCTACCCGCCCACTTCACCTCTAAAATAGCCATCTTATTTTTTTCTATCAGCATTATGTGGCTGACATTGCTGTTCCTAACACAGTCATTCACTCGTCAGAAGGAGAGGAAAAGTAGTGCTGTGAATCACTTTATCAGGAAAAGAATTATTCTTATTGGTAGAAACTGGTCCCACACTTTTTTTTTCTTGGTAAACTGTGACAATGAGAAGGAGGAAGTTACAAAAGGCAGGTGTTATAGCAGTGTTCATAGGTACACATTTACATTTATGGCGCTAACTCAATTTTAACTCACATTTTTATACTGAACTCGACTTGACTCGAGTTCATACAACTTGACTCGACTTGAAGCTGTAAAAATTAAACTTGTCCATCTCTAAAGTTGAGTTTATGTTTTTATATTTTGAAGCACTTCTAGATGTGTTTAACTAACCAGCTGGAATTTAGGACTGGGTAATTAGCCTGGATGAAGTTGAACTTGTCAGTGTTGTAATTCATAATAAAATAAATTAATTCCACGAAAATAAATTACATGTTGACGCTTTATTATTAACTTGAAAGGTATCATTTTTAATCCATTCCTAGTGGGTGGGAATGAAACAAGAGCATCAGCAGATGACTTTGGAAGTACTTGGGGATTTATTGCATAACTCCAGGTAAACATATTCTGGTCCTAAATACCAACTACATGGTACTAAAATTTAGCATATATACAAACACAGACACGAATTCATATTTTTGCTCGTACCCGGGTAGTATGTCTTAAGATACAGCAGTCTGATAAGATTTATTGTGAAATTTACTGAACCAGATTTATGTTAATGGAAACACTCGTAAAGTGTTTACACTTATGAATAATTCAGTCTGTAAACTAGCAGGTGAGGCAGAAAGATAACAGCTGATCAGTACCTGCAGAAAGTTGTTGCCGATACGTTCAAACCTCTTTATGGTGGGGCGCGAGGTGAAGTAGCCGGTCCAGTAGGAGTGGGGATCGCTGGCGTAGGGGAAGAAGTCATCATCCTTAGTGGGCCAAGTGAGGTTGGCATCGTTCAGAGCCTTCAGATAGCACGATGGAGTAGAGTAGACCACGTTCAGCCCACTGTCATTTCGCTCGTTGACGTACCTGGATGGGTGTTAGTCTGTTAGTCATGTGGTTCACACAGCCTGTATTCGCCTTACTTGTACTTACTGAACTAACATAAAAGCATGTTAACTAGTGTGCTATACATCAACANCACAGCCTGTATTCGCCTTACTTGTACTTACTGAACTAACATAAAAGCATGTTAACTAGTGTGCTATACATCAACACAGAAGGTAAAAATACAATCACACAACAAATACTGAACTATTGCCCTACCTTAATAAATGCTATATCACACAAAGCGCATTTATAAGAATACTTGCTCTTCAAATGCAAGAACTTAACAAAAGGAAAGTGGCAAAGGCAATTAGGCTAACTGAAACTCCACTAATTAACAGAAGAAAAGCTTCTAGCTATATTGCTTTCAACTTATTCTTTGATATGTTAAGAAAGGCTTTCCTCCAGAGAACTGCGTAAACTATGTAGCCAAGTGTCTGGCCATCCATTGCTGCAACATCTAACATCTAAGCACACAAGTCATAATTTCATACACTTTGTATGAAAACCAAGAAAACAAAACATGCAAAACCCTTGTAGATAGATTCTATCTACTGCCACTTCTACAAAAAACAGAACGCAATTTAAAAGTGCAGAAAATAGAGGTTTTACTAATAAAAGAAATTACGTGAAAATCCAAGGAAATATGCTGTCAATTAACATTATTTGGAGTTGAGAAGAAACAGAAAACTAAATCACCTCTTTAAATCTCAGCAAACAAAAAGATAATTTACGTAAGCAAAACTTGGAAACTGGCTCATTAATTTTTTTTAGCATTGCATACTTAAAATGTTTGTAGATAACTGCTCAGCTTTAGAACACAAAGATTATCTCTACTTGCTTCTGGATATATCCATGGAAATATTAACGCCCTTCTTTTATAAAAAAAAACCTAACACTCACACACCCACACCCCCACACACACACACCCCCTCTCTGTCTGTGTCTGTGTCTCTCTCTCTCTCTCTCTCTCTCTCTCTCTCTCTCAATAAGGAAATAATTTAGATTCCAAAATAAACAAAAGTTTGTAGCACACAAGCATGAAATAATACAAAGTCATATTACACAGCCCTGTAGATCATACTTAAATGCTGGTGAAGAAGACTGCCGAATTACTTGAAGCAATAAAAAAACTATTTACTATGAGTTTTCAAGCCCTCTCTTTCATGTCCCACATATTTACAACAATTTGGCACCTCTCTAACTCCATTCCTACAATTACGTTGGGTGGTAATTGCTAATTTANCACAGCCTGTATTCGCCTTACTTGTACTTACTGAACTAACATAAAAGCATGTTAACTAGTGTGCTATACATCAACATAGAAGGTAAAAATACAATCACACAACAAATACTGAACTATTGCCCTGCATTAATAAATGCTATATCACACAAAGCGCATTTATAAGAATACTTGCTCTTCAAATGCAAGAACTTAACAAAAGGAAAGTGGCAAAGGCAATTAGGCTAACTGAAACTCCACTAATTAACAGAAGAAAAGCTTCTAGCTATATTGCTTTCAACTTATTCTTTGATATGTTAAGAAAGGCTTTCCTCCAGAGAACTGCGTAAACTATGTAGCCAAGTGTCTGGCCATCCATTGCTGCAACATCTAACATCTAAGCACACAAGTCATAATTTCATACACTTTGTATGAAAACCAAGAAAACAAAACATGCAAAACCCTTGTAGATAGATTCTATCTACTGCCACTTCTACAAAAAACAGAACGCAATTTAAAAGTGCAGAAAATAGAGGTTTTACTAATAAAAGAAATTACGTGAAAATCCAAGGAAATATGCTGTCAATTAACATTATTTGGAGTTGAGAAGAAACAGAAAACTAAATCACCTCTTTAAATCTCAGCAAACAAAAAGATAATTTACGTNGAAAACTAAATCACCTCTTTAAATCTCAGCAAACAAAAAGATAATTTACGTGAGCAAAACTTGGAAACGGGCTCATTAATTTTTTTTAGCATTGCATACTTAAAATGTTTGTAGATAACTGCTCAGCTTTAGAACACAAAGATTATCTCTACTGGCTTCTGGATATATCCGTGGAAATATTAACGCCCTTCTTTTATAAAAAAAAAACCCAACACTCACACACCCACACACACCCTCTCTGTCTGTGTCTCTCTCTCTCTCTCTGTGTCTCTCTCTGTCTGTCTGTGTCTCTCTATCTCTCTCTGTCTGTCTGTCTGTCTCTCTCTCTCTCTCAATAAGGAAATAATTTAGATTCCAAAATAAACAAAAGTTTGTAGCACGCAAGCATGAAATAATACAAAGTCATATTACCCAGCCCTGTAGATCATACTTAAATGCTGGTGAAGAAGACTGCCGAATTACTTGAAGCAATAAAAAAACTATTTACTATGAGTTTTCAAGCCCTCTCTTTCATGCCCCACATATTTACAACAATTTGGCACCTCTCTAACTCCATTCCTACAATTACGTTGGGTGGTAATTGCTAATTTANCCCCACATATTTACAACAATTTGGCACCTCTCTAACTCCATTCCTACAATTACGTTGGGTGGTAATTGCTAATTTACAATCAAATCTTGCAGACAAAATTTTACGTTATACCGTACCGCTCGTCATGGCGTCTGAGGAGAGAGTATATAATTAATTAATTAATTCACCGGGGTTCACACAATGACGCTAATTAAAAGGGAAATTCCAAAAAGACGTCACTTCCTCCTACACCATAGTCTAGTCAGTCCTGTAACTTATACATTCCTCCGTGGCCAAAACTGCTGGATAAAACCAGGTAAAATGCAGAGAGAAAAACTATGAAAATAATTATCTTTACCAAAGATATCTGAGCTCAGTTCACATAACAAATAAAATGAAGAAGAAGTGTCAAAACATGAAAAGTAAACCAACCAAAATATATAAATAAAATTCAGAGGTGATGTACTGAATTACAAATCTAGCTACACCTTAGGGTAGGGGATTTATAACAAATAATTACATTTCAAAAAAATAAATAAACATACAAAATGCTGAAATTGTTACAATTGGTCCATTTTGACTTATGTATTTAAATTTCCNTCAAAAAAATAAATAAACATACAAAATGCTGAAATTGTTACAATTGGTCCATTTTGACTTATGTATTTAAATTTCCTGCCACTATGTCGATGGTGGCGCCATCGGCACTAGAGCGGTGCCGTCAGAATGTACAAGACCAGTTCGGCTTTGTTCTTGTGTCCGTAAGTCGCAACTCGCAACATTTTCATTAAATACAGTCCACATTGTTCTGAAGCCCAAATAATACTTTTTATATATACATATATAAAAAAAAAAAAAAAAAAAAAAANTCAAAAAAATAAATAAACATACAAAATGCTGAAATTGTTACAATTGGTCCATTTTGACTTATGTATTTAAATTTCCCGCCACTATGTCGATGGTGGCGCCATCGGCACTAGAGCGGTGCCGTCAGAATGTACAAGACCAGTTCGGCTTTGTTCTTGTGTCCGTAAGTCGCAACTCGCAACATTTTCATTAAATACAGTCCACATTGTTCTGAAGCCCAGATAATACTTTTTATATAAAAAAAAAAAAAACTGAACATAAATTTTAGCCAGCATAAAATTTTCTTTTGAAAAAGATGCTATTAATTATTTATATGATGGCATATTTTATGTAGGTTATGATAAAATTTTGCAATAGTCCAACGCCACAACTACAGACAATAGTGTTATATTGCATGTTATAAATGTGTGCGCCAATGCCAAATGTGAATAAATTTGTAAGAGCATGAAATTATAATTATACCGTCCGTTGTACTATTAGTACCAGGTAGTCCAGGAACAACATAACACGAGTCTAAAGAAGTGAATTACAGCAAAGTATTTTTGAAGGACAAATTCTTTCCTTTCACAGAAAACATCTACCTTTGGATGGTGAAGGAAACCTCAACACACAATGCTGTTAAATTTTTTGATTAAATTATTTTTCTATGCAGTTTTTTTTAATCACAAAAAGCAATTTCTTCAAAAAATTAATGTCTTCATTACGTTATATTACTGAATATCACAGTTTTCATATAGTAGTTACCAGTGTTGAAATACCAGGTAAATAGNATTACGTTATATTACTGAATATCACAGTTTTCATATAGTAGTTACCAGTGTTGAAATACCAGGTAAATAGGATACCAAAGTTAAGTTGCTGCATTATTTGTTGGAGGCTGAAAAGCATGATCAAATGATTGGTACCATAAATTGTTCTTTTTTGAACCTGCTGGGCTAAACGTGGAAATACAAGATGCAAATATAAAATGTACCACTTTATTGACGATAGATAAATGAGCAGAAATGTTTTATTTATTTATGTAAATAAATATTTTATATTTGAGGATACAAACCACCACAAATCACATCAAGGCACATAACAATAAACAACCAAGGAACGGAACAGACAATCAAAAGTAAATTACAGAATTCTGAGAACTGTAGGAGGGGTTTATATATATCCAATCAAAGAAACAATTTTCTGCTATACAACTTGCTGTAAATGTGTGAAATCACAGTTGTTAATATTATTTTTTATTAGCTTGTCAATATAGCTTTACTGGATTGTAGTTATAGTCTATTCACGGTTTCTTTACGATTTTTGAATTAAACCTTAGAAAAAGCACCCCATGCATGGCGTGTTTGCTTGTTTTTGAAATATACCACATATAACACATTTTTATACTTGTCTCAACACAAAAATAACTTATTTTTTGTTAAACTTAACATTTACCCACTTATATTTTATCTATACATCATAGTATTTCATTTATAACTTTAAGAGTAAAAACAGGGAGAACATACGTAGGTTTGTAAGGCCTAGTAAGAAATAGTTCTTATGCAAAATATTATTACACTGAGTGCGCATGAATGTGGTGCATTGTCCCTCTAGTGTATTTCCTATAGGCGGTTAAGCTATGTTTGCATGAGACAGAGAAACATCGTGGAAGTATAACTTTTACGACTTCAGAAAAGTTTGAAGTAATCATAAATGTAAGACATGAACTATGTCTTAATTATTGGAGAACTAAATCTTTATNGCTTCAGAAAAGTTTGAAGTAATCATAAATGTAAGACATGAACTATGTCTTAATTATTGGAGAACTAAATCTTTATTTGTTTTCCTTGAAGAAATTTTAAAACCACATATTACTATCTCAAGCTAACAAACCTCAACCTAAATTGATTCATTGCAGCACCATTAACAGGTAAGAACTTACATGCCATCACGAACTTGATAAAATGTTATTATAAATGTGCACTATGGAAATCTGCTGTTTTTATTTTTTCTTATGTAGCTACCAGGGATAAGAATAAGAATGTGCAGGAAAAGAACAAGAATAATGTTGGTGAAATACATAACTAAAAGACAGAATTATTCAAGAACATTTTGAGATCACTCAACAAATGCAAAATAAAGTAAAAAGGATTAATCTAGAAAAACTACACCACCATGCAGCAACAATGTAAATGCTGACTGCTATTTAAGCATACTCAAACTGTGCCAGCTACTAAATCGACTAAAAACAAAACTGAGAGGGGACTGCTTACTTNCTGCTATTTAAGCATACTCAAACTGTGCCAGCTACTAAATCGACTAAAAACAAAACTGAGAGGGGACTGCTTACTTCACCAGTCGGTCAACGTTACTGAACCAAGTGTGGGCGTCTTGATAGTCAAAGTCCTCCCCCATTGTGACGGCAATGTGATTGGTTGTGTAACTGACCGCTTGCCGCGCTGCGNGTCTTGATAGTCAAAGTCCTCCCCCATTGTGACGGCAATGTGATTGGTTGTGTAACTGACCGCTTGCCGCGCTGCGTAGCTCACAAAGTCATTCACCTGTGCACACATCACCCCATCATTGTTCTTGGTGGTTTCTCATTGCGTTTTGGAACCAGCTGTGCGATACACTGCATGGTAGTGCTAACACTTCTCTTACTCTACACACGTATACCGTATGTTAAGACAAACACAAATGATGATGGCAAGATAAATTACAACTATAATGAAAGATAAATCAATTTATTGGGCATCAACAATTCATGCAGTGTTTTTGTACAATCCATTTATGGGCATCCTGTGTTTTCTAAATGCTGTTACCATTTTGGAAGCCGACAAATTAACAGCAAAATACGATCGTATAAAATATAAACATCAGACACTGGAACTTTGCACATGTGACCAGTGTTTACTCAAAATTGATTAAAGTTACAATTAACGTAATTCATGGACTACCGACAAGAAATTTTTTCCCTGCTCAACTCTTAACACTCAGAATAAAAATTTGAAAATCAACTTTTCTCTACCTCTGTTTATATAGCTTCTAAATCTGAAGTACAATGTGTATTTTATGTTATATTTTATTGAACAGCAGCCTTCATATTTGTTCTTGTTCAAAATGTAACAATGACGAAGGCGGAAGATTCCACTCTCGCCCCGCCCACACTGCCTTTACAACAGTGATCCAACCATGACAGCCCAGGCAAATTTACAGATAATTCTGATTGCTTCACACTTATTTGTACTTGATGGAAATAGCCGACAACTGCAATGTGAAATTAATATTCCCTCAAATTTTGCTCATTTCTCAACTTGTGCGAGATGCTGGTCTTGCACGAGAATTTCTTGCATAAGATTGTGTGCAAGGCACATCTTGCCTGAAATGAGGAGATAGAGCATGTCCTATTTTTTCGAGCAAGATGATACAAGTTGCAAGCCTGTCTGTCCTTGTGTGCTGGATATGTGACCTATGTTACATCTATCATAGAGGTAAAATAAAATCAAAATTTAAGGCGTGCAGAGAAATACAGGGGAAGAATACATGCTGAGAATGTTAGACAAGTACCAGAAATACCCATGTCCTATTTAATACAAAGATGCATACATACCATAATAAAAATTTGCATCAAAATGCATTGGAATCAATTACTGCAGCTGTATTAGAGGTCCATCCTAACATGACTAATGATGATGTCAAAAACAAATGTAGGAATCTACTGTCACATTTCACAACTGAACACTTGAAAAGGATAAAAGTCTGAGAAGAATGGAGTGGGAACTGATTTTGTAAATAAGAGTAACTATAAATATTATTGCAGCAGTTTCNATAAAAGTCTGAGAAGAATGGAGTGGGAACTGATTTTGTAAATAAGAGTAACTATAAATATTATTGCAGCAGTTTCACTTCATACTGCATAGTGCTCTATATTTTTAATTTGTGGATAAATGAAATTAACTGCAGCTGCCAGACCTAATAAACATGACATGATTACATTTTTACAAGAACATATGGCCAATATCCCAAATGTTGTACATATTCACAGTACGAGCATGTTATGGTTTCCAATTGACAGTATGATAATTTTATAATCACAGAAATAGTCTGAACTGAGATGTACTTTAACTACACTAATGTTCTCAATCCTGTACGCCTTGATTTGTAATGTTGGAATTATAACATCTGCTTGTGCAAAAGCAATTTAAATGTTCAGACTGTGTTCCAATTGGTACTTTTGTTAAAAAAATGGGTAATGTGATTTGCTTTTTGTCTACAAAATCTATTAAGTATTTTTGTAATTTGCATTATTAATTTCGTGAGCTTCAAAACTCACAGATTACCAAACACAAAATGCCAGATCGCAGTCATATTAATTTTGCATGTTTGAAATGTTAAAATGCACATATAGATGAAGTTATTGGAACAACAAATGTGTATCATACTTACAATAATTATTTCACAAAGCAAGTTGCTGAAATATTCTTGTAAAAAAGTATTTTGTCATGACACATTTTTGTTAAGTAACAATTTCACGTCAAAATTGTTTTATTTTGCTAATTTTTAATTTGATACAGAATTGTGACAGCTTTTGGGAATAATTACTATTTATTTTAAGACTTCGTGAACTTTTTAATTTTGGAATAAAAATAAAACCAAAATAAGTGTAGCATGGCATGTTAAACAGTTTAATATCATATGGTGTTCTGACTAAACCTTAAAAGATGCTAAATACAAATTACAAAAAAATGAAGCACTAAACACATGGGAACACAGCCTTGGTGTAATATTGCAGCCAAACGTAAATTTTGAACAAAATAGTAAGTCCGCAGTTAACTTTAGAAAGTTTCTTCTTTCTGCCAACATATTTACACTTCCCCAGAATAAACATGAACAACATAATGGACTGCTGTATGCAGAACCTTGTAATGTAACACTACGACACAAATACTGAACTTGTGTGGGTATGGAACATAACTGGATGTGATAAATTACAGTTCAAGCAAGGGCTCTAACAAATAACTCCACAGCTGTTTACCATGTTGACAATGTGATTTTTAATTGAAGAGTATTGTTACACGAAAATCCATAAACACAAATAATTTTTACGGTGCTCAAATGCACAATTTTCGTCCATTTATTTTCATAGGTGAAAATTACTGTTCGCCTATAAGATATGGATGGCTTCACCAACAAGGACGTACTTTTATCAGAAGGCATACACCTATATGCATCGTCTTGTTATATTGTAAAAAAAAGCCTGCAATACAGATCTGTATAATTCTGAATGCTAATACTATCAACATTTTGAGTTTCTATGCTGTGTTTGATAGGGGCGGAGTAAATCAATATTTACAGCCTAGCATACTTCAATACTGTAGATATATACTTTATGAACACACATTACCAATAACATCGGCATAAAATGAGATCACGAATTGGCTGAAGAAGCTGCGACCAATGAGGCATTTTGTTTATAATTTGCTAAAAAATAAGGTGTTATTCATTCACGAAATAAACATTTTAAAATGTAGGTGTGTCCAATTAAAATTATTCTTCAGAACTGCCAATATGAACACACAACACCATCGAAATTAGCATAGAAACAGGCTGCGAAGATGCACCTAATGAGACATTTTCTTCACAGTTTTATAGAGAAGATGATAATTCACAAAATTATATGTAGGTATAATTAAGATTAAAATTATTCCCTAGAAATGCAGATTATAACACCCATTACCATGAAAATTAGCATAAAAACAGAGTTGCAAATCGGGGCGAGTTGCAACGCCCATGTTTTGTTTACAGTTTCCAAGAAAATAAGACTAGGTTCATTCACGAAACAATTAGGGCTGAGCCGATACCGGTACCAATATATCGAAACCGGCCGATATCGTAATTATCGGAATTGTTCGCAATTCATGTTTAAATCGCAGGTATTATAACCAATATTTTGCTCTAAGAATCTAAGATGATACTGTTGTCATCTTGCCATAATTAGAGTGGATTAGCGCACTATTTGGTTTTATTAAAATAGTAACTATTTTTAAATTGATTTTTACTAAAGTACCTAACTGGCTGTGTTTATTTCTAAAGCAAAATTAGGCTCATTTTGCATGATTGTTTACAAAACATGTATACAACAAAACAATACATAGTAGCCACCATTTGCGTTTACTGAATTTTATCTGTGTAGGCAAGCTTGCCGTATGAAAAAAATTTAATCAGCCTAGCACATATTTAATATTAACAATAGTTAATATTTACGATTACCTCCATAAATATTTTGTCTTAGTTGTTTCATGTTCAACCGTGAACACGGCGAAGCATAAAAAAAATTATGTAATCCGACAGTTTGTCTTTTTTTTTTGTTTCGTTGGTTTGTTTGCTGTTGCTGTAGTAATATGATGGTGTTAGGTTAGGGAACGAACCTGGTGAAATTATTTACATGTGCCAGCAAAAACCAATAATATGGCTGGAAGGAAAAGTAACGTGTGGAATTTTTTTACTCTAAGCAACACGCAAGAATGCAAAGGTTTTTGCAATATTTGCAAATGCTTGGTTTCGAGAGGCGGTACATCATCAAAGTCGTATAGTACCACAAACTTAAAACGGCACCTTGAGTGTACGCACCCTCTGAAGTGGAAGAACTTCAAATTACAACAGTGTCCTCCTAGGCCTGTTGTTCAACTCTCAACACAACTTTCTGGCAGATAAAACATGCCTAATCATGCCATAATTGCGAGTACTTCACAAATTTCAGATAACGATTGTGTGCCTGATGTAAACAGGTCTAAACCGACATTTCCTAACGTGTATGAATTAATGGAAAAAAAGTAAACCTTATCCTTCATCATATGCCCGCACTGTGAAAATAAATAGTCTAATTGGAAAAATCATTTGCACAGAGCTTTTACCATTTACTATAGTGAGAAACAAAGGTAGTTTGAATACTACAAATACATTATATGCATAATTCATATGTGCATCACATCTTACACATTTTTACATCAATTTAGATTATTTTTGTTTTAAAAATATGCTTAATTACTAACTAGTAAGTGGTTCCTAGATTTTTATTTATCTTAGTAGTTTGACCCATCACTGAAACAATAAAAACAAAGACAATTAAAATTTTCTTTAACTAAATGTGTTTTAATAATAAAGTTTTTAATTTTATGAAACATGAAAAAATGTGTTTTTCCCTTGTCAAGGCAGTATCGGTAATATCGGAAAAGGCTCAAAAACCATATTGGCTCACCTCTAGAAACAATACTGCAAAAGGTAGGAGTGTTCCAATCAAAATTATTCCTTAGAACTGCAGATATGTGCACAGATTAGCATCAAAACACAAATATGATTATTTTCACTGTAAAAACAAATAAGCAGCACGGCCATACGTCATTCNCACAGATTAGCATCAAAACACAAATATGATTATTTTCACTGTAAAAACAAATAAGCAGCACGGCCATACGTCATTCTGCCATAGCTGTTATGCCAATGAAGATAAATAGTTGTAAACAAATGCTATGAATCCAATGCACAAATATTCCGTCTCTTGGCGAGCTCTGCACAGACCAAGGCCAGCTCATATCTAACAAATACCACCCACTCTCCACCCTCCGGTGGCGGAATGTTCCCGCACGCAACGCAACTACCCTCGGTGTTTGTCCCGACATTGTGCTCTCGCTCACTTGCCTTCTCATTTTGCTCGTATTATTACAACTTGGATGTCTCTTGGGTTTTGATTACTGTTGTTGGCAACTTATAATGTTTGTTTTGACATGCCATCAGCACCATGGAAGCTTACAAATACAACTCTGGACAGCTGGACTTTGATCACACNAATGTTTGTTTTGACATGCCATCAGCACCATGGAAGCTTACAAATACAACTCTGGACAGCTGGACTTTGATCACACGTGGCTTGGCATGCAACCGCAGAGTCTTCCTCTCTTTGTGGCCTTCCCGTATCTGCCAGTCCATCAGATGTGACAAGAGGCAGATACATTCTCACTTCGTCAGTTCCAGCCTTCTCCTCGCTCATCATCNTGCCAGTCCATCAGATGTGACAAGAGGCAGATACATTCTCACTTCGTCAGTTCCAGCCTTCTCCTCGCTCATCATCCACCCTTTCATCTCTTGAGGTTCATCAGACAACAAACAGACGTGACACTCAGTGCATTTATACCACCAGTTGAAACCAGAGTTTTGGTACGTTGTATTTGTGTGTGTCACTGGTCCATTGCTCCGCTCTATGGTCGCTAGGCACATTTACAAGGTAGGCAGTCACTGGTCCATTTCTCCGCTCTATGGACGCTAGGCACATTTTTTGTGTGTGCGCATGTGGAGTGGATAATAAAATGTAGGTGTGGCAGTCTGAAAGAACAGCAGCAGTATTAATTGAGTGGGTGCACGCGCAGCCTGTTGTCATAGGGAGGGCAAGCCAGCCGCCTTCCGTTCACCTTTCACCCTGGCAAGGTCACTTGGTTTCCCACCGAGTACATGGCTCATTCAGTGNAGCCAGCCGCCTTCCGTTCACCTTTCACCCTGGCAAGGTCACTTGGTTTCCCACCGAGTACATGGCTCATTCAGTGCAACACCAAAGTACTACTTGTATTCTCCCTGCACTGAAGGAATCTGCGCTAATTATAACGGCAGTAGGTCCTTTCAGCACCTTATGGTGCATGTACTATATNTCCCTGCACTGAAGGAATCTGCGCTAATTATAACGGCAGTAGGTCCTTTCAGCACCTTATGGTGCATGTACTATATAAAGCCCGCAAAGACCAGGCAATAAACCTATAATAATAGGTTAATATTTAAATAACAAATCCTCTGGTTTTCCAGCACAAAGCCAGTGAAATATGAGTGTGCGCTCGCTAAATAAAGTTGTTTGGCAAACTGTGCTAAGGCTTTTTCTTTGATGACAAGGGGAGGAACTACGTGTCTATCTAGAGTATAATTTGTCTCGGAATAGTCAAAATATTATAATTAATTAATATTGCATTAAAACCAAATGTTATTTTAGCTCCAGAAATGATTCAACACAGAGGGAATTTTTTGAGTTTTTTGGTGTCAAAAGTCAATCAAAATAAGTCAAATTTAATCTTATAAGCACACAGATCTTACAAATCAATTAATGGGAACCATGTAACTATTTAACAAATACAGTAAAACCCTGTTAAGAAGTTCCCACTTAAGAATAAGAAGTTTTCCTGGTTAATAAGCCCACACGAGAGTTTTACTGTATAACATGTAATTTTGCCAAATGACCTAAGCAAATTTTTTATGCAATTTTTGTGCATATGGGTCAGAATCTGTCCAAATTTAAACAACTACTGTNAAATGACCTAAGCAAATTTTTTATGCAATTTTTGTGCATATGGGTCAGAATCTGTCCAAATTTAAACAACTACTGTCTTAATTTTGCTGCTACAGCCATGAAAAAATGGCCTAAGTAAAAGCTATTTTTGGATATAGAGGTTGGGAGTAGATCAGAATAAGTCCAAATTTAAATAACAACCACTTCAAAGTATCAACCTTTTCCTCAGAAACTGTGAAAGGTTGTAATTTTGAAATTGACGGTTTAAAAAATCCCCAGTTGCTTGGGATTTTTTTTATAAAAAACAATCTCAAATTGATGTTTCTATCTAAACTCTTAAAGGAGAAACAGGCCACTGATGCCTATATAAACCCTTTACTTAACAAAGCAAACTATATATATATATATATACATGTGGTAATGTATGTACCCCATCATATGCAACAAATATTTTATCATCGTGCCATGATAGTGCTATTTATTCATTGATTGCATGTAGAGAACATGATAGTATGACTTTACATTCCCTACATTGACTTTCATTATTTAATAATGTGTTAACACATGCTTTTAACATTAAATATGGGGTATTCTCAGAATCAAGGTCAGTTTACACTGGGAGAGAGAGAGAGAGAGAGAGAGAGAGAGAGATAGAGATAGAGATAGAGATAGAGATAGAGATAGAGATAGAGATAGAGAGATAGAGAGATAGAGAGATAGAGAGAGATAGAGATAGAGATAGAGATAGAGATAGAGAGAGAGAAAGAGAAAGAGAAAGAGAAAGAGAAAGAGAAAGAGAAAGAGAGAGAGAGAGAGAGAGAGAGAGAGAGAGTCAAAAGTAACAAGCCTAATGGTGTTAAAACAGCCTTTATAAAAATGTTTCATTCATAAAACTATGCCAAAAGAATAAATTTATATCATACAACTTATAGCACAAATATTGTCTGTACCTAATATCACATTAAATTATAGGGCTGATTTAAAATTTGAAGTATCATAATCCCAAATTAACATGCACGGCACCAAANAAATGACCTAAGCAAATTTTTTATGCAATTTTTGTGCATATGGGTCAGAATCTGTCCAAATTTAAACAACTACTGTTTTAATTTTGCTGCTACAGCCATGAAAAAATGGCCTAAGTAAATGCAATTTTTGGATATAGAGGTTGGGAGTAGATCAGAATAAGTCCAAATTTAAATAACAACCACTTCAAAGTATCAACCTTTTCCTCAGAAACTGTGAAAGGTTGTAATTTTGAAATTGACGGTTTAAAAAATCCCCAGTTGCTTGGGATTTTTTTATATAAAAAACAATCTCAAATTGATGTTTCTATCTAAACTCTTAAAGGAGAAACAGGCCACTGATGCCTATATAAACCCTTTACTTAACAAAGCACACTATATATATATATACATGTGGTAATGTATGTACCCCATCATATGCAACAAATATTTTATCATCGTGCCATGATAGTGCTATTTATTCATTGATTGCATGTAGAGAACATGATAGTATGACTTTACATTCCCTACATTGACTTTCATTATTTAATAATGTGTTAACACATGCTTTTAACATTAAATATGGGGTATTCTCAGAATCAAGGTCAGTTTACACTGGGAGAGAGAGAGAGAGAGAGAGAGAGAGAGATAGAGATAGAGATAGAGATAGAGATAGAGATAGAGATAGAGATAGAGAGATAGAGAGATAGAGAGATAGAGAGAGATAGAGATAGAGATAGAGATAGAGATAGAGAGAGAGAAAGAGAAAGAGAAAGAGAAAGAGAAAGAGAAAGAGAAAGAGAGAGAGAGAGAGAGAGAGAGAGAGAGAGACAAAAGTAACAAGCCTAATGGTGTTAAAACAGCCTTTATAAAAATGTTTCATTCATAAAACTATGCCAAAAGAATAAATTTATATCATACAACTTATAGCACAAATATTGTCTGTACCAAATATCACATTAAATTATAGGGCTGATTTAAAATTTGAAGTATCATAATCCCAAATTAACATGCACGGCACCAAACCCCTAATTTGCCTCTTCTCCTCATGCACTAGAGCTAGAACATGCTGCAACGCAACCCACAACGCACAATCTCAAGTCTCCGGCTCCCATCCCTAGTCTTGGACGTCTTTGGACTCTAATAGTGGCGATGTCCGTGGGTCTCTACCATATCTTTACCTGCATTGAGTGCTCTAGGATGGGCACAATAACAGCCCTGGTTCCAGGCACAGAAGGGTGGATGTCCGCAGTCTTTCATATCCTCGCTCAAGAGTACAAGCTAAGAGTTGTAAAATCCAAGACCCTTGCTCTGTGGGCCTGCACTTAAGAGCACGTTGCCATTTTTTGCCCTCCTCCCCAACATCCCACAAAAAGAAAGGTAGTAGTTACCTGCTATCAGTGGGAAATTGCATCCTCGTACTGACCTCGCATACATCTTTTATATATGGGTTCCCCACATCCTGAAATGGAGCTTTCTGCTACGCACCCTCCAGCTCAGACCTGTATGCTGGTAATGTTGCACCTCACTGGCATCCACATGAACACAGGTTCAGTATATGTTACCAACCTGCTCTAGTCTTAACCTCCCACTCACACTCGGTGAGCCCACTTGTCTTGTACAGGAAGGTAAATGAGACAGCAGAATATTACAACAACAGGAGTTGACCGCAGACTGGCTTCTCTGTGTCCCAATCTGCTGGAGGTCAGGTCCAGGCTTGGCATGCTGTGCCCCTCAATCACCGTTTGCTGGCCTTTCACATCTCAAACAGCCACAGGTCAGAGCCGGGTGATGGACACCAGTATGAAGACTGCTTATGCAGGGTCAAGAGGAGAACCTGGCCTATGATTGTCAACCACTCTCCCCCATACCTAAAACTGCAGTGAAAGAAATACAAGACCACAAGACCACAAGCTTTACCCACAGGGCGCCATGCAGTGCGAGGAAAACTGCCATAATCACTTCTCCATGTCTAGATCTGCTGGCATAGTGGCCTGGGCATGCATGACAATTGGGACCAGACCCTGAAATGCAGGCTAAGGAGATGATAGCTTTGGCCACACCGATGAGGGAGCTCACATGCTCACTCTTCAGCTTATTTACTTCATACCTTACACCAACTGAGGAGGGGAGAGGAACACACTGCCCATTGCTGCTACTTGCATCAGGAAGACAGCAAAATAACTTCCTGGATCTAGTATGTATGTACACCCACATGCAGAATAAAAAGCATGCCACGTGAGTGGCATCACCCTGTAAATGTCTGCGGGACCAGTTCGCTGGTAAGTACAACAAAACCTGAACAGAGGCTCAGGTGGGTCATCTTCAGAGTATCTATCCCGGTGTTACTGCTGCCTCCCATGTCACGGAAGCAGGACATGCCGAGCGTTCTGGTTACCTCGGGGCCGGGCTACTAGAGCACTAGGCCCCAAGTTTCCATGGCCCCCACCAGGTCTACACTGAATCCACTGTGACCTCAACCTCACCAGCATTCCTTGACTACCAGGGATAGCAAGGCTTGAGCCAGGTACCTAAATCTTGTCAAGACATCAATGTACCACACTGCTACCTGTGTGGAACAGGGCAGGGCCCCTGGACTGCAGACCTCACCCTCTCGGGAGCTGAAATCGGAACCCTCAAGACACCGTGGCTCTGCAACCAAGTGGTATTAACTGATACTGATGCAACAAATATAACCCTAATTTTATGATGGAAATTTTTTTTATAAACTGTAACTGAAATGTCAGAAAATGAAACTAAAGTATCTGCAATTAGTACCGCTGAGAAAGGCCTAGAATTAACTGATGCCAAACTGCAGCCTCTCGAATACCAAACCTTTCTTTCCAAATCCAACATTTTCAAGTATTGAAAAAAGTCATCGTGCAATTATTTTGATTTCACCCGAATCATTAGAATCTACTCAGCATTAAAGCTGACAGCAACCATGGCACAGTACCAAAAATGATTACCCAGTGGAGACTGCAGTAATTTTGGGGGTTAAAGCACCCATAACAAATTTCTTCTTTTATCAAGACAGTAACAGAAACTAACATATAATGATACTTCTGCACAATTAGATCATGGACAGCACACATAACTTTGAATGTCTAAACAGTCTCAAATGTTTTATCTCAAGGTCACACTGTAACATTCCACACTTACTGAAAACTTTTGCTTTGAAAAGCTCCAAGTTTGAAATGTTTATGTATTCTAGTGACTGGCAAGACAAATCTAGCCGTCTTTTCCCCTGTGCCTGAAACACACTCGCGTACCTCATGAGCCTGTCGAGGTTCTGGTACCAGGTNAATCTAGCCGTCTTTTCCCCTGTGCCTGAAACACACTCGCGTACCTCATGAGCCTGTCGAGGTTCTGGTACCAGGTGTGGGCATCCTGATAGGTGAAGTCACCCCCCATGGTGATGGCCACATGATTGGTCGAGTAGAAGGTGGAGGCATGTTGCACAAACCGCTGCAGCACCGATGCCTGACAACAGAACCACGTCAGCTATCATCACACCTGTACAGACTAGTTATACGTCCTTTTTCTCGGGAGTCCAAGAAATTTACACTAATGATAGTCGGAGCACTTGCATTACATCACAATGTTACTAGAAAACACTTGGTAGATGTAAATGTTAGTGGCTGAAATAAAAATCAACTAGTGAATATTGCTTATTCAGCTTATTAGAAGGTGCTATGGCCCTCATCACTCTGGTTGTGTTAACAGGAGTCAAACTTCTGGTAGTGAACCTTTGAATAATAGTATAGAACTACGACGCTGGGAACTAGCCCACCAATACATCACCAAATTCAGACATAAATCTTGCTAAAACATAAGAGAACACCTCCATTACATTTATAATTTCCTGCCTCACCCTAGTTCGCCTCCTGGCCACTGGGTTCACTGTTTACCAACCACTGCTCAACAGACTGCAGTACATTACCACTTGCCGACTAAAGAAGCTGGCCTAGCCAGCGAAATGTCACATGTGTGTGTGTATGTCTATCCACAAGTACTGCCCTGCGAGTACTTGTGTTTTCTGTCTCGATTTTATAATATTTTTNAGAAAGGCCTAGAATTAACTGATGCCAAACTGCAGCCTCTCGAATACCAAACCTTTCTTTCCAAATCCAACATTTTTAAGTATTGAAAAAAGTCATCATGCAATTATTTTGATTTCACCCAAATCATTAGAATCTACTCAGCATTAAAGCTGACAGCAACCATGGCACAGTACCAAAAATGATTACCCAGTGGAGACTGCAGTAATTTTGGGGGTTAAAGCACCCATAACAACTTTCTTCTTTTATCAAGACAGTAACTAACATATAATGATACTTCTGCACAATTAGATCATGGACAGCACACATAACTTTGAATGTCTAAACAGTCTCAAATGTTTTATCTCAAGGTCACACTGTAACATTCCACACTTACTGAAAACTTTTGCTCTGAAAAGCTCCAAGTTTGAAATGTTAATGTATTCTAGTGACTGGCAAGACTAATCTAGCCGTCTTTTCCCCTGTGCCTGAAACACACTCGCGTACCTCATGAGCCTGTCGAGGTTCTGGTACCAGGTGTGGGCATCCTGATAGGTGAAGTCACCCCCCATGGTGATGGCCACATGATTGGTCGAGTAGAAGGTGGAGGCATGTTGCACAAACCGCTGCAGCACCGATGCCTGACAACAGAACCACGTCAGCTATCATCACACCTGTACAGACTAGTTATACGTCCTTTTTCTCGGGAGTCCAAGAAATTTACACTAATGATAGTCGGAGCACTTGCATTACATCACAATGTTACTAGAAAACACTTGGTAGATGTAAATGTTAGTGGCTGAAATAAAAATCAACTAGTGAATATTGCTTATTCAGCTTATTAGAAGGTGCTATGGCCCTCATCACTCTGGTTGTGTTAACAGGAGTCAAACTTCTGGTAGTGAACCTTTGAATAATAGTATAGAACTACGACGCTGGGAACTAGCCCACCAATACATCACCAAATTCAGACATAAATCTTGCTAAAACATAAGAGAACACCTCCATTACATTTATAATTTCCTGCCTCACCCTAGTTCGCCTCCTGGCCACTGGGTTCACTGTTTACCAACCACTGCTCAACAGACTGCAGTACATTACCACTTGCCGACTAAAGAAGCTGGCCTAGCCAGCGAAATGTCACATGTGTGTGTGTATGTCTATCCACAAGTACTGCCCTGCGAGTACTTGTGTTTTCTGTCTCGATTTTATAATATTTTTAATGTATATGAGAAATAGCAAAATGCAAAGCACGCTGCTAATCTTCAATGACATTACATTTAGAAACAACAGATGTACTTGGCCATAACATTACAGTTTTGCATGAGAAAAAAAAGTGGTCCTGCATAAATGGTGAAAGAGTCATCAGTTGGACCAGCCTATCAAAAGTATTACACAGCATCAGCCTGCAATGTTTTTTTAATTCACAAAGCATAATATCTCTGAAAACTATAATAGTCTGAGACTGTGCACTACTGGTAATATGAAAACAGCATTATGTGGAGTGTATAGACAAATTTCATAAGAAGTCGTGTACCATCAAATGAGTACATATTCTGTATATTGGTCACCTGTACAGAATGTAAGAACTAAACAGCACAGCATAGTGTTTGTTTGTCAGAACAATGCCCTCCCTCATTTTTGCTGGTGTATTCTCCTTATTGCTAGCTTGTAACACCTTTGAAATTATGCAGGGAAAATTAAGGTACTGGTATTGAAATGCATAAAATTATGAAGAAAAAA
>NQII01000856.1:252945-294204 GCA_002778355.1 Clitarchus hookeri | reverse complement strand
GCAGATCCAAGTACCAAACTGAGGGTTACAGTAGCAAGGCTAGAGGTGATCACTCCCATAGCTCCCTGGCGAGCAAGACATTGCTGGTGGACCCAAGTGTCATGTAGAGCGGAGCTCCTCAGAGGTTGGCCTATCATTTCCAAGCAGGTGACCTGACGAGCGAGACGTTACTGGCGTACCCAGGCACTTACTGCAAGGGCCATAGTCCAAGTGACAACTGCTCTAGTGTTGCCTAGGAAGACAAGCTTCCTAAGCTGCACTTCGAAGACAGTTCCCAAAAGGTGACGGTGAGGTTGAGGATGTGGGTTTCAGCTCGTGGCTACTCCTGGAAGAGTCTTACTAGGACAGGTGACGAAACAGAAAATAGCGAGAGCAAGGTGTAGAAAGTATAGAGTGCTGGAAGAGACAACTCAACCAAGTCAGATTTATGCCTATTTTATTGATTGCTCAATCAAACACACACAAACCAGCCTGTACCTGACTAGGGCCCGAAGGGCCGATCGTAGGTTGCCAACTGGTAATTGACCTAGTCTCGGAAGACGCAGCAGCACGAGGGGTGAGGGCGACCCCAAGTCAGTGGTACTCATACTCAGAGTCAACTGCGGGTGAGCTACGAGGTAGCTGGAAGCGCGGCAGGCTTCGGTGTGCTGGCGGGCAGCGAGGCGGCATCATGCACAGTGGAACTCTGACAGTGCTGTGAATGGCAGTGACGACTTGAAGAAGTCGGTTGACTCTCGAGCAGTAACGTTCTGCGAAGGTAGACGCGGTGTCTGATGGCTCTCGGGCAGCGTGACGTTCTGCAACTAGACTGGCACGAGACAGACTCGAACTAAGGACTGCGAGTCCTATTTAAACGTGGCTCACAGGGCCAGCACGTGGGTTGCGAGGTATGGTGAGAGAGAGAAAACGCAGAGAGAAGAAACGTAGAGAGAGTAGCGGCGATGGCCAAAGGTGGCGGCAAGTTCCCCTCTCACGGTTGAAGGCTGGAGTGGTAGAGAGAGGCGATGTGATGCGAAGCAGGTTGCGGCATGCTGTGGCGTGTACGGTATAACGGCTCTTCTTAGGAGGGGGCCGTGGCTGTGGCGAGGCCAGATGAGAGAATGATGTCGCTCGTGGTGCGTCATAGTAACACCCATTAGGTAGGGAGCCAACTGAAAGACTCGCTATTTTTAAATATTTACAACATGGGCTTCTTGAAATTATGGCAAAATTAGTTACTTCAGTGAAGAAAATTAATATGCAGATACACATAAATATTTTTTTTATGTGAAGATAAAACAATTACATTCTGTAATATGAAAATGCAGAAATTACATTCTGCAAACATAAAATAATGTATGGTTTGAAAATACATACTGCTTACTTATTAAGTTTCCTTTGGACAAAATTACACCACTTACCCGNAAAATAATGTATGGTTTGAAAATACATACTGCTTACTTATTAAGTTTCCTTTGGACAAAATTACACCACTTACCCGTAACAAACACCACCAAAAGACTTATCTTTTGAAAACAGTTAGTTTTTCAATAACAAATTCACTATTTCTCCTTTAANTAACAAACACCACCAAAAGACTTATCTTTTGAAAACAGTTAGTTTTTCAATAACAAATTCACTATTTCTCCTTTAAGATGCACCTGAACATGGAATTCACATTCTGTAAAATGTGCCGTTCAAAGTCAACAAATATGTTTGGTGACAAGGGGTAGAAAAGGTTACGTTTCCATGTTACCATTATATTCATTAGACTATTGATTTAAATTAATGTCTTATAAAAATAGTTTGGGTTATTGAAGGAGATAAAATACAGTTTTATTGAGAAGAATACCACACTTTGACATGCAATTTTTCAATATTTTATGTGTTAAAATCGATTAGTTTTAATTTTTAGGGTGGTAGCGATTTTACAAAGTCATTCTTGTAGGAGGGTCTAATGTATAAGATGCGGCACAAAAACATGCATACGGAAAACACGTTTTGATGAAAAAGGATTGAAGATAATGCTGCATGTATACATTGTTAATCTAGGTAGACCCACGTGGATACATGACGTTGCAAGTCAACAGCAAGAATCAATTGTTTAGNTGTATACATTGTTAATCTAGGTAGACCCACGTGGATACATGACGTTGCAAGTCAACAGCAAGAATCAATTGTTTAGCGACATACTGAGCATGAGACTGCAGTGATCATGTTTGTTTACATCTCATAGTACTGGTAAATAAAACAAGATTTGGGTTGGACATGGTTAAAAAAACCAATAACTTACCTTTCTGTAAAAACTTTGTAGTAACATTTAATTAATACCATTCTGAAAGAAACCATGNTAAAAAACCAATAACTTACCTTTCTGTAAAAACTTTGTAGTAACATTTAATTAATACCATTCTGAAAGAAACCATGTAAAATAATCTTTATTATAGTGAAAAAGTTAACATAAATTTTAAATAATAAAGTGAAATATTGTTACATAGTTTACACATAAATTTTTTGACAGGAATTGAGTACGTGAAAGTGAAAGATACATTAATGTGAAGTACATTGTATAGGAATTTTACTGTATTAATCTTCTCATCATATCAGCTGTCTTTAAAGCAAAGTTTCACTGTACAATTATGAACAATGTAAAATAATGTACTTTGAAGAATGCTGTGAAGAAGGAACAAACCCATTACTTTTTGAGTGAAATATCACAACTTGTTGATAAAATCTACGTCTCGCGCAAGCACGCACACGCACACACACAGGGTATGCTGTTATGGCAGAACATTTAATGCTGAATTTTTGATAGGAGTCATTTACTTCAAGAATGAACAAATACATAATCACCAACATAAAATATGCTGTGCAAGGTCTCACTTCAATATGACTGAAATATGGAAATGCTTTGCCTTTAATTCCAGTTCTTTAAGACTTTGTAGCAACAAGACACTTCTAGTTGCTTTTGTGTGACTTTCACATAACTTGACATTTCACACCTACGAAGACATGAGGTAGCGAGCGTATTTATCATTGCAGGCCGGGATATGTTGGTTCCACTTTTATACCAGTTGTCGGTATGGTTCCAGTTTTGAAAAATAGGTTCTCAGCTTTTTCTATCACCAGGCTTCATCTTGCTTTGCCAGATTCGAGTAATCAGCATTGTAAACCTGCCACAGAATCGGTAATTGACTAAATTCTTACATAAATTTGGTAAAAAAAGTCAGGGCTCATAAACGTTTTCAACATGGCAGGAGACATGATTCCACGATCACAAAATCATGAAGACCGCAGTGCATGGCATGTTAAGCCCAGCTTGCAGTCTCCGTCATACGCACTAGCCAGTAGAGAGCCCACGGTGAGCCAAGCACTGTCGAGACCCCTGGCGAACCTAGTGGCGCTCAGCTCGCAGGACATTGAACCCAGCTCGTAACTGCCCACAAATGGACAAGTTTGCCTTTTGGGGATTCAAGCCGAGCCAGACTCGCGCAAGTACTTGTTTATGATCAGTAACTATTATTTGACAAAACCAGGTATATCATGGTTGGTTCTTCTAATGCAACCTACGCTTTAAATTCCACAAGTTTCAGAAATTGCACTCTCTCCTGATAAAGCAGGTGTTACAAACTTTATAGCAATTGTAAGGAAGGGGATTAAATAAATGAATTAAAAGCAATGGCGGGCGGCAGATGAAACAAGCCCCGTGCTAGTGATTAGTGCTGTAGCCAACTTCACCCCCCCCCCTTTTTCCCCCCAGCATGTGNCCCCACCCCCAGCCCACCTATCGAAAAATATGAGATTTAGTAGGCTAAAATGTAGTCATCAGCGTATATTTTGTGAAAAAGTTTTGCATCCAGAATTAAATGTCTGATCATCTAACTGGTTTCATTTTGCAAAATTACTACTATTACAAGTTATATAAACTGGCAGTGTAGTCAGAGATAAAGTTCGGTGTCATTCAAAAAACTAACTGGTTTATGAGAATCTGGAAAACGTATTTGGAACAGAACGTATATGTCACATATCAGCACTGATAAGAGCAATCGTCATACTCTGCCACCAAATTCAGTACTCATTTACACATAGATGGAGTAGAATTGAAAATGTTCAGAACTCACGCCACACTGTTTTTTTTGCAAAGATGTAAGAGCATGAAGGATAATTGATATACAATGGAAATAAGTGAATTTTAAATGAAAACCACAATTAGAACATTATTTTTAATTAACATTACTATGAGCTTTAGACAAATGTTTCTTTTATAACCTTAGCAATACTCTTCAGCCTTTTCTCAAGACACGTAGCAACAGTAATAAATGAATAATTAGTTTGCTGGTAGTTACGTAACTCTATAGACTTGTCAATTATAATCTGTTATCTTTTCGGGTTATTGACTCTATACTACAGTAACTCCAGATTAACCGTGTTAATCGTGACCAGAGAAAAAGCAAATAAGGGAATGTCTTAAAAGACCTAGATAATCAAATTTATATATTTGTACTATTAATGGAACAGTGATATTGGCTCCTAAAATCACGATAAAAAACAGTACCTATTATTCATTTCAAAGCAAACACAAATCACACATTTAAAGTACTGTACTGTATGTAGTAGAGTACACGATACTTTATCCGATATTTATATTGCACCGAGTGTAGTGTAATTCACGGCGCATGGAGTAGACACAGCTTATAGCCTGCAACAGCGCCCGGCACAGAGCAATAAACGGTGCAAGTGTGTGTCGCTTCCTAAATGTGCACACAGATCCGTCCTCGAGATGGCAGAGTGAGTTGAAAGTTTAGAATGCAATGCAGTAAAGACAATAATGGGACTTTAAATGAGGCAACATGGCATTGAAAAAATACAGTACACCCCCCAAAAAGAGTCTAAATTCATTCTTAAAAGTTTGTGACAACCATAATGAATTTTACAAAAATGCAAGCACTCACCTCTATCAATAAGTGTAGGCTGCTTTCTCATTTAGTCTCAATAGGCTGGGTTGAAACGTCTTAGATTTCTATATATCTTTAAATACTACGAGCTTATATAAATTTTAATGACTGAACCACACACACACACATGCATGCATGCATGCGCAAACACAAAAGTTTAAACATTCTGAACTGTTAAGTTTTTTGTAACCATTTAAACACTCTATATAACATTACGTAAGAAAAGTTAAAATCCGCCTTTCTTGAAAAAGTCTGCAATTTTTTTTGTTTGGCACCAGAACTGATGGTTTTGTTTATAACAAACCATGCTGAATTTTTTTAAAATTATTTATAACTTTTCTGTGACAGTTAACAACCGTGGCNGTTTTGTTTATAACAAACCATGCTGAATTTTTTTAAAATTATTTATAACTTTTCTGTGACAGTTAACAACCGTGGCCGAGCGATCGATAAACTTGCAAGCCATGGTGTTGGGGTGGTAACTGAGATGAGTGTGATGTGATACATGCTTCAAGAGGCAGAAATGGATGACTCACTTTCAATAAATTCCCGTACATCTAAGGCAAGATCATCAGTTTTCATCGAAATTGCTACAGACGTTAAAATGGCGTGGTGGTTGAGTCGGATGTTTCGCGCATTTGTAAAATGTTATTTAAAAATGGTTGTGACGGTTTTCGACAGGACGGCAGAGTTTGCGAGTGAAGGATTCTACGNGTTTTGTTTATAACAAACCATGCTGAATTTTTTTAAAATTATTTATAACTTTTCTGTGACAGTTAACAACCGTGGCTGAGCGATCGATAAACTTGCAAGCCGTGGTGTTGGGGTGGTAACTGAGATGAGTGTGATGTGATACATGCTTCAAGAGGCAGAAATGGATGACTCACGCAGGCTGACAGTTTAAAGAGATAAACATAATATGGTACCACTGCTTGTTAAATGACTCAAGTTACAGCATCGCCTTACTGCAGAAGTTACAGTAGACTTTGAAAAAAGCCAAAAAGTTGCATGGATACGCCAAATTGGTTAAGCAAAGCACGAATAAACGGGAGTGTACTGCACTACTATTCTACGAGAAAACCCATAGTTGGTTCACGACTGGAAGAGACTTTCTTGAAGCCCTGCTAAAGATTTACTTGTATCCTTCCGCCAAAGGTAAACAAACATTGCCATGTGACTGCCATGTGGCAGTCACATGGCAATGCTTACTTGTAATGTTTACATTCCACTGTGTGCGTGTAGATGTGTTCGTACATGCACGTATCCATTATAAAAGTCATATATATATTATTAATGGATATTCCACAAGCGTAAAGTTTTTAATCTTGAGAATTTCACACAAAAGAATATGCGATGCCAGCAAAAAACATTTCATTCTATAAACCCAAAATGCAAGTATTTTGATGAATCAATAGTTGTTGTCTATTTACAATCGATTGTCAGTGACTTTCAATAAATTCCCGTACATCTAAGGCAAGATCATCAGTTTTCATCGAAATTGCTACAGACGTTAAAATGGCGTGGTGGTTGAGTCGGATGTTTCGCGCAATTGTAAAATGTTATTTAAAAATGGTTGTGACGGTTTTCGACAGGACGGCAGAGTTTGCGAGTGAAGGATTCTACGTCTTCGACAATGTGAAAACAATTCTTATGTGCAAATACTGCAACATTAGAATAGAGTGGCAAAGGAAAGACACGTGTACGAAACACATCAGTACGAGAAAGTGAGCACAAATTAAAATCATACGTTATTTAAAAACATAATAAAGAGCGGATATTAGTAAGACAAGACAGATGAATTATTATAGGTTAAACGAGATAATCGCACAAATTCTCTGGCACGTGTGTCAACAACACATGGAACGAAGGTTAGTAAATAAATGACCGCATTACTTTCACCTTGAGTGTGATCATGTGACTATGAAAGAAACGTTGAAATCTAAATATGTTAGCATCACGTCATTATTAATTGGCATAATAAGATACAAGTCTTTTCGACACCCATTTGTATGCGATAAATTATCAATTACGTTCAAACTTTGGAACTATTTCCTCTCTTTGTGCTGGCAACCTAACGGCATAACTGTATCCGCGTTCGCCGCTGTTTGTAATGTTATATGCATGTAGCTAACGGCTAGGGTGTTTTTTCAAAGGTTGATTTTCAAAAGTTTCTTCCAGTCATGAACCGACTGTAGAGGTTTAACATTTTATATTTATAAAAGCTACTTTCCACTGAACTTTTTTACAAAGTGGAGTAGCCATGTAACTTTAAAGTAAATAATATAAAACTACAAGCACTGTACCGATAATTAAATACTGAGCAAGAGCTTCACTAATTATAGACATTAGTTTCATTCCAGAACATTAGCTACAGTTTGAGATTGATATTTGTGAACCTAAGTCTAGTAGTGATATCAAGGCATGCTGGATTCGTGGGGTTGTACAAGAAAACAGAGAACAGTTTTTCAGTTTATGTAACAGAAATGGAAATTTATAAGACCCACATAAATTCACAGTCTCAGGTTTTTGCAAAAAACTTACTTGTTTAGTTATCACAACCAATGAACTGTAGGCTTCATGTTCGGCTATAGCAATATAACACATTACAACCTAGACTAGTAGCACGCTGCATGGTTTACGGATCATTTACGTACATAGATGATGCTTGGGTAGCTAAAAATTACTTTCCTGTTTGTTACATCAAAGTCATGGACATGTGCAAAAACATAGTACACATATTTATTTCATCACTCATCAACCGCAAACAGATAACATTAGTGTTATAATCAGTAATGGACTAAAATATTTAAAATCTAGAAAACATCTCCATTAACTATATTTTATGTATAAGAATTAATGAGGAATAAGTGCATGGATAGTATGACTGTAAAATGACAACAATTATCACAAACTAGAACATATCCAAACTTTCTAAACTGTGAATTGTGAATATGATTGGGCCAGCCAGTGTAATTTATAATTGACAGAACTTGTGTATTGCTGTAATGAAATATACTTAGGTACTGTGTCGTCTTTGTGATTCTTGCTTTTAATAATAATATTTGCTACAAAATAAATATCTGTCAACTAATAATTAGCAATATTATTTTAACTCTCTGCAGATACCGTATTAGAGAAGTATAATGAAGATAACAGAAAGTTTGTAGCTGCCGCTCCCGTATACGGTTGAAATATTTTCACACCGTAACAAGAAAATCACTAGAGGTAATGGTTTAAGAGGGATATATAAATAAACTATGGTGTTTATTTTTCATTTCAAATGCACAGCAACCATCTATCACTTAAAAAAAAAAAATCTCTCGCTTGCAATTTTTTCCTGGCCTCATCTAGAAAAATAATTAAAACAGACCATTGTTTTACAACATTTAACGTAGAAAATTGATTAAGTAAAGAAACGATTATGATTGCATAATGGTTAGAAAATATCAGTGACTTGACAGTACAATTTTGAAATTATATGTGTGGATAGTTTTCGAGTGACAACGAATTTAGTTTGAACGTTTTTTGGCTGCAGAAAGTGAGCACACAGCGCTGTTGAGTTTCCTGCCCCCTTGCAGAAGCCAAGGGAGCACAGAAGAGGAGCAGATGAGGGCGAGATTCCTGTGTTTCTTTGCGGCTCCGGCCAGCACGAGGGACTGGCCGGAGGAGCGGAAGCTGTGCTCAACCGCAGTACAGCACTGAGGCGGTGTGCACGACGCTTAAAACCTGCAAACAATTATCTCTAGCAACAAAATTAAGCTATAACCAAGTAATATTGTAACGACTCTAATTTACGTGGTTACTTTTACGATCCGGCGTCCGGAGGATCAAATGTTTAGTTTCATGGGCAAATTATCCAGCAACACTCAACAAAGTTTGGGGCAGCTGTGCTTCCGTCAATAGTTTGTACGCCATCTTTAAACGTCAGCTGCCGATCGCAGTGACACAGTTGGTAATGTACAGGTTACAGCACTGGACCCGGGAAATACAAAAACTTTTAACTAAAACTTGGTACATGTCAACAAATACGACACACATGACGGTAAACATTACATCTTTAGTAGAATTTTTTTTTAAATGTTCTTATAATACGGTTGCACGGATGTGACTTTTTTCTTATGAAATGAAAATGAAAGATATGTTATGAGCTTTTGTGAAACTGAAACCAAAATGAAAAGTAAAGTCATTAGAACTCAGCCTTGACAAAAGATTAAAGAATTTCATAAAATTTCAGCAAATTTGTTGTAGAATCAAACCAAAAAAATTTGAGATATGGAGTATTTACTATAGGGGGTCTTGCCTACATTAAAATTTTCGTTTTATGTAATTATTTTAGTTACGAAATAATGAAAACAACCATGATTTACAGGCAAAAATTTTCTTTGTTGGTGCGCTAAATGAACATTCATTAAACACCCAAAAATTAATTGAAAACGAGAATTTTTGTTTTGTTACAATTTTCGGTAACCAAATTTCTTACCGAAACAAAAATTAAAGTAGTCATTTTTCATTTTCGTTTCAGTATACCGAATATTTGCACAACCCTATTTTATAACCTACAAATTACATTACACACACACACACGTAAATAAATTTAACCCGTTTTTATACGTTATAGGGTTTCAAGTTTTTGTAGTTGAATTGTTTGACTGATACAAACTGTGACACTTGCCAAAAACTATATATACTTCTATAATTTGCAGAGTAGTTCTTTTTAAGATTGCATTTTTAAAGTAGTTTTATATTCTGTGTGAGAATCATGCTAATGATACATGCCACTGATTTAATTTTATACATTCATTTTAAATGTCTCTTTTACATGCACACACATACACTACATACATGGACCTTTGGATGAGTAGAACCAAGATTTAGTGGTGTTATTTTAAAGTAAATTTCATCATTAAATATGTGAATTTCATCTTCGTCATCATAAAGGTATATTATGTCATAAATCTTACTTAATAGTGAAATCCAAGAGATAAAATAGTGCGCAGAAGTTCAAGACATATACGCTGTGATGCGGTCTGCTTTTTTGTTAGTGTTTTAGCTCGCTCAATTGTCTTTTATGCATAACTGAGGTAACATTTTGCACAGAATACATCACCCTATAAAATCAATTTATATTTAATTAATGAAAACAACATAAAATGTATAATTTCCTCACAATTAATATAAACCACATGCTGCATTGCAGCAGTTTTTGTTAACAATATGTGGGGTGTTGCAGTCTTTATTGTACATTTTAAATTGTTCAGAAGTCTTTTCTGCATAACTCAGGTATCATTTTACTTTGAATACATTACCTTAATTCATAAATTTCCATTTCGTCAATAAAAACATAATTGTTCCGTAAGAGACGTGTACACATAACTTCATGTACCCAGTTAGCAAAATATGCTGTTTGGACGCAATTTTCACGTTTGGCAGTTTCGGTTCTTAGACAACTCGGTCGTACAAACCAATTTTGGGGAACCGTGAATGTCTGTACTATCAAAGTTTGACTGTATTATCTTCCTTATAAAACGTAATTTTTTGTATGTAATTAAAGACCACGAGCTTAAAGTTTGGGAACTTTTCAGTAAAGTAAAGTTGCTTGGGCTAAAATTGGGTGAACAAAATAAACTTAGAAACAAGGGGAACTACCACCAGAGGTGTGCAGAATCAAAGCATTGAGCAAGGTTATGGAAGGGGGGACATAGAGAAGTCATTATAGCTCACCCTGCGTGGCACATTGTACTCTGGGCTGCGCTCATCGTCTATGATTGGCTCGTCAGTGCACAAGACGTCAAAGCAGAAGCCTGGAGGAGGTGCGTAGTTGTTGTACAGCACACTTGTGAACAGGTCTGCTGCATTGCCTATTCACAGACAAAAAACAACCAAGCATTACTCGTGGGCATTCCCAGCTTTCAAGGTACAAAATAAATATTTACAGTTCGTCATGCAGAGGTATATGAATTTTGCAAATTCTTTTGGTGACAGGGTAGACTTGAAGCACACATACTCTAGTATTTCTTTTATGATTGGACTCCACACTGGTTCAGACATTCCCTATTCAACTCTTTAGCCAGCAATAAACAGGGAGAAATAACTTGACCGTATTACGTCCAAACAAGTTGAATACAAAAATATCTCGCACCATACGAGCAGCCAATGAATAAACAACTGTGGCTTAAGAACACAGCCTATCTGGTGCTTGAATTGTGTTGCAGTGTCCTGATTGGCTCTCACCTCGCCATTGCTGATTGGTTGAGGAGTATGGCGTGGTCAGCCAACAGCCAATCAGGGCACACGTTACAAGAAGGGTGAAGCAGAAAGCTTTTTCTTTTTGCAGAAATACAGTCACCACTGCCGAGAATGGATGCGTGTGTGCGAGAATGGACGTGTATGTGCGTAAAAGAAAAAAATTAGACATGATTAATCAATATGTAATTGAGGCAAGATATTTAAATTTTCATCTTCTATAATTAAAATCAAGTGACAATTGGTTATTTGTTTTGAGAATACTAACGAGTCAATAAAAAATGGACAACAGAATTTCGGAATCCTAATTAAAGAGAAATGCTACAAGGGGTGGAAGTTGCAAAAAGATGTGACAGCTAGTGCCAAACTGCATGAAGGTAGGGAGAGTAGGATAAAGAAAATTCAGCTACCTTGTGATTGACGTGACTAAAGGGGGTGGGTGTGTTAGGAACAAGAGGGTGAGAATGCTGATGTCAGGAATGGGTGCAGCAGGGGGAAGAAAAAGAAAGTGGGTGTGTGGAAGGGAGCTTGGAGTGGTGTGAGTGCAAGACAGGAGGGACAGAAGGCGGAAGGGAGCTTGGTGCGGTATGGGCATGGCTAGGGGGAGAAAGGAAGTACAGGCGTGTTGAAGGGAGCGAAGTGGAAGTAGAAGGAAGAGCATGGCAAGAAGACAGAAGAGTGATGTGATGCAGAACAGAACCGGGGAATAAAGGAATGCAGTTGATGCTGTTTAAACCATGAAATAGTGTCTCAAAGTACATTTAGAAAAAATTTTATGTCACTTAAAAATTTAGTTGTTAGTGTTTCTACTTTACAGCAGATGCTGTACACTACGATAGTCTTTGGTCTTTTAATAACAAGACTTGTAAATTTTAGATACGCCGTGATCTTGTTACAGGTCAGACCCAGCCAAGCGATAAGGGGGTGCGGTTGACACAAAAACTGTGCGTTTTTATGAACTGGGGCCACTTTATTAAATTAGTATCGGCTGCAACAGTACTGGTAAATATACACAATCAATTTCATCAGCTTGTTTTATATACACTTGGTAGTAACTGTATGTAATATTGCCTGACCCAATTCTAAGCCGAGGCGTAATTTTGAAAGATTCAAATTGATAAAAAAAAAGGCTGGCTTATAATGCAGTAAATACGGTATGCTTTGGTTTTGCAATAAACAGGATTAATGTTACTTGTTACTCTTAAACCTAATTATTTAAAAATGTGGGCTAATTGATGATATGTGCTTGGGTAATTTGCTACACACTTGGGTTGGCATAAAAATATTTGTTTAGGAACAAGAAGGTTCAAAATTAATGCCTGCCACAGAATTAATTTTTAGCATGAAAATGTTACAAATCAACACCCATATACAATAGAACTGTTTTTATAATGAATATGAAGGGAACACATTCTATGTTCACTACATGTATAGTGGAAACTTCATGGGTACACTTGTCTCGAAATAACATACACAACTGACATACCACATTTACATATGTAGAGTACTTCATAATCTTAATTACTTGTGGGACAACATTTTATAACTAAAATACAAAATCGAAATAATAATTTGAATACATATTAACCTATGTCAAAACTGAAATACATTGTAACCAGTATGAATAGTTTTTCAAGGGACCAAAATAACAAACTGATGAGTGCTGACAAGCAATACAAGTGTGAAGTGGTCCCCCATCCCTGCCTAGCTTGGTCCCCCTTCCCGATTTTCAAACATATGAAGATTATTTTCTATTTACTTAATCATATTTTAGTGGACCTAATGCAATGTGTTGAATTTGTAGTCAGGATGAAATGCTTAAGACTTTTTTGGTTGAACGACTTATTGTGTGCTATGTTTATTAACGCCATTTACAATTTTCACAATTTGTGTAATTTAGCTGTAAGAATTTTAAAATGTTTTGATTGAAGTGGATGTAGCATAAATGTACATTGTTAGACATACATACATGTCCTTACATAGCAGTGCATTTCGAGTAAGCAGTTATAAATAGCTACAGAAGAAGTCATTAGAAGTAAGCTCATTGGTAGCACGCAAATGTGGGGCAAGAGAGACAATAGGTTAAATTTGATAGGTCGAGAGTATCCAATCAGTGTATAATCTAGATTTTTTATATTTTATTGTGATTTTAATTAAAAAAAACTGTTCTAATATAATTTTAAAAAATATTTTAAGATGTTGAATAATTTCCCCCCATTTTATTGAAAGAATAAGCATTTTTTAAAATATAAATTCTTGGTGTGTTTGGAGGCCAACAGAGTGAAGTGTGTAGAAAGCAAAGTGACAAAGGTTGGTGCGGCGGCGGGCTATTCTTGCAAATGGTCGAATGAAGGAAGACGTGTTTCATGCAGCATGCGCAGCAAGGAAGTTTTTGGTGACTTCAACTGAGATGGGCACATGGAAGCGTTGAAGAGACTGAGGTGGGGCCCTACAAGGGTTTATTCATCATTTACTTAATTAATTAATTAATTTGTTTCGTTTGTCGTGTAATTCTTGGCTTGGTCCCATAATTTCTCAGGTTGGATGCGACAAAATTCTTTTTGCTTGAAGCAATGTAAATTTTACTGGAAACCACATAGTCACAATGTCGTCGCTTCCTGCAATGCAGTCTAACACAAATTGATCTGGTAAAATGTAACATAGAAAAATAAATATTTAATAATTTTTCAAAATACAGACTTGGGCAACAGTCTTTTTATTTTATTTTATGATGGCTTTCCTTTGAAGCATTGGCAGAACCCACTGTTTTTAATTTAACTACACTGAGATATCACAAGTGCTAGCCGAAGTTGGAAGAAGAGGAAGGTATGCTATCCAGCGTGCCTGTTCGCAATCACACGAGGCATGTAAGGTGGTAGCAGTTGCTGCCTCACGCATGCAGACTTGATCTCCATCCAGACATAAACATCTGGTTTACTGGTGGTGTGGGTCGGTGCAATATGTCACAGAAAATACTTGCATATTCTGTAGTTTACAAATTTACAATGGCTGTGTTAAGAAAAGAAAGGCAAAGTTACAAGAATGTTTTGAGACAGAAAATCCACACTGTCCCACGGGCTAGGAAGAATGTCTTGACACACAGCACACAATGGTTTTTCACAGTCTGCTATTGAACAGACACACCTACTGTGACATCAGGTATGACATCTTGTGCTCATAAGAGGAAAGAGTGGAAAGGCTTCTTTATCATCTTGCCTACACTTGTTGATGGGTGCAGCAGTCCCCCTCCCCCTTGCCCCTCAGACACTGACCCTCCTCAATGCCAGCTGGTAGATTATCTCACAGCAGGGTGGAGCTTGGGACAAAAACCACAAACTTTGGTTGAAAAAAAAAAAANGAAGTTGAGCATCTTTGTCACTGGGGGTTTCCTTTCCAGATAGGGTGTACTGGTCGTGAAAGCATTCTTTCTTACAGAAAACATGCAATGTTCATAAAGGCAAGACTTATTTATTATATATAGTGAAGAATAACTCGGAAATAGCAACATTTCACGCTCGTCAAATTGGTGGAAAATTATCTGCAGTTACTATATTGGCAGAAGAACCAATTTAATTAACAACGCAAATTCTGCAGAACCCAATTTGAATCTGCACAGCTCTATATGCTATAATTATCAGATTCTGAAAATAATGAAACTACTTGTAGAAGGACTGCGTATACCATATTACTTTGATATAAACACCATATTTATTACAGTTTACCGAGGCATTAAACGTGTCTATGATTTATACGTATTTATAAAATTTAAAGAAGCCACTCTAGTGTGGTGAATATGAAAAAAAAAGGGGTGGGGGGGGGAACTTGCACCATGTTTTTCATATGAGACTTATTTGTACACTTTTGGCAAATAATTTAGAATTTAGGTTAAAGTGTAATGGATTTTTATCAGTGTCTCGTGTAATAACTGCATTATTTAAGTAATTTTGGCTGAAACACTGCTTCATTGGTACATATGTACATTGTTCAAATGTTTTAAAACCGATCAGTTTTAAACAAAATTATACATAATGTTTTGCAACTGTTTATATTCAAGTCAATTTTACTACTACTTTCCAACAATAGATTTTAATGGTGCTGCTTATATTTAAGTACAGCTTATTTTTTAATAATGCAGTAAACCTCACCATCTCACTAAGTCATCTCCAGCTACCAAGAAATGGGTACAATAACAGTGTACATGTACTGTAAATCCTTCATCAGTATTTCCTTGATGAAACCTATATCTGATAGCCAGGCATCATTTCTAAAGTTATGTTCCATGTCAGAGGAATGAGAGATGAGATAGTGTCGGTAGACCATGAAGTGACGTACCCAGGCTGCTGCTGCCCTGCCACACCATCTCCGCAGTCTTGGTCATAAAGCGGCGCTGCTTGTCCTGGTAGTCGAGCCGGCCAAACAACAGCCCATCGTAGCCCAGCTGCGCAAACAGCGACGCCATCTCGCGTGAATGCCCAAATGGATCTATCTGCCAGCCAACGTGTGGCCGGCCACAGCTACCAAATGTGTCGTTCAGCTTCCTGTAAACAACGTATGCCTGCCTATACCGTACTTTCCACCAAAAACACTTTCACACTGTGTAGTACACACACATACATGCACAATAGTGGCAATTCTATATAGGTTCAAATTCATATTTGGGTTTACATCCTGCAGTTCCTGCAGTTAAGCACAGAACACATGAGGCTATGGGAACTACTGAACACAGTAGGTTCCAAACCAAGTGGTTACAAAAGTTGTATATTTACAAAACACTTGGAAATTTAGTTTACATTTTTTTAATCTCCAGATATTTTTTAAATTTGAATAACAAAGACTATAACTGAAATGTCTGCTGCAAGTTTAAATGCAATGGAAAATTAAAATGGCAGAAAAACAGTTCCTTGCTCTCATAGTGCTCTGAAATTATAATTTTCAACTTATTTATTTCTTTATCCACATGTTGTGAATCAAATGTGGATGTCAGTAGCTGCTGCCGACGACCACCAGTGAGAAAGTATGACAAATCAGTTGGAAAGTGCAGGGGAAGTTCACCACATCATATACCCATGCTGCCACATGGATAAGAAATAAAGTATTTATCTGCATTCTTATACCCTCCCGTAACCTATACATCCTGTATTTTCACTTGCAAATTTAAGGAAAAAATATTTTGCCACGTATTTTGCAGTTGCAAGAGGATGGGTTGGCAACACATAGTGTGTTCATATTTTTATTTTCTTTTACACAAGCTTTTGCCAGTTATTTGTACAATACAGTAATTTTTACAAAAGATATGGAGCCAGGGGCTTCACCTCATGTTCCTGGAATTTTTTCTTTATCCTCGGACTACTGCCCTATTCCGTAAATGTGGAAACATTCCTCCCTCTCCACAGTTCCAAAAGAGACAGTAATGTTACATTTTCAAGCTTTGTCCCAAAGAGAAAAGTGGAAGGAAAAAAAAAGGAAGTGACAAATCAGCAGGTGGTTGTTTGTGTTCGAGCATAGGGCAGGGCTAGACGAAAGTCCAGGTACAGGATTAAGGGACCGGATGGTTACGTTTTTTGTCTAGAAGGGGTGACTAGACAAGTTCAGAGTGGATATTTATGTTACATTTTAAAAAGTAGTCAGAATGCACAAGTACCCACAGGGCAGTACTCGTAGACACACACACAAACCAAAGTTGGACACAAACATTTTCCACGCAGATGCGCAATAGCGCAACATTTCGCTGGCTAGGCCAGCTTCATCAGGCAGTGAGCGCCGGTTGGCAAACAGTGAACCTAGTGGCCAGGAGGAAAACTAGGTTGAAGCAGGAAATTTGAAATATGGCGCAGGGGTTATCTTATGTTTAAGTCAGGTGTCTGGATTTGGGATGTATTCATAGGCCAGTTCCCAGCATTGCACTTCTGCACTATTATTAGAAGGAGGTAGGGTCCTCACCACTCTGGTTGTGTAACAGGAGTCAAAGTTCTGGTTCTGAGAAACTGCATGTTCTCCAACTGGCTTCTCCTGCTAATTTACATTTTCCCCAGCTATGGCTTGTTTGGTGTCCGCTCCATGGCCATTCATTCTCTGTCTAAGAATGTTGGTGGTGAAGCCAATGTGCTCTGCATTGCAGTGAACATACTGTAGCTGGTAGATTAGATTTTCTGTCACACAGTTGTAGCTGCCCTGAATAGGATAAGTCTGATTGGTGAGTCTGCTATTGAAGGAGGTGGAAGACTGGTGTATAGCACAAGAGCTGCAGCATGGGCTATTACAAGGATGAGACCTCCTGGGGGTGGTGATATTACTGACTGTAGAATTGGATGTCAATTTGGAGTGCACCAGTTTGTTACGAAGGTTGGGGGATCATTTGAAGACCAATTTGGGAGGTTTGGAGAACAAGTTATGTGTGATTCATCGGCCACCTCAGGACGCCACATTGTATTGGGATGCGCAGCCCCACAGAAAGGATCTTGGCACTTGTGGATGCTCACCTTCAACCTTGGGGGACACATGCTCCCATCATACATCACAGATACCAGCCACTTCTTGGAACACCTGAAAAATCTAGACACCATCCTTCAAAATACCTACCTGGTTACAGTAGATGTTACTAAACTGTATAACAATCCACGATAGAATTCTACCTTAACCAAAGACACTCCAACAGCAAACCTTCCACAGCATTTCTGGTCAAACTGCAAGACTAACACTAAACAATAACAGTTTCAGGTTCCAAGACAAACATCACCTCCAAATTAAAGTCGCAAGCATGGGCGCCCACATACCCCCCCCCCCNACTTTCTGAGCCACCAACCAACTCAGGCACTCCGCTGGACGTGTTTTATAGATGACATCTTCATGATCTGGGATTCAACTGAGGACAATTTCATCTACTTCTTCAACAACCTCAACTCGCACAGCCTACTTAAGTTTACCTGGACGTACTCTAAATCACGCGTATTATTTCTGGAAGAGAAACTAGTCCTTCACAATGGCAAAATTTAAACAGCTGTTCACATTAAACCCACCAACTGGTTTCAGCCCTACATTTTGACAGCTACCCCTCATTCCATGCAAATAAATTTTCTGCCGTACAGTCTTACCACCAGAGCTAAATGCATCTGCTCCACCCAAAATGACTTAAACAAGAAATGTGAAATAATAGCTAAAGCATTCTTCGATAGAAGCTACCCCAAATCCCTGGTACACAAACAAATTGAGCGTGCCACTTCAACAAGAGATCCTCAAACTAAGATCAGTAACTCGGATATCGCTCTGGTTATCCTGTACCACGAGACCATGGACAAACTCTGAACCATTCTCGACTATGGACACAAAATTCTGGTCTCATCACCACTCACTCAAAACTTGTTCTCCAAACCACCCAGATTGGTCTTCAAATGATCCCCCAACCTTCGTAACAAACTGGTGCACCCCAAATTGCCATTCAATACCAGAGTCAGTAATGAACCCCAAATTGCCACCCAATTCGAGAGTCAGTAATATCACCACCCCCAGGAGGTCTCATCCTTGCAATAGCCCACGCTGCAGCTCTTGTGCTATACACCAGTCTTCCACCTCCTTCAATAGCAGACTCACCAATCAGACTTATCCTATTCAGGGCAGCTACAACTGTGCAGCAGGAAACATTATCTACCAGCTACAGTACATTCACTGCAATGCAGAGTACATTGGCTTCACCACCAACATTCTTAGACAGAGAATGAATGGCCATGGAGCGGACACCAAACAAGCCATAGCTGGGGCAAATGTAAATTAGCAGGAGAAGCCAGTTGCAGCACATGCAGCATCTCACAACCAGAGTGGTGAGGGCCCTACCTCCTCCTAATAATAGTGCAGAACTCCAATTCTGGGAACTGGCTGGCCAACCAATACATCACCAAATCCAGACAGACACCTGTTTTAAATGTAAGATAACCCCTCTGCCACATTTCAAATTTCCCGCCTCATCTTAGTTCACCTCCTCGTCACTACGCTTTTACCAACCACTGCTCACCAGACTGCAGTGTGCCACCTCTCACCGCCTGATGAAGCTGCCCTAGCCATCAAAACGGCACGCGACTGCGCATTGGCGTGGAAAATGAGTTGTCAGATTTTTGTTTGTGTATCTATGAGTACCGCCCTGCGAGTACTTGTGCACTCTGTCAACTTTTTATAATGTAATCAGTAGACTAACAGCTTATTTCTGCCATTTCTCATTGAATATTTATTTTCACGTGGTTCATTGTTGAGTTACAGTTTATTTTATATTGGTTCATTACAGTGCATAAAATGTGAAAGCTGAGCAGCTATAGGGTACATAAATAGATTTTAAATTAAAGGCTATTGCCTTTGTGGAGAAAAATGGTAACCATATTTTCTGTAGGTTAGTTGTCTTACAATTAAATGATTCACCCAAGTTAATTGTTAATAAATATGCAGGGTGTGAACTGCATACTGAGCAAAACCAGTACCTGCTAGCCAGTGGTGATTGGTAGCTATGCTTGCTGCCAGCTACCCCCATCTCTGCCATTTAACTAGAGGATAACATCTAAAAATGAACAGCATGAAAAAGCAACCTGGAGCTGCTAGGTCTGTCTCTCTTTTGCTACCCCTTGCTCAGTACGCTTCCATTGTCTCTGTCAGCCTCTTGCTACCGCTACCTCTCCCTCAGGATGCTTCCATTTTCTCTGTCTCCTTCTTGCTATCTCTTGNCATCTCTGCCATTTAACTAGAGGATAACATCTAAAAATGAACAGCATGAAAAAGCAACCTGGAGCTGCTAGGTCTGTCTCTCTTTTGCTACCCCTTGCTCAGTACACTTCCATTGTCTGTCAGCCTCTTGCTACCGCTACCTCTCCCTCAGGATGCTTCCATTTTCTCTGTCTCCTTCTTGCTATCTCTTGCTCAGCAATTTTCCATTTTCTCCGTGTCCCTCTTGCTCGGCATGGTTACATTCTCTTTATTTTCCTCTTGCTACCTTTCGCTCAGCATGCTTCCTTTCTCTGTCTCCCTCTAGCTACCGCTTGCTCATTACCTTCCCCCTTCTGCCAGTAGCAGTATTTTATTACAAAACAAACATGACTTGGTTTATTTTGCTTTTAACATAAATGCAAATGTAATCAACTACTAAAAATATGTACGAAGAGTTAACGACCATTTCTTACACACACCATTTTTGAATGTTCCAAAAAAATTATAATAAAAAGTGCCTAAGTTGTGCAAATAAATACGGCAATCGAAAATAGTTATTCTACCGTCAGTAACACTGGGCTCCCTTGGCCACAATCAAGGCTATATTTTAGCACATAAGACAGGATTAATGACCAGGCAGGGCATCGACGATTGGGCACACCTTAGTTAGAGTAACCATTACCTGCCCCTGTTTTGTTTAGGTGGACTGTTAGCATCTAACCTCATGCCCTTCATCCATAGAGGAAGCACGAAGTGGAGCGATAAGAGGATACGGTACCTATAATCCCTGCGACTGCTCAGTTACAAACTCAGCAGCTCGCTTCGCCTATCTTCAAGAACACTAAAATGAGTCTCTACCAATATCAAGTTCAAGTATTCTTCATCTAACAAGTCACACAACTTGTTGCACAATTTAGAAAACACTGCCCGCAATGCCAATCTTTTCTAACAATTGTGGTACTCATTTTGATCACATTAGATGCAATTTATTCAGTGTAACATTGAAAAAACACTAACAGATTGTTCTCACTGAATACAAACGAAGCAAATGAAAATAGTCCTGTCACGGCTGCCATTATGTTGAGTAGACATTGAATTAACAATATTAGTCCAACGAATACCACTTAATTCCACTATATAATTTTTATGACAAATGACAACACTACTACATTTGACAAGTATAAAAAAAACAACCCAAAGAGTCCATGATACAGAGATGACACAAAACCATCAATACAACTCTTGTGCAGAATGCAGTACGGAAATCTACCGCTAAAGTCTTGTATCCGACAACATTAATATAGGTTGACACTCGAGGAACGACGGTGTCATGAGCTGACAATGAGAATCAATTGTTTGCAGCATATACAGTTGACTCCCTATCAACCGTTTTTCAGGGGACTGTGAAAAATTTTCCATACATGAGGGATTTCAGTAGATGGGGGTTCTGACATGTACATCAATAAAATATATCTTCTGACCTTATTAGACTTCATTTTGAGTATAATGAGAGCTTTACATTATCTGTGAATAACGTTTAGCTAATAAAAACAATAAAAATGGAAATTTTATAAAAAGTATTACTGAATTAGTATTACTGTAAATAAATTAAAAAACACTTCCCCTTAACTTGTTTAAATAAAGAATATAACCTCTTAAAATGCTGTATATAATTGATTGTAATCCAACACCAAATGCAAGCCAACAAAAAACTTTCAAACCCTCTGAAAATGAAAATAATATGAGACAGAATGTAAGGCAAATTTTGAATGTCACGCACGCACTCGATCAGCTGAGAGCGCGTGGAGAGATTATCGATCGGGCAGTGTGTTCACGGTGTCAGGCGTCTAAGAAAACAACGAGAGGGGTGAAACAATGAAGCCCTCTACGCCGCTACATGTTGCAGACACCTTGCGCAGGTGGCAAATGTCTGTCTTCTAAAGTAATTAATTACATTTCACTGCAAAAAATGGTAATTTTCCGAGAGGAATGAATAAATAAGGTGATTATAATTTATTTCTTCACTGTCTTTATTAATTAATCATTCAAAACCACGCCCTCTGATATTCCCTGTTGCAAGTTACACTGCACTCGGGCTCGGTGCTTACCGATTATTAGATGGCCAAAGGTGTTGAATAGGCCCTTACATTTTATCAGTTTATTCAAAAGACCCATGTGTACTGATATAAATTAATATAAATTCTCTGATTTCACCGTAGGAAGTTACTGAAAATGAACTTTACACTTGGTAATACAAGTCGCTCAATGTTCAAACAATTTTTGACGACAAGGGGAGGTAAAGTATATGCTTCTGGGCATATAATTTTATTCGCGAAGATTATGTCAGTTTTTGCTTATAGTCTTGTGTGTAACAATTTAGCAACAAAACCTAATCAAATCATGCATTATGCCAACACCCTGCTGTTTTGTAATGGTGGTTTTAACTACTGTGAGGTTGATTGGTGCTTCCTATCCTAATAAATGCTCCTGAATGTATTCCAAGCATTCATGAGTAAGTGGTAATGAATCCACTTTTCATGTGATGCAACATGCTGCATTACTGTTTTCAGTGGCTCAACAAATATACTAATAAAAATACCTACTCTACACTTCCACGCAAACATCTCGTCTCACGACCATCAACCTGCCACCATCAGCGATGACTTTCCCTGAAGCCATTTATACAAATTGATGCCTGGGATGACAGAAACATCACTCAAGTATTTCTCACCTCAGCCCCCAGGTGAACTGGTCGACGATGGACTGGTAGTGCGTGGTTGCCTCATCGTTCATGCTCCACGCTCCACCAATGAACTCTAGCTGGCCAGAGTTGACCAGGTTCCTCACCTGGTGCCTCAGCATGTCGTGCAGGTCTCCCCACCACTTCCAGAAGAACGCAGTCTCCACATAGATGAACCTACATTACAACGCCACACAAGCGTATCACTCATTTCATGAGCAACAGTGTAATATTTTTTTAATTTAGCTAATTTAGGGACTGATTAAAATGCACGAGCAGACAAGAACAGGAAGCTAATACATACTGTATTTATAACCAACACTCTGTAAGATACAACATGAAGATTGTCGTAAGTTACATTAACAAGGATATGTTACATGGAGGAGTCGTGGGTAACCAAAGCACCCCACATTTGAAAGTGATCATCTTAGTTTATATAAAAAACATATACAAATTATTTTACTGGTATCCTGACACTCTTCCTCAATAAAATTTTTCAACCGAGGACCAAATAAAATAATGACAATGAATAATACTTCTTTAAATACAAGCCTTAAAATAACTTCAACAAATTTATATAAAAAAAAAAAAAAACTTTTTCATTAAAAATTAATTTTAAACAAACTTTAGGTTCAAAATGCCTGCTGTTTGGTTCCCCGAACTACATCTTCAATATAAACATTACGGCACACTGTGCTTTGAAGGATAAGTTTCAGATGCCCGTGTCCGACACTAAGGTCCATTATTCTCTTCCCCTTCTATTGCTTATATTAACCAAATTGATATCCATTACATATCTGTTGGAAGATGTTTTTAATCAAACTGCTGTTATAACTGTTGCATAGGCCCATGTAATTTACAGTATACTTATAAAAAAAGTTAAATTGAGTTGGAAGATGAAACATACTTCCATAAATTGCTTGGCACTACTTGTAATATGCTTATTCTTGGTCATATGTAGCTCATGTATAATGCGTAGACGTCAATAAATTTCGTCTCACCAAAATCATTTGTAGTTTTCATTTTAGGATAAGATAATCTTTGCAACATTTTGTCGCTGATCCTATACTTACAAAACAGTGATGCATTGTGTACAATCCTATGTCTAATCCCGTCTACTGTGCAAAAGGTGATCTTTTGACATTTATCCTCTCTCTTCTTTGTGCGGCTGTCCAGGTGCCTGGCTTCCTGAAAGTCACTTGTGCTCCGGTTGTAATGGGCTTGTGTGACATATGGCCATGTACGTGCGGTGAGCACAAGAACAGTAAGAGTCATTTCAATCTGTGTCATTAGAGGAGAGATACCACTGCATCAGTCTCATTCCCCGACGCTAGGACAACTGTAGTTAACGCGATCAAGCTTACAGAAATGTCAAACATGCCACGAGGACACAATAGAAGGAGAAGATACTGATCAAAGAATATTTTCACGAACATTGGGGGGACTGGATAGTGATGTATATAAAAATGACTACACGTTTGTGAAGGAAGTGATCCAGCATCACAAAAGTTACACTACAGTTTCTTTTTAGTATCATTTGGGTTTGTAGGGTATGACTACTAATCCTGGTAGTGGACTTTCAGATCTGTGTTTCTTCCATAAGGCACATAATTATTTGCTCCTTTCTGTTGCTTATTCAACTAAATTGATGTTCATAATATAATTTGTTGGAAGACTTTTGCTGTTCAAGAAGGTATTCTTAATCACCCCTGTAATTTATGCTCATAAAAAGAGAAATTTGAGTTAAGGGATGAAATACAGCATTTTCATAAATTACTAGGTACTAATGGTGATATGCATCTTCCTATTCATGCAAACCTTGTATATGCTATGTAAATCAATGCATCAGAAAAATTATGATAATTGCCATATTACAATTGGGAGATATGTTTAAAGAAACTTAGAATAATGCCCCTGGATTCCATTTGTCAGTGTGGGAGGGTTAGAGGGTAACTAAGCATATCATGTAGAAAGATAACATAAAACAATGTAAATGGCTAACATTTTTCATGCTCACATTCCACACGATTTTCAAAGCTGTTCACTTCTGCCAACAAAGTTCACCTCTGCTTTCACCATCAACAGTACAATTACATTTATCTTGCAGTACAAATATTCATCTGCCTTTCTAGCATTTCTTTCCATGCTTGCACAGTACATGACCATTCTCACTATGTACAATATAACATTTCTAAAACAACCATATTTACAGGAAATATCTTTCTATAACAACTTGTTTTTGAGGAACTGTGGGAAAAGTAGAAAACTTGAGGGAATTTAATTGAAAAATAAATTCGTCACATTTTTTTGGTCACTGCACGCCGAGTTGTAGCAAGTAAACAATTTTTTGTTTTACATCACACCATTATACATAGAAACTCCACATAATGAAGTAATCAAGAGTGACTAGGGTACAAACCAATGTTCATAAGCAAAGTCATTTTTTGTAGTTGGACGTAGTATGTTAATGTGCAGTCACAGACGACTAACATTCACTTCTGTTTGCTCCAAATCAGTGCACCCCCCTTTCTTTTTTTAACTCTTAAAGTTGATTTTACACAAACCACGTTAATTTTTAGTAGTTCATTGTAGGACATTTATTACACATACAGCACAAATTGTTTCAAAACTGAATTTTTTTCTCTCTCCAAATCTTACTTGTATGTCACAATAGTCAACAACAGGAAGTCAAATACTGAAAAGAACTAACCTCCTGTTGGGGTCACGCCTCAGTTCCTGTATCACGGAGTCCAAGATGTACTGCACTCCAGCTCTCTGAGTCTCTGTGTGACCTGGAAATAAGCAGCAAACCCATGCATCTCCACACACGTACTACACTAGGATACTGCTCTTTAACTGATGACAGCGAGTATTCAAACATCTCGACATATTGGCAGGGATACAACATTTTACAAGGGTGAGAGAAAACTGTTCTTATGAGAATTTCATAGCAACCAACCTGTAATAATAAATAAGCAGCCACATAAATGCTCATTTTATGTAAAAAAAAATTACTTTAATTGCAAATTTGAAATGTGCTTACATAATCTATATTATTAGAAGAGAAAATGCATATGAGGTTTGACAAGTCCTGATATCTTAAATGTCAAACTATGTGCTATATGCAGCGAGTGCCGGTACACACTAATGTGATTAGGGTCAAGTGGGGTAATTTGAACCCTGGGGTAAATCCAGCTACCGCACATTTGATACTTCACAATGACAATGTTAAAGCTCAATTGCACACCAAAACTTATGCCATCACCATATTGCACACAACTGGTTACTTTCTAGTCCTTTAATTGGTTAGTCTATTTGGCAGACAAGTTTGTGACCACAAGAGCAGACTGTAAAAAACGAATTCAGAAGTTGTCTACAATGCACACCACAAGCCCACCACATAACACACGTCTACATAAGGCATAAGGCGTGTAAGGGTGTAACAGTTCTGTCACAGCAGGCCATCAAATCTGCACTTAACACACCACAGGAAGAAATAGCACGTAAATAACAGCATACGTTTTTAACAGACATGCCGAATGTATGTTTCAAGAAGGCATTCCACATAAGAAACAGCATATATTTTAACAGACTGTGATGCTCCCAGAAGGAATTATCAACAATACATATTTTAACATACATCCTGACTGGCATTTCCCCAGTGAAGTTGGCCACTAGTCAGGAAAACTGGTCTCGTGTCGTAAGAAGGATTGATCCCTTCTATCTTGGATTTAGCAGTTTTCTCACTATACATTCTGTTTCAGATGTTTTGTCAAAATGTTTGATGTGACAAAGCACAGATAATAGATTTCCAAACTCTGAACTTGTTGCAGTAATGAAGTCAGTGGGGCTTCCTTACTTTCCAACAAGTAAGAGCCGAGAAGAAAAAAGTGATTATGTGAACTACATAAGTGACAAATCAATAAAACAATAAACGTCTCCGGAAGCAGGCTAAGCTATAACCCTATGCCCTGTTGGCCCGTAAATTGCAAAACCAATTCTCTACTGTCAGTTTTTGGAGAAAAATTATAAATCCAAGATGACTGGCATTAATTTTCCTTAACTTTGTGTTAAAATTGTAATGTTTACATTCATGAATGCCGTAATTGATTTTAGTGAGCAACTGCTTATTTTATGCACAAAAGACTACGGACTGGCATATTACTTAGTAATATGCAGACTTTCCTAAAAAAAAATTCACAGTTACACTTGACTGGTGAATGTGATCCCAGTTAACGAGTTGAGCTGAGTGTTTGGTTGGTGTTTAACAGCGAGATCTTGAGTGCTGGTGACGGTGAAGTGAAGTGTAGATGAAGCAGCGGTGGAATGAAAGGACAGGGGAAACAGGAGTACCCCAAGAAAACCCACTGGCGACCATGCTTCCCCACGTGTAACCCCGCCACGAATCAAACCCTGTTTGCCGTGATGGAATACCAGTCTGAACACACCACCACGACCCCCATCCGGTCTACGACAATGTTAATTTTGCTTACGACTGACACTAAATGTTTAAGAAAGTGAATCTGTAGGAGACCATTTAAAAATGCTCAATTAGATGTGAACTGCATACAGCAATATTTCAAAATTATTTTTATTTTTCACAGCACCAACATTTTCTGTAATCTCAGTTTTTATGGTAAATTATCAATAATTGAGTTAAAAAGGTACACAACACAAATTTATATTTCCTGATTTTTGATAAAAATGGAAGTCAAAAAAATTACAAACGGAACGCAACAAACCCGGGGCGAATACACTGCGCCAAATCAGAGCTGTACCGTGAGACACAAATATTAAGTGCGCTGTGACGTCATTCCGCTCACCAGCCAAGCCGGCACGCACTGCTGGGGGAGGGAACATGATACCAAGCAGCCGCGCACATTCACCCTTCTCCACATTAGTCTGGTACTAGAATGTTACACATGTTACACTGAGATCTCGTGTCGCATTACTGTGTGTGTAGTTTTCAGTAAATATGAGTGTAAATACACTCAAACCGTTTCAGTTTCAGCCAGAGAAAGAAGATTGGCCTGACACCGAGTTCCATGATAATGATAGCAATTAGGTGAATACTGTGGGTAAGACAACAAGATCGTTCATAATATCCGTGAAATAATTGTGTTATAATGACAGCAGATGAAGTATGTGTTGTGTAATAAATAACGCGAGGACTGCTAAAGCATCAGTCTATCACTGCATTACAGAAAATACTTCTTTTAATTATTAGATGAAGTTTCAACCATGACTCGCCATAATTTAAACATGAAAACAAAAAGCAGCACATAAAATGACTTCAACTTACAGCAGAAAATTCTACCAACAAAATATGGAGATGCAAATCATACAAACAATTCACCTCATGGACACATTCCTGAATAGCTGTCGGCCAACAGAACAAGGTGGTAATTCCTTTTTGTGTAGTTAACAAAATCAGATTAACTTCTCAGAAACAAGACAAAAATTATATTGGTTTTAACCATTAGAGTTGTGATTGCCTCATTAGGGCTATTTCTTTCAGCCATCTAATTTTCATCATTCCTCACAGTTAACAGTATCATAATGTGATGCTTTTCTTTTATCTGTCTTCATTTTAACTAAACACTTTCATTATTTAAATATACGTATGTTATATGTATACATTAACTTAGTGAATACAAATAATATTTNTTAACTAAACACTTTCATTATTTAAATATACGTATGTTATATGTATACATTAACTTAGTGAATACAAATAATATTTTTTTGAGCGCATAATAAGCTTTAGAACCACTGTTGAGCCACAGTTTCTTTGATTTTTCTTCCTCACGGAATAGCTTATGTTTACAACTTTTTTCTAACATTTTTCATACCACTTGTGCTCTTTTATTATGTGTTGGAAAGTCGACACTAATTTTTCAATTAACAATCCAATGTCTCCGTCATATGATTGAGCAGTCCACCAAAGATGAATATTTATACACTCTCTCTCTTNACAATCCAATGTCTCCGTCATATGATTGAGCAGTCCACCAAAGATGAATATTTATACACTCTCTCTCTTCAAGCATACATTTTGGAATAATTTTGTTCTACTTTTTAAATTTTTTCATTATTTTCTTTATTGTGCCACACATTGAATTCAGGCTTGATATTGGGCTGTTGTGTCCTCGTGTAATGGCGTATTCCTACAATTTTTCAGGGCTCCATTTATAAATCTTTCTGCAAAAGTTCAAAGTCATGAGAGAATAGGCAACATTTTGCACAAAACCGTGAAGAATTGTACTGTCCACCTACAAACATTTGACGATTTTTGGAGTTCTTTCAAGTTCACATATCTTTCGTTTTTCCCCAGAGTTTATAACTGGATTAATTATAAAGTTACCTAATAATTTTATCACATGTCGTTCTTGAAAACATGGCAATATTCACAGACCTACAAAATAATTTAAACTGGTTGAACAAAATTCTGGACAAATACGACGATAAAGAAATCTCCCACCCTCCGGCTTTCTGCAGAAAAGAGGATGAGAATACTATGAAAATCCATTTCCACAGGAACAAGCAATTTTTATGTAGATCATAGCTCCCTTGCAGGAATGTGATATATAGCTTATTTCATTCCTACAGTCTCTGTGGATTTTTAAACAAGTCCAGGCAACAATTCAATATTTGAATGAATATTCCCCTGGTCGGGAAAAGGATGCCATATCCATTTTTACTACATCTGCATCACTTTTTCACTAATAGAATCCACTTCCTACTCACCAAGTTCATAAAAATTTTCAGTTAAAGTCTCTGTCTATTATTGCTTAGTATCATTGATCACTTCACAATATTTCCTGCAACACTCCGACCCTAATTCACATGGTATTTCTATACTATAACTTGTATTGTCACAAGAATCATTAGGTAGTTCTGTTCCTGAAGTAGTTGCAGTTTCGAGTGCCGTCAGAGGCCAATCTCGTGATAGTATTTTGTTTGTACACCAATGATTTCCGACTTTTTTCTTCATACCGTATCGCATGCTGATCACTAACAAGCATCTGGTGATTTAGCACCTGCTCTATCACTAAAGGGTAAACTGTATTTCCTCACAGACTGTGTTGCACCAAGCTTTAAGTTTGGTTAATTATAATATCATTAACTGTGTTTAATAAAAATTGGTTTCAAGAAAATGCTGGAAAAATAAACACGTTCCAGGCCCTGCCGTGAAATTTTTTTTCTTTTACAAAATTCAACCCCTTTGGAAAACACTTTAGGGAATATCGAACGGTCTGGTAAAACAAGGCAAAATATCCCCTTGCCTTGATTTCCTGGATTATGAGAAGAATTACTACATTGAATGCACAACAACCGGGCATTTTCACAACAATTTACTGCATACCCCTATATGAAACTATAACTATATAAAACAATCAAAAGTAACTTAACTACCTTTGACACTTATTTAATTCAGAAAACTCCATTACTGAACATATCCATGTGGTCAGCTCACTACGAGATTCACACAACTACGTCTGTAGTGTGTGTCAACAGCAAACAGCAGTCTGCGGCCAGGCGAGCGGAGTGATGTCGCAGTTTCTCGCTTTCAGCAATATTTCTCAGAAAAGGGCATCATGAACGAAAAACCAGTATTGCTGTGGTGCACAGTAGGTCTTTCTTTATCTTTCACACCACAACTTGTGTTTTGTGTTGTGTGCTCCTTTAATTGGGTGGACAACCACTGGTTTTCTAATCACACCAAAAATGTATTTAGCAAGCATATTCAAACTCCTAAATTTCAATAAAGATTCAGTTTTTCCACCGAATAACATGTTTAAAATCTAATTACCAAAGCATAAGTCTAAGGCTATGAACACACAGAAAGCATGTTTCCACCACTGGTGAACCGGCACCGCTAAGCATCAACAAGTACGGATTAACTACAGCATCGTTTCTAATGCACCCACACATAAAGAAAGCGTGTTCAAGCTTGTAGACACTGACTGCCAGCATCGACAAGAAAACAAAAGAATGCTTGCAAAATTTTCCCCAGAGCTTGTTAAGCTTGCAAACACCACCAGTATTAAGTTTCTTTCCTGTAATTACGTTTAGTTGTTCATTATCATANGGAGCTTGTTAAGCTTGCAAACACCACCAGTATTAAGTTTCTTTCCTGTAATTACGTTTAGTTGTTCATTATCATACTTCAACACCATTCAATCACATTTCATTAATATAACTGTAACAACGATCAATGTAGATCAATTAATTTCTCTAGTTTACAGAAGAAGAAAAGCCAATTGGAACTGTTTAGGGCTCAAAGTAGTGCTCATTGTTCAATTGCGCCATCTTGCGACACTACTGCCATTTTGTGGCAGACAAACCAGGAAAATGTGCCCGAGTGCAGCAATGGTAAAAGTCACATAGTGAAACCAACACATCTCAGAAGTATTTCTGTCCTAAATATCTTGCCCACCAAAAATTAATATTTTTCTAAGTGTACTTCTCAAACTTAACATAAAAAACACCCTACATAAAAGTGCAACAGTACACGATTATTCTTTATATGAAAAGGGCGGATTGTTGTGACTGGTGAGGTGAAGTTCTCTTGAGGTGTTCTTAGTGATACATGCACTTAGTGATACATCCCATCCTGCCCAGAGTAGACTGCAGTTACACGTGCTGGGGGATACGGGTCGGTGACTCCTGTGTGAGGCAGGTATCCGGGCGTTCGAGGTGGTGTGGCAGTACCATGCTATAGTAGCCAAGCCCGGTACCGCATTCGACCCTAGAAAGGGTGGGTGATGCATCTCTTATTGCCTCTCCGCACTCATGGCGACCCAAGGCTACCCGAGCCTCCCCTGTGCTTTGCAAATTGGGCTCCACCACCCGTCTCCCTATGGGAACCAGTTTCCTCGTGGCTGGTCNCGAGCCTCCCCTGTGCTTTGCAAATTGGGCTCCACCACCCGTCTCCCTATGGGAACCAGTTTCCTCGTGGCTGGTCTGGGGTATCTGCCGCGATGGCTTGGACCGATAGCTGGTACCTACGGCCCGACCACTTGGCGGGGTGTTGGACCACTTGGCATTCAGGGCGATAGGGCCCAAGACTGGAATTTCATGGGTGAAGAAATTCTAAAGTATGGAAAAGGACAGTGTCCGATGAGAGCTCATTCGGCTGCGCTGCTGGTGGATGGGTGACTGTAGACAGTGATGAGAATCGGTAGAACTCTGGAACCTACGGGACCAAACCTGCGGATTTTGATAATGACGGAAACCGCCCACTCAGAGTCTATCGCACACTGTCCATCTATACCGGTGGTGTGACTGGTGAGGCAGTCGGGCATTGAAAACCCACTAGCGGCATGGCAAATAAGTGGGAACACGGGCTGATCAGGTTGGCCCCACCAGAGATTCTCTCTGGAGAGATTCCCTGTCTCAAAGAAAGACCGGGCGGTGAGCGGCAACCCGTGCCAGTTGTGTCCTGGTAAGACACTAGGGGTATGGATAGAACCCCGACTAGACCACACGCTTGGTAACTGAGTACGAGGGTCTCAGTCCATGTGGAAGGGTGTCTCTTGGTCGTACTTGACAATCAAGTTGGGACTTTGGATCTGGTTACTTCAGGTGCGTAGCTGGGACACCTGCGATGAGAGTGCGTGATCCCTCTTCCCCACCGATTGGGCGGTCGTAGCGCGGGATGGCCTGATGGCTAAGAGCGCTACGTAAAAATAGAAAAGTATAAGACTGAGAGGTTGCACATATTTCAACTAACTAAGTCACACGTGCTATCTTCCACTTCAGTGAAGGCAAGTTCGGCTCTTTCAACAGCACTAACTGTTCAACTGAATGTTGGGCTGAGGTGAGGTCCACTTGCTTCTCTGCTGAAGTGTGTGCATTTACTCGTCACTCCCCTGCTTTTTGACCCTCTGCTGGAACTGAGTAATTAGTTCCCATCTGTCGAGATGATTCTGAGGAAAATCTGACAAGTCATGATCTAACACAGCTACCAAAGCATCACCCACTAGGAAATGCCCTGGAGCAAGAACATCATACTCTAAAGGATCGTCTGACAACACACACAGTGGTTGAGAGTTCAGCACTGCAGGTATCTGAGGAAACAGGGCTCCCAGTTCTTTGCAGATAAGCAGCTATGTGCCCACCCAATGTTTCAGGTGTAGTTTTATACTTTTAAAGGCCGCCTCCCAGAGGCCACTAAAGTGTGGATTGACAAGGGGAGATAGGGGCACTGAATTGCCACTTTATCCCTCTCTGACCTGCCTACCGACAACCTGTTACTGGCTAAGAGGCTTTTGTACAGTTCCTTCAGGTAATTTCTAGTACCAATAAGGTTCGTTCCACTGTCCAAGGATATCTCTGATGGAAGCCATCAGATGGATACAAAACACTTCAGTGCAGCGAGGAATGCTGCTGCAGACAAGTCTGTCACGAATTCCAGGTACACAGCCGTAGTCACCATGCTAATAAACAAGCACATATAGATCTTCTTTCTCGTTCTAACTGGGGTAGCAAGGAATGGGCCCCCAAAGTCAATTCCAACTTTGCAAAACGCTGCACTCACTTTAAAACATGCAACACAGTTGTGAAGAAGTTTACAAATCAAATTACAAGCAGAAATAACCCAATATTCTTAACGTATAAGATAGAAAGTGGTTGATGGACCTGTGTGCAGGTTGGTCATGTGATAATGCATTATGATCAAATTAAATAATCTGCTCTGCTTAGGAATTAGGGGATGTTTCCTTTCTTCAAACACTGTTGCATTATGCAGCCTGCCGCACACCCTGAACACCCTTCAAGTTCAAAAATGGCACAAGATTTTTAATGAAGCTCTAATCTTATGCCTGAAGTAATGTGCCTGCACAGTCTTAGCACAGTAATTACAGGCATTGTCCAACTCCTCGGTTGTAACCGAGCTAGGTGGCGCAGTACTAACTCACTGGACTCACATTCTGGAGAACCCGGGTTCAATTCCCAGTCTGGCCATCCTGATTTCAGTTTTACATGGTTTCCAGAAATCACTCCAGGCGAATGCTGCGATGGGTCCCTAACAAAGACCATGGCCGATTCCTTCCCATTCCTTCATCCCTGTGCAACTTGCACCGTCTCTAATGACCTTGGTATCAATCGTGGCCTGTAGTAAGGGACTATCCCAACATGTGCCTGGAGTGATTTTGAGAAACCATGGAAAACGAAAATCAGGATGGCCAGAACAGGAATCGAACCCAGGTCTTCCCAAATGTGAGTCCACCACCTCACCAGGTGGGAGAGGGCAAAACCCAGCGTGCTAACCACACAACCACTATGGCTACTGCAGTCCTACAAGAAGGGACAAGTGGTGCTGGGGCATGATCTAGCTTATGCCCGAAAGCCCCCCTTTACCCATATGCACCTACAGTAAAATCTCATTAGAAAGTACTTCACTTTAAAGTACATCTTCCAAATCCCGACAGATGTAACACTGTTGAGTATCTGCCCAGTATAAACAACTTTTCAGTATTAAAAGGCCCTTTGTGTACTTTGCATTGAGATGATTCTGTACTGTGGAATGTCTGCTCCTAGACCGAGAGGTCGCATACGTCGGGAGAGAGTGCCTAGAGGATCACACTACAGTGCCGTGGCTGTGCACGTACTTCCATAGTAGTACTGGTCCACTGTCTTGAGCCAACCAACATCATCGTGCGTGTGGGCTATCAGGTGTACGTTCAGCTTGGCTGGGTCGAGCTTCGGACACGACTGCAACACAACAAGCAACACACCTCGTATTATTCTCTACGCACAATGTTTCATACAGTAGTTTATATGCTGTTCACGGTAAAGTGAGCACTTTTGAAATAGACCATTGAAAAATGTCCCTGTCCCTACCAGCGTATATTTTATAAGGCACACTGACTAGTACTGCACCCAGTAAAGTTGGTAAAGACAGAAGGAAAGTACGTAGTTCCATGTTTAACTTTGAATTTGTTACGTAAAAATTAGTGAATACTGAAATGATTTATTTTTCTTTCTGTTTTTAACGCATGTAAGTGTAAGAAAAGTTAAATTTGAAAATATTTACTTTTCCAATAATTTCACAATTTTCACTTGACAGATGAACGTTAATCTTACTTAAAGTAGAAAAAAAAAAAACACACACACATGCCCACGCACGCACACACACATGCACGCACACACACATGCGCGCGCACACACACACACACAAACACACACACACACAAAACAGATTTTAAGCAGGGTTTTCAAAAATGCTCAGTTTACTGTGATCAGTCTTTACTTCAACATGTCACAAAGTACCACCTTTAACTGAACTTGTACAGAGTATCACCCTTTAATCACCCTGACTTTTTCAAGTTTGTCAGATGAAAATGAAAACATTTTCAAATTTCTATTTAAAAAAAAAAAAAAAAAAAAAAAAAAAAGAGCACTGCTTTATAAAATTATACATGCATAACTTACTATACCTGAAAATAATCTACAACACGAGAAGTACAATTATGTACTTGCAAGGTAATTTCTTTCATGGCACCCAATAGTTATTAAACATCTTTACTGGACTGCTAATGAGAATGTTTTGGCTTTACAGAAAAATCTGTTACCTTAAAGCATACTGCAGGTGCAAATTTCCAGGAGGTCGCTAGTTAAGTACACATTAATAATCAGGCCACTCATTTTGTGTGATTGTAACATTTATTTCACAGAGAGAAAATTTTTTGTTATCAACTGATGTTCTGTTTAGTTTCTCCAGCTGGCAACATGGCTCCTCTGTAGTCTATTTGCAGTTTCTTCACACTTTTTGAACCAAAGCTTTGAAAAACAACCCCATGTAAAACGTGCGTCATTGTTTCCTAAATATGTCGTTTACTACAAGCATTTTATACTTGTATTGGGGCAGCTGCGGCGTAGTGGCCAGGGCGCTCGCCTCCCACCACGGCTATCCGGGTTTGATCCCCGGCGGGTTCACTCCTGGATTTTCGCATCGTGCTGGACGATGCCGCTTGCCGGCGGGTTTTCTCGGGGTACTCCCGTTTCCCCCGCCCTTGCATTCCAGCGCCACTCCATTCTAGGGTTTCATTTCTGTCATGCTCGGGGATGACGGTCACCTACGGGTCCCAGCTGGAAAGACCGTCACTCGGAGGGTGTTGCCTTGCCCTGGGCGCACTCCCCACACGCCATTATTATATACTTGTATTTACATTTAAAAAATACCTCATTTTTTGTTAGATTAAACTTGAACTTACATTTTACCTATACAATAGAATTTAATTTATTAACATGAATAAAAACCTGGGAAGAAATAGGTGTAGTAAGAAATAGTTCTTATGCAAAACATAATTACACTGAGTGCACACAAATGCAGTGCGTTGTCCCTCTGGTGTATTTCCTATACTCGGTTAAGCTATGTTTGCATGAGGCGGAGGAATAGCCTAAAAGTAGAACTTTAGCAGGACTTCAGAAATGTTGGAAGTAACCATTAATGGACTATAAGCCACACCCAGACAATGTCCGGTGTGTGGCTCAGCTGGGTGGGCATAATTATCACATGCTTGACAAATATTAAGTTTGTAGGCCTATCTGAGAAAGTTTTGGAAATTACATCATAAGAATAAGCAACTCAATTTCATAGCTAACGATACTGAAAAATTATACATTTATAAAAGACATACACCATAAATAACAAAACTTCTCAGTTTATGAATAATGTAATGCATTTCTACTGCATAGTCTTAAAAACTGACACGAATTCTGAAATTTTGATGGTGTACAGTATATTTGGTTATTGCTTTGTCTGTGATTTATGAATGCGTAAAAAGAAAGGAAACGCCACGTGCGTAACAGAGAAAGGCGAGGAAAGAATGCAATCAGGATACTTGTTCGATGAGCACTGAACTTTAGTTTTATAAAATCACTAGCATTTCAATGGAAAAGTTCACTTGTTAGCAAATCATTTATAATCACGTCTATAAGTGATCTGATTTTGTTTTAAATTTATATTAGTAATTGCATTTTGATAAAAAATTTAAACTAATAATAATTAAAAACAATTGCCCATCTGATACTGCTGGGAAACTGTAATTTGTGGTGTACCATGGGATGCTTACTGGGAACTATTTTAATTTACGTAATGATAAATATTTTGGATAGTAGTATAATAAGTATTGCCATTTATTTGTTTATTTATATATACACACACACTCTTTTTTTTAACTGTGATTTGTGCAATGATTTCTCACAAATACAAATAAAACACACAACAGTGTTTTTATTTTAAGAACTAGTCTTTTCTATAGAGAGGGTGCTGTGTTTAAAAAATGCAAATGTTTTGAACATTCACTTAGAGAGCAAATTAAATTGGGGAGCATGTGTAAGCCTTAAATTATCAACATTGCTGTTTTTTATAAGATATTCAAGAGAATGTATTTTCCAAATTTATATTAGATATGCTTATATTCCTTTTTTATGAAGTGTAATAAAACATAACTTGTTACTGTACAGAAATTCCACGTAAATATGAACTCTACTAGCACTAGTACGCCAGTAAAAAGTATTAGACTTATAATAAAATCCTTGCTGGGCCAGATTTTCCATGTCGTTGTAGGCCCATGAAAATGTGCCGCCCCCTCCAACAATGTTTTCCCCCTTTTTTCTTACTTTACTATTTTACAACCCACACTTATGACACCAAATGCATCATCATAATTTAAATTACTATATTAAAATAGCATAAAAAAACTATTTAAATGATAAACAAGAATTAGTTAAAACATGAAAATTAAGTAATTAACTTTTCATAAAATTCCACAATTTTCTTTAGCTTACTAAATTAATTCAACATTTTATGTGTTAAGCATTTCTTCTAGCCTTCCTTCAGTCAAAGACATTAATGTCACACGCAGTATCTGTCTCTCTGTGCATGTATATGTGTGTGTGTGTGTTTGTGTGTGTATATACATACATACAAATATGCATACATACAAATATGCATATATACATATGTATATACATATATATATATATATATATATATATATATATATATATATACACACACACATACACACTTTACAGCAACAGAGTATATTAATAATTTGCTTTTTATTTGGAAAAGTTCTCTTTGCTAATCTTCTTTTGGGGAAAAGAAATTGATAATATTATCCTGCAGCATCTTTCCCTCAATGTTCAGCAGTGCTACGCCCAGTATTACATTATGTGTACCAACATGAAAATTATCTCATCCTGTCTTACGAATAATTTCTTCAGCCTGAGTTCCATCAGGTCTCAGAGTGTACTTTCTTTTTCCTCCCCTCATCAAATTTGTACATTTCTAGGCTGCTCAAGGACTTTTCAAGATGTTTATAATGGCCAAAAATTTCTCCTTTCAAGATGTTCATAACTGTTAAAAGTTTGTGCTTCTCTTGACTTTAGAACAAAAATGGACAAAGAGCTGTATATATTAAAAACGTGCCCTAAATCTATGATTATTGGCTGCAGTATGGTACAAACACCATTGAATATATGTTTTTATACTTGGTACAACTCTGCTGAACGAGTTTCACAGTGATCAATATATACATAATTAAATAAGGAAAATACTTTTTTTTGTATAAAAGCATGAATCTGTTGGCGAGATAATGAGAGATGTGGGCAGTGCTGTCTTCAGCATCAGTGAGGGGTAAGGGACAAGAGGCAAAATACAATGGTGTTCAAAGCAATTCACAAATAATTATAGCACTATCATAATAATTATTAGTGCATGAAATACTATTATTTATGTTCTATTTATTACTGTTTTGTTGCAGCAAAATGACAAAAAACAAGACATTGTCAGCAATCCGTATTTATATTTTTTATGTGTTACACAAGTTATTTTGTTGTTTTAAACAGTTGAAATTATTCACCTGTAGTTCAATGTGATGTATTTTGGCCCAGAAAGCTACTATAACCTTTTTCAAAAACGAAAATAATGTAAACAAATATGGTGTGTGGTCAGAGTGCGAGAGAGCGCCAGTGAGTATACTACTTCGTGCTCTCTCTGTGCTCTCGCTCTTTCGCGCTCTCTCCGACAAATTGAGACAACCAGAGAGTGTTCTCTCCGACGTCATGGTGACGTGGTCGCAAGAGTACGATGAAAAGTGTTTTTTAAAAAACATAAAACAATTGCAAGTTACGGTAATATTTGACAATATAAAAAAAATTTTGGTTTCATCAATTGTTACAACATATCATAGTGTACATGTGTATAATACTAGCTACATTATGTAAACTTTTATAATAATTTCCTTTTTTTCCTTCACACAATATTTAGCAGAAATTAAAAAAATTGGGCTTTTTCAAACGTTGTAAAAAATTAACTGCAAAAATACATTGGACAAGATAATCAAATGTTCCATTGTAAACAATCTTGAGGGGAATTGGAAAATTAGGTAATATGATTTTCAGCATTGAGTACCATACGCTTGCACAGGGGCGTTGGGACTAAATAGTACACATCTGAAAAGGCCCGTCAGGATTAGGGGTTAAATCAGTTCGGGGGAATAAACAGTGAAAAAGGAACAGACCAGAGTGCAGTAAGAAGAGAGTTTCCGCAAAGGTCTCTGCAAGCATGGCGAGTCTCTGCAAGCATGACGAGTCTCTGTAAGCATGACGAGTCTCTGCAAGCATGGCGAGTTCATGCATAGTGTACAGCTACAGTAATCGCTGGAACAATATTCCTGTGTGACATTCCATACGTAAATACAATTCCATTATTAGCTACTTACAGCCACGTCTTAAAATTACATTGGATACAAAGTAACCAATAAAGATTTCAGTATATCCCTTTTTAAAAAATGTGTTTCACATCTATGCATAAAAAAATTGAAATTCTTATTTAAAAAAATCTAAGTTACAAGATTTACAGTTAATGTTACTGAACTTTTGTAAACCTCTCATTCAGCGTCTATTACCTAATTATTTTGAACTCATTCCCTTGACATATTCCATAAATAAATACTCAGTTCTTCAACTGTATAATAAGCTACCAAAATTTATTATTAAAAAATCGAATACTAGAAAATTTATTAAATTTGTTTATAAATTATTTTACCAAGTATCAGTGTTTTTACAATGTACAAGAAATTAAATATTTTCTGGCAAATCCAGAAAGATAAGCTTGGATGTAATCTAATGGGAGGAAATTTTATAATATATATATTATTTTTATAGGACTGTAATGTTTATTCTTTGCTTTTTTTTTAAACTTATTATTACAGATGGTAGGTGTTTTCTTTTGTAGTGTGTAATGCAATTTTTATTTTACAGATATTTTGTATCCACCTATGCACATTATGCACTGTAAATTTTCTTTGACAAATTCCATATCCCAGAGTTGTAAGACTCATTTTGTGGGATTGATGGAATGATAAAACAATAAAATAAACTATACTGTATTTTTTTTTACTTTCCATTAGAAATTCATTTTTATTGTAATTGCATTATGGATAAAACATGTCACAGTTCAAATTATTTTGTGAAACGAATCTGCACAATTATGAATTAACTGAGTAATCATTTTCAGCTTAACTATACCTACAGTTATTCTTTTTCATTACATTAATTTTCTTTCGGAAAAAGTGGCATTTCTTAGGAACTAACTTCAGGTTGGCTGCAGCCACTTTCTGAAACACTGAATCTAGGCATTCATACACAAAACATTCCCAAGAGTTGTTTACTTGTAATGTACATGTATCACCATGATATATTTGTTTAATAACAATGCAAAGAGACAAAAAAAATGTGCAATGATTTTGGTTTCCGGTTTAATTTTTACCTATCTCAGGTCACAGTTGTATGCTGGTAGTATTCGGAATTTCAGAAAACAAGTGAATTTGACCGTGCAAAGGCTTGTGATTTACGAGTGCTATTACACGTGTTTCTTTGCGATTATTTCCATGTGACGTGTTAAATCTAAGCATTGTACAGAAATACAAGTACTTCTGTGAAATTGTTTCCATGTGAAGTGTTGAAATTACTGTGCAGAAATAAGAGTGTGTTCAGAGTTTACACAAATTGAAAAGAAGTTTTTGTGTACTATACACGCGTTAACAGCAATAGATCAAAAGGAGCTATATTATTCACTGCCTACATGGGTGAGTAACGTAATAGTGTGAGACTAGTGGAGAGGCAAATCCCCCTCCCCTCCCCCCCTCAAACATCCTTTCAAATAATCCTTGCTTCATATCTAGCACCACTTTTCATGTTGGCAGCCCACTTATAATTCTCAACTTTCTGTAACATAGTAGGTTTGTTGTAAAATTAAATGTTGCACACACAAGCATGTTTTTTTCCAATAGATGAGTAGATATAAAATTGTTTTTCTTTTCCTCCCAAAGTTAGCACTACAGTGATGCATTTCCTTTTCAAATGGAACTGTCGAGTAACTGTATGAATAAACATTTACAAAAGAACCAACTGGAAATGTACGATACAATAAAAATGATTTAGAATGTAGAATATACCATCAACAATGTCTACTGTAATCTACTTTAGAACCTACTTTGTCAATGCTGTTAACCAATAATCACCATAAACGTTGTAAATTTTATGTTGGTATGTGTGTATGCACTGACAAATTTCCTCACACTTCCCTACATGAGTGTTAAGACCAGATGTATTGTTTGCCTACCTCCTCCCCCCCCCCCC
>NQII01000856.1:218372-252898 GCA_002778355.1 Clitarchus hookeri | reverse complement strand
CCCCAACCATACCGAGCAATTCTTTATATAATTTTATACTGTATACTGATTTTGTGTCAGTGCTGTTTATTTCTTGCACTGTGTTCTGTTATTACTATGTTTGACAATGATTACTCATATGTAGGCGTACGTTATTTAATGAAATTAATACATACTACAGAATAACAAAAGAAAACTCACTTCCTCGACCCAACAATGGCAATTACGTCACGCCATACAACCAATTCTTGTTATTTAATCAAAATATTTAGAAGACCTTGGCAATGAACTGAAAGCTCGTTGGCCGTTGATTGATGACCTAATCTAAACATCTGCGAGTCAAAATATAGCAAGAAACCCTGAAACTCTCAAAAGTAAACAAGTATGGAACGGATATATTACATGTCAGCTTCGGGGCAATATTAGGCATTTGAGGGGATTATCAAAATTATAATTAAACGCATACCCTAAAGATTAACTCATCCATCAACTATGGTGCTTAAAATTAATGGCATGGAGCAACTGTTATTTGTATTGAATTATGACATAGCATAACCTAACTACTACAGCTACTATAGTGTTAAAAACCCTGTAGGGAAATCGAACTAGTGACGTGTGCGTACAGTGTACAACTTCTGTGGAACAAAGCGCTATAAGATAAAACAACTGGTGAAGCGAAGGAAAATAATCCTACCTTGTATCCACATGTTTTACGTGGGGGCGGTGGTGTTGTAGTCGTTGGTTGCGTAGTTGTAGTCGTTGGTTGCGTAGTTGTAGTCGTTGGTCGCATAGTTGTAACCGCTTTTACAGTCGTCTGTAACACGAGTGCACATAATAAAATGCACACTACGAAATTCGTCAACATCTCGTCGCAATTCAGCCGCCCTCCGCTGCACTCTCCCAACTAGGCCAAACGGGAGACGCCGGTGCAGCGATAGTACGACGACTGGGCGGGCAATAACAGTGATGTGCCGGCACNAACTAGGCCAAACGGGAGACGCCGGTGCAGCGATAGTACGACGACTGGGCGGGCAATAACAGTGATGTGCCGGCACTGTTTGGCAACGTCGTCGCACGTCACCGCGGGCAAACGGTAGTCGAAGACGTCAGTATCATGACTTTAGTTTTTGTTGAATCGTTTCAAGTGGTCCTGCCAATATTAATTTAATAATTGTGCGCTCTCGATTATTAATTCGATAGAATCGACGAATTACAAATGGGATAAATCAAAATTGTGACTGTGAAGCGGTTGCTAAACACTAGGGCCAAATGAATCACGGCTTCTGCTGCCAATGTGAATTACAATAATTTTTTAAGGAAATATTTGACTCTGGTTTGGTTCCGCTAAATATTATTTTGTTGCACAGTCAACCAAATCAGACGGCGTCGCGTTTGCCTGTATGCTTTTTGAATTAATATCATGGACGTGTTGAAAGCAAGGTTGGAGATGGATGATACGACGTGAAAAAGCTTTCTGAAGTTAGCACAACTTCAGAAAACTTTTCCACGTCGTATCATTCTATCGTACATTTCATTTTGATCACCTAAACATAACTACATTATCACGAAGTTTAGTTTTTAACACTAACAACCATTGTTTTCTGACCTTGTAAAATAAAATGTATTAATACATGCAAGAACTCTTTCTTATCCGCGTATTTTCACGAAAAGACTACACGTAGCCGTTACGTGAGTCTATAGCCAACGTAATTTTAACTTTTGTTCGTTCGTACATCAGTTGATACAGGATTTTGTAAATGGCGCTTTGTTTGTTTCGTATACGTAAATTTGCCACTCACTGACTGTCAGAAAGTGGCCTTCTTATACGGCATGGACCATATCAGGCTCTCTGAAAGCTACGGTGAGCTCAGAAAAACTGTACTCCTTGTACAAATTACGTGTGTTCGCGTAGTTTTGTTATTGCTATTCTGATAGTTTATCACTCTCTCTGCTATTTTTCTGCTAGTTCGTGTTACTGGAATCAGTTCTTTTTGTAAGATTTTCGAGTGGCAGTTGATGTTTCTGCTATCAAAAACAGGTATTTCTGTTCTTGCTCGCCGAGTACAGCAGCAATACCAAAAAAATACTCGCCAAATTAAAATCACAAACGTCGAAGATTATTAAGATTGGTGGTTGCGAAAAGTGATTTGCTTTTACACAGGCTAGTGATGAGATTTTGGTATTCTGTGCACAGCGATATGAACTTGGTAACGAAAATTATGAAGTCACATTTATCCTCGAAAGTAAGTTATCCTTAGCAACCTGAATTGTTGATAGACGTAAACTACATAGGGGCAATAATCATTATCGCCATTTTCCTGATAAAATGTATTTATTTATTTCCGAAATGCTGATGTTCTGCTGTTTTTGCTACTTCGTTGCTCGTGAAAGAAATCGGTTGCTTCCAAATAGCACACCACGCGAACAAACGTGATTTGAATGATGTAACTGTCCAGTATAATGTAAGTAATTATTTAGATGCAAATGCTACAAATTTCTCGTTTCGATTTTAAACACTCATAAAATAAAACCTTTTCAAAAACAGTATTTTGCTCGTAGGCGAGGCTGCAAATAGCGTTAGCTTGTGCTGCTTGCGGCGTTGCCAGACTGTGTGCCGGGAAGCCCCCGACATCACCGGCCCGGCAGATAGCGGAAAGAACCAATAGATAAGCCGACCCAACAAGGGTCAGGGCACGAGGTCTCTGCGAGGCGGCGCCAACGCACAGTGGGCCGGACCGAGTACAGACCTGCACTGTCGGAGTTACTCAATTATGATTGGCCAGTCAAGGAAAAAATAAGTCCTCTCACAAAGATACGCCGCCAATAAGCATAAGAAAACTGCTGGTGTGCCCGTAGTGTTGAAATCTAGCATGTGCTGAAATCTTTTCGCTAAATTCGGGTGTCCCTAACCATGAGTTCCATAGGCGTGGGTATGTATTTTCCATGGGAAGATCTTATTCTACCCTGACAGTCAGAAAGAATGACCCTTGTGGCGAGGGGGAGGAGGATGAGGTTACGTTTGCCTAACATAAATTTTTTTTGCTTGTTCAGCATTGAATTGGCCATTATAGACATTTATAAATTACAATGACTGTGAGTAAAAAAAAAAAAAAAAAAACCACGACTAGCTTATGGCGTGATTACATTTTCGTAAACATTGCTTGCATGCTAGTGTAGGAAAAAACACCATTTACGTTCCACCAATACAAAGATTCATAATGGATTGTTGTTTAATGAGTACTAAAATAAGAAGTTTAAGGGACGTCACATTAAATTGTAATCGCTAATGGTCATATCTCAGTAGTTAAAAAATATGTAAGCTCGCTGATATCACATACATATTACTATTGCATCCAAAAATGCGACCTAACAAAAGCGGGCGGAGAATGAAGACACTTCAGAAATGGCACACTCACAAAACATTATAGTTGTAGTTCGTATAACGTAAACGAACCATACGGCTCAACCTCTAAATTGGTCAAATACAATTTTCTTGGAGTTTGCTTTATTTTATTACATATTTCGTGATTATAGTTATCATTGTTCTTCATCTAAATGTGCAAAAAATATACCATTGTAATTCAAATTTACACATATACAAATTTTAGAACAAAATTTTCAGAAACATTTGTAAAAAAAATGTGTATACACATTCTAATCAAATAAGTTCTTAAATTTACAGCTCGTAAAAAGCATGGAATATGTATATACACATATATATATACTCTTTATTATAATGTAAAATACTTTTTCATTTTCAGTAATTGAATATTTGTAGTGTTTTCTTGTCTGTGATCCGACTAGCTGGGAGTTCAGCTGAGCGGATGAAGCTCTTCCTTTTTTGTTCACGAGCGCGGTGCATGTTCGACAAGCGTGGCAGTTGTCGGGAACGTGTTTCAGAACGTGGGAAGGTTAGTTTGTCGGGCACGGGATCTGAGCTGGCTGTTCGCTCTACCCCACCCTCTCCTTGGTGGCTTGCTGTCACGTCGTTGTATGTGCAGGCGAGACGGCGGTTGGTTCTGAATGGATGCATTCTTTTGTGAGTCGTCGTGGAGAGATGAGTGGCTTGTGGATAGTGTGCAGGGATTAGGTGGCAGTAATGTGGTCGAATTGGTTTTTGTGATCCATAAATATCGATCGCAGGTAAGCAATGGATGTCGATGAACAAACTGTGCACAAGAGGAAATTATCAGTTGGGCAAGCTCATAATGATAGTCGTCAGGCAAAAACTAATCGCGTAGGGATTGATGGCTCTTCGATGAAGACTCTTAATACTGCGAGTCAGGTTAACCCTCCCCAAGTATGCTATCCTCGGGATAGTACTGGTCCCTTTGTTGTTTTTGTTGAGTCGCAAGACACAAATATTGGCAATCTACACCCCATTTCTTTAGGTCCCAAACTTCATCCCAACCGAGATATTTTACATATCCAACGAGCAGGCCCAGCTAAATTGAAAATTACTTTTACTTCTTGTCTTGCAGCCAATCAGTTTATGGGTTCATATTTACCGACGAAATTGAAAGTGTCCGTAACTATACCTACTAGTCTTGTCCAACGCCAAAGGTTTGGTGTGTGGCATCCCTCTCGATATGTCGGTAGACGAAATTCGAGAATGTCTGGAATGTGAGCTTGCTTACAGCTGTGATTACAAGTTCACTGCCGTATGCTACCAGCCCTCCTAACTTAATTATATTTGCACATTATTTCTTGGCGTTTCTGCGTAACTTTCCATTGCATATGCTATATCATTGAATTCCTCTTTGCACTTACTTTCAGATGCTGTTGAAATAAATTTATGTTTCCAGGGGAAAAATCAGATGTGGTTTAATTATTTCTGTCTAAACACTTGTTACGAAGAGTCACTTTGCGGCAAATTACTTGCCCCCGTACGTAATTTCATTGAGCGAAAATCGTATTTTGTGATCTGTAATTGTTCCGGAAATTTTAGGGGTGTCCCTTTTAGGCAGGCTATTCTGTATAATGCATTTTGTGTGAGCTTATTGATGTATGTTTTTTTGCAAAGAAAGTTAATCATTACATGAAGTTTGATATTTCTGAAAATATGAATTTGTATTTTGAAAGTTGGAAATTATCGTACTTTGGCAGACTAGTCGGATAAAATGGGATAATAATTTATGTCAAGTAATAAAAATATGTTTTGAATAAATTTAATAGCTTCTTTTATTTTACAAATAATATTATATAGTACACAAAACACATTTATAATCATTGGAAAGTGAACTACGTGATATACATATTAATCATGATCATTACAATGTTCATTTACATAAATATTCGTCACATTCGTTGGGTTCTATACCGCTGCATGTTTCATGAGCCCAACCTGGACACTGGGCGCACTTAATCCAGGCTTCTTCAAGTTAAGAATCAGAGAATAATTCGTTACAATATATGCATACCTCGTCACGAACTTCATCCTCTTCTTCTGAACGGCTGTCATCAACACGTAACTCCGCTCGTTTCTTCACAGAGTCCTTTGATTGTTTGTGGTGTCTGGAGGTGTATTCTTTAGATTTCTTACTTGCAGAATCACACTTAGGTGCTATTGTTTTTTTTTATGGCTACAGCTTTTGCAGCCCTAGCCTGAACTCTTTCTGCCAATTCATTCTTGTAAGGTAAATAAGTTACTATGGCCGCTTTGCCTGGCTTTCCGTCAATAGCATTGTATTTCCGTTGGCCTTGGTGAATTTTGAGAATGTCCTTTGGGGAAAGTAAAATTGGATGGTGAGGTATGAGCAGAAGTAGAGTACTAGGTTGGCAGTTGATAACCCGGTGAGACAAGTTTCGACAGAGTATGCTGATGAGAAGGTGTGCTAGGTAGTTGCAACGAGGTAGACAGAGTAGGCTGATGAGCAGGTGTGCTAGGTAGTTGCAACGAGGTAGACAGAGTAGGCTGATGAGCAGGTGTGCTAGGTAGTTGCAACGAGGTTAGACAGAGTAGGCTGATGAGCAGGTGTGCTAGTCGCTGCTTTCATGAATGCTGCACCCTTCAGTTTGCGTATCTGGTTAATCGTCACTGCTCTTTCTGGGTGAATCTGTAGCAACTTTTGGGCTTCAGAAGAGTGGTATGTATTCAAAAGAGCCGCAAAACTAACGTCAAGCGTGGTGGTGGTGGAGGTGGTGTGTGGTGTGTTGCGTGAAGCACAGCAAAATCACATTACAATCTCGTGCCATTTCCAGCAACTCTAGACATTCTGTGTGAGTCACATGTCCGTCTAACAACAATACTGGCTTCTCTTTTGTAGGCTGAGAAAATAATACGCAATTCTTAAACCACATTAAAAATATGTATTTCTGCATCCCTCTTGAAGGATGATGATCTGCAGTACTTCCAGGAGGTGCATCATCCAAATGTTCGGGTTATACTCTCTGTCGAGGGAATACAAACACAGTAGGCGTGTAACTGCCTGCAGCGCTCGTGCAGGTTTCTGCTGTTACAAGGACACCTCGTCCACCAGAAGAGATAAACCCTACTTGTCTCTTTCCTCGCCACCCCAAGCACTTGCTTTTTGTTTTGGCACAGTCATGATGCCGGTCTCATACACACTGAATATTTGACCTAGACCTAATTTGTGCTTGGAATAAATCTCATCAAGCAATGAGAAACATTTATTTATCTCAGCTCTATTGAATCCAATGGCTCTAGCAATAGATGTGGGCTCTGGAAAACGCAAACTGAGTTCTGGACGTCACTTTAGAAATGAATATAGCCATGCTTTACTTGCCATTTGTTTCACTTTGCTGAATGAATGATACATTCTATTCCTTTCTGCCGGTTCAAACGTAATTCTTCGAAATTCGTTGAACGAAAACTCAAAACGATGGCTCTCCGTGGCAAGGACATGTTCCACCAATTCGTGTTTTTGAGGATCTTTGAACACTCGTTTGTAGCGACCCAGACCTGCAATTAAGATCAGAATATTAGACACAAGAGTAAGCAGAACGTAAAGTCAATGCAAGTGGCCAGAACAGGGAACATAAGTGAACTGGTACATGGCGCCCACATAATGTGGTTTACTCAAGGTGTTTTTCCCTTTCCTCCTGTATAAGCCTATTTATTATAATACTACTCCGTCCTTATTATATACATAACCCCCATATGTTAGCTGGCTGGGCGATAGAGTAACTAACTGATCAATCGAAGATCCAAGTCTCATTAACTAAGCCGACTTGGATCTTACTTTATGTAGGTTCTACAAATTATTTTACAGATAAAAAATAATTAGGGCCTACCTTTATCGGCAGAAGTCTCAATGGCGAGTTTTCCAGTCTTCACTTTCGTAACTCTAGCCAATAATGTAGTGCGTGTGACTCCGTATTCTTTAGACGGTTTCAGATATCCCATTTCCCCTTCAAGTACAGAATTAATGGCTTGTTGCATATTCTCCTCGTTCCATGACTGATGTTCAGATGTTCTTTTGTACTTCCCCATATTTAGGAGCCAATCTGAAACACAAGGACAGATCCCACACATTTAGATATAGAACTACAAAAAAAAAAATCTATAAAAATAAATTAACACAAGTAGGGAAAAATGGGATACCTAAGTAAAACAGATGGCTAAAACAGGATATTTTCCCATTTTGCCAACCCAGGGGGTATCCCGTTTTGTCCAACTACGCAATGTTCAGAAAAACATGGCGGCCTAACCAAACGACAGCAGTTACCGTCTTATACTTCCCACACATTTAAAGACCGACGATGGCTCATTTATTTGAGACACGTACATTAAAGATGCTTAAAAGTTACCAACAGGTTCTAGGTATTTCAATTCGATCAAAATAATTTAGTATAACATAATATTTTTAAACTTTTACAACTGCACAAGTGTTTCTGCACTATCTCAGCACTGTCCACCGGAACACAAACACACTATTCCGTTTTATCCCACTCTTCCCTAGGTGTTATTTGTTTGTTTCATTTAATTTATTTTATGTAATTAATTAAATAATATTACACGTTTAGTCCACCATTTAAAATTCAACAACAAAACAGGTGTTAAAAAAACATATTACTATGTTACTGCCGTGCATGTCAGCCGGTATCACCCATTTAGCCAACCTCATAAGCTCTACGTGGCATTTGTAATTGTTTATGTCTGTTTAATCGCATAACATTCGTCGGAGGCTTCCTCACCACGAGGACTCTTTTTACATCTTGCAATTTTAATCCATAACCCGTGATCGCTCTTTACGTAACGATTTACTAAGACCCTTTTTTCACTATTCAAAGGGGCAGTAAATCCCGTTTTACCATTTAGGAAACGCGGTAGGCCAACAATGGCATTTGCGTGTTAAAGTTACGGCATTTCTTGACATGCATACGAAAAATAATCCCTTAAAATCAAATGGTTTCAGTGAAATTAAATATAGTTTATTATTTCAACCCCATCTTCACAAGGGTCTCCTGTCCCTAGGAGTGGTTTCCTGTCGTTCGTTTTCTGATATTTTGCAAGGAAAATCTTCACAAAGTTTGTAGCAGAGGTGTTGACTCCCCCATTCACATGTACATATACATACACATATATACCTATCGCCGTTTCTCATCACTGCCGAAGCTCAGAGCGGGGGTAGTCCAGGCCCCGTGAGGGGCCCTTTACCACCTAAACGTTATTTCATATAGCCTACAGGGGGATTAGGAAGGAGCAAGATTAGCCCCCTCCCAACTCCCTGCACCTTCCCAAAGTGTAGTTACGGAAGTTGCCCTCTGCAGCTAACATTTATGTCAACTGAGTTTCCCCAGTTAGTCGTGGTGTCCCATAAATATTCCCCTCCCCTCCCCCTGCCAGAACATGACGAGAGGAGGGAGGCAGCTCTGCCTAGTTACTGATTCTACTTAAGTGTTTTGTTGAATAAAAACGGGAATTTAGAATATTGAAGGTTTTGTATAGTATTAAAACGGGTTTTTAAAGCCACAGTTTTGTTATAAAATTGCCTTAGGTCGCAAGGGCGTGGCCCGAGAAAAGTTTTGTAATTGGAAAAGGTAATTTCATAATTGGTGTCTTTGTGGTACAAAAAAAACGGGAAATTTGTGTATTTCATGTTTAAAAGCGCTAAAAACGGGTCTTAAATGCCAGAGTTTGTTAAAAAGAAAATTCCGTTGATCGTGAGGGCGTGACCCGATAAAAGTTTAGAAAAATTAAAAATAAATTTTCCGTTATCGGTGATTTTAAGTTACTGGTATTTAAAAAGTGATTTAAAACGTGATTTTAAGATGCTGTTTTAATTCGTAAAAAGGATTTGGAAGTTTCCTAGTATGTTGTTTTGCATTTTTAGGTATGATCGGTTAAATTACGCGTATTTCCTCGTGGGCGTGTGTTACTCTGCCGGGCGAAAGAAAGTTGGGTAGAAAACTCGGTTTTTAAAGTGTTTTAAGTCGTGAAAAAGACGCCGAGGGCGTGTAATTAAAGATTTAAAACAGCTTGGTAAGTTATTTATTCAATAGCTATTTGAAAAAACTCCGTGATGTTGTTAAAGAGGGCTATACTCGTGTATATATACATATATACAAATACATACATATATAAACATATACATGTATATATACAGATATGTACATAAACATACATATATACATATATCCATACACTTATACATACGTATATACAAATACACAATTCTATAGACTATTCACGGTAAAGTGAGCACTTTTTGAAGCCCTCTCAGTTGGAATAATAATCAGTAAATATATTTTACTTAGACGTGTTAACTTTAGAGTCGGGTGAAAAAAAAATTATATATATAGATATATATTGTTTATTACTTACATGGAAATACTTATTTTAAAAGTGGCGGAAGGATTAAAAATGGCTGATAGAAAAAGTAACTAGGGCCTCAAAAGCGCTCACTTTTCCATGAACAGCGTAAACACACACACTTACATGGCGAAGAGGGAAAATAATAGAAGAAAATACTTGTCAATTCAAAGCTTGATTTGTAGCAACGTTACTTACGTTCCTCATTTTTATTCATATATTTTGCTACATCTATTGCATTTCCTCCAGAATTTCAAGTACACAAGAAAATATTTGTTATATAATAAAGTCTTTAGAAATTTTACACAATCATTATCATCAAATTTCAGATGAGAGTTAACGTGCGGCAAAACCTGCTTCTTGCGCATACTTGTGTGCAAACTTACAGATTTTGCGACAGAGGGATATTAGGTGATAGCGAAGCAAGCCACGTCTTATCGAAATGCTGGTGAGCGGGAAGAAAACGGGCAGCTGAAACTTGACACGCCTCTTCCCTACTTACAAACCTGCAATTCGTTGTTGATATCGACTGTTCGTCTGTGTTCCCCCCTTTTCGTATTCTGTGTTTCATTGCAGAATTTCACGTTAAAACAGTTTTATTACAGCGGCTACAGTTAGTTAAAAATAACAGAAAATTAATTTGGAATATACCGTTTTGAAACTTAAAACGGCGTTGTAATTAATTTAAATAAATATATTGGCACGCTATTACTTGAAAACGAATATTATAAGTTTTAATTTGTATATTTTGTTACGTAAATAACGGAACGCTTACTATACCGCATTTTCGTAAATTGAGGATCTCGTGGAAGACATAAGTATGGACCGTTATGGTTAAAATTGGGTGGAAACGTACAGAATATGTAGGAGAACAAAAACCGGCCATTGGAACACTGTGCGAGAATGTTAGAATTAGGGTATTTTTGTGGCGTGGATAGCTACATTTCGAACCACTTAGCGCCGTTTCGAAACACACTCGGGTGGAATCACAGTGTGCTGGATGGTAAGTCTGCAGATATTGGAGACCAGCTTTTTTTTTTCTAACCTACTCTAAAACTAAGTGTTATATGTTAGTCCGCGGTAGGAACGGGATTATTGCGTCTCAGGGCTAACCCCTTACGCTTACAAGAGAAGGAAAAACATGCAAGGAGACGTGCGTCGCGGCAAAGAGGGATTGGGTTTCCCATGGCCGAGTTTGGCCATNAGAGAAGGAAAAACATGCAAGGAGACGTGCGTCGCGGCAAAGAGGGATTGGGTTTCCCATGGCCGAGTTTGGCCATTAAAAACCTCCCTAATGTACTTATAGTTAAACTACGTCTAGAAGAGAAAGGGAAAAAACCGGCACAGATACCGTAAAAACCCTTTCGACAGGAATGAATTAAAAATTGTTACATGCATTATGAGAAAATGCTACGGGAGAAAGATAGGTGGGTACCATGCTCTTTATTATTGGGAGAGGAGAAACTAGTAGAGAGGTGGCGATATCGGAGACCACCAGACTGAGAGGCGTTGTCCTTCAGCGGTCAAACTACATGGTCGTTATCAGCTCCGTGCTGCTTGTTCCAGATAACAGTCCCCCCNAGGCGTTGTCCTTCAGCGGTCAAACTACATGGTCGTTATCAGCTCCGTGCTGCTTGTTCCAGATAACAGTCCCCCCTCCCCTTCTCACCACCGGAAACAATACAAACAAAACATACAAGCACGCGTGTATAGTCTACTCCCGTTTTCTTCAAATTTTTTTTAATCAAACCTTTGAAAAATCACCCCATGTATGACGTGTTCGGTTATTACCTAAATATGCCATGTATCACAAGCGTTNAATCAAACCTTTGAAAAATCACCCCATGTATGACGTGTTCGGTTATTACCTAAATATGCCATGTATCACAAGCGTTTTATAATTGTGTTAAAAAAATAAAAGTACCTATTTTGTGGGTAAATTGATCTTTTGCTCATGCTTTGTTTGTAAATTGTCATATTTAATTTATAATTAAAATTAATTAAAACAGTGAGAAAATACGTGCGTTGGTAATGTCTAAGAAATAGTTCTTATGCAAAATGTTATTGCACTGGGTGNTTAAAACAGTGAGAAAATACGTGCGTTGGTAATGTCTAAGAAATAGTTCTTATGCAAAATGTTATTGCACTGGGTGGGCACGAATGCGGTGCATTGTCCCTTTGGTGTAATTTTCTAGCCTCGGTTAAGCTTCGTTTGCATGAGGCGGAGGAATATCCTGGAAGTAGACCTTTAGCAGGGCTTNCAATTTTCTAGCCTCGGTTAAGCTTCGTTTGCATGAGGCGGAGGAATATCCTGGAAGTAGACCTTTAGCAGGGCTTCACAAAAGTGTGAAGTAACCATGAATGCACTATTGGCTGCTGTTGTTCCCAATAGCGTGACTAGGTAATGGCTTTAAAGATGATATGTTACTGTGGATGTTTGTGGGGTATGGAATACCCTGCAGGCAGGAAGGTGTTCGGAGATCCTCCTGCAGAAAGAATTTAAGACTTCACCTCCAAATATGCCATTTTAAGCCATTATACCAGACACGTCAATCTTACAACTGCTCTCTGAAAGTTATCTCAGTCGGCACTGTAGTGAGCATTATGAAATTAGGGACTCTCAAAACTTTCTTTTTGCAAGACGGAACACTGGGTTTCAAACATTTAAAGATTCGCCTTAATATAGGAACAGAATTAGTTTGACACACTCCAATGACTCTATAAAACGAATGATAAACACTTGATGCTAGTGTGGCCGTGTTTATAGATATCTGTGTGTGTATTTAGAGGATGGAAAATTCTCAAGTTCAGAGTATTTCACGCTAGAATTCTTAATCTTGACTTACTGCTACCACAGTGGAAAACAGGTTTTCACTTGAGTATATTACAGATGATTGGGACTGTTGTGAAATTATAAGTATCTCAGGATTGTCCTTAGTATGTCGAAATAACTGTATTGCAACTGCAAAAATAACACACAAGGCTATCCTGTGTCAGTTAATGAATTCTCTAATTTCGTGACAAATTTCTGCTGTGAATGATTATTTATTTTGCAGTAAGATTAACCTGGTTCGTCGTGGAGAACTTTGAACCAATAATGAGGTCGTAACAGTGCCCGATTGAAGGCGAGTCGTATTTGTTTCTCACAATACAACAGGGAATTTGCAGGTAATTGTGTTTCAGGTCTGTTGATGATTGCGAAGTATAGCTAAGAAGGTTAGACTGCACAATCCTGCATATAATCTAAAAACTGCCGACTGTTCACTGCCTAACGTCTGTGAGTTGACGGCATGTAATTCGACCAACCGAGTGTCTTCATCAATAGCTCACAAATCAGTCACATAATATAAACTTGAAGACATTTTGAAATCTAGCCGGTTGTCAAATATAATGCGTAATTGTTAGAGACCAGAAAAATTCGCAGTTGTGTGACACCTAGGTTATACTCCATGGTATAGGTTGTTCATGGTTATTCAAGCACGTTTGAAAAATGTCGCTACCTCCACCTGTATAAATGTTAAAGAGTACATTGACTGGCATGTGCCAAGCAAAGTTGGTAACGACTGAGAAAAAGCAGTTCCAAATCCTTAGCTAAGTGTGCTATATCTACGAAACTACTAAATCTATTTTAACTTAACTTTGTATACTGGAAGTATACAATCGAATAAAATCCTAATGCACATATTTTTGTCCTCCGTTTATGAAGATCGTCACATGAAAAAAAATGAATTTTTAATGCCATATCCCAACCGATTTCCACCAAATTCTTCACACAAGTAACGCTATGGTAGGCCATTCAAACGTGCATGTTTAAATTGGCTCAGTCTCTTATTTTCAAAATGATGGCCCTTTAAATATTGTAGGTTTATATACTCCATCATTCGAAACATTTGATAGATTAAATTTGAAGTTGATACTCGAATCCAACCTTTTTAATGCTGTTGATTGCACACTTGCTTATGGTATGAGGTTTTCTGGGTTCGAGTCCCATGTAAGGTACGCTTGTAGTTGCAATTGTCTTACTAGTGTTACATATGTCTCTGGTTTTATTTCTTATGACATCGCTTTCAACGAAACGCCAAGCACGTCCTACAAACTCACCTTTAAAGAAATAATTGAAAAATTAATTGCACCCATGTTGAGGAAAGTAGGTGCATTATTTATATCAGTAACTTCTTGTTAAGATGGGTTAGTTTTGTTAGTATTGTAAGATGTAAAGGAAGTTCCTTCACAGTTAATTACTGACCACACATTTAAAAGAAAGCCACAATTTACAGGAGATTTTATATAATCGTTGCTATCAATTGATTTATCGGAGTCATTGAGGTCAAATCGTGCTAAATATCTGTGCGAACTATGTGTGAACACATTTTATATGGAATTAATTCGATATTTTTGCTTTGGAGTTTGAATATTGTACCACAAGCTAGCGTTAAACCAACTGCATTACGGAGGTAGGATTCAGGGCATAAACTACGGATGTAACTAAGATAATGTTTTTGTTGATAGGGTTTACTAACCTGAAATATTTACAGCGCCATCATTTTGGAAATACGTTTCTGAGCCACTTAAAATACGTACATTTACGTGGCCTACCGTAGCGCCACTTCCGTGAAGAATTTGGCGGAAATTAGTTGACTAGTTCCAGAGATATGACATAAAATCTTTATTTTCTCATTTGGTAATATCGTACAAAAAGGCGTAAAAAGAGGCTCTGCATACAATGCTTCTAGTAGACACTGTCAAAATACAAAATTTGGTTGAATTTCATTAAATTATTTAATAGAAATGACAACCCCATATAAATTATTTATATGTCCGTCATTTTGAAAATATCTGTCTGGCCCACTTAAACCGCGTAAGTTAACATGTACTACCTATGTAGTACTACTGTAGAAATTAGGTGGAAATTAGTTGAATGGTTCCGGAAAAATAGCAAAATATCACACTTTCTCATCTGGCACTATTATACAAAAAGACCGGCGAAAGCGGATATCTGTACGTGTAATTAATAATTCTAATAAATACTGTTTGCGCCAAAATTTGGTTGAATTTTGTTTCATTGATTAGTAGTTATAACATAAATCAAATTATTTATATTAACACCATAAACAAAGGCCTGCTGCACCTGAAACATATAAGTTCGCAAATGTAAAATTTGGTGACAGACTAATTGATCTCCGAGATATATGGCATAAAACTTAAATTTTTAATGTGGCGGTCTTCATAAATGACGCACAAAAGAGGTCAAGTATTAGCACATAATTGCCATAAATACCGCCGGCATATAAATTCGGGTGAAATTTTTTCGCATAGTTGGTATAAAAAATATATTTACATGACTGTTATTTTGAAAATAAGTGACTAACCCCTCAAGTCATGTAAATTTAGATGGACTGCATAAGTATATATTGTATGAATTTGGTGGTAATTATACAGTATGAGTCTGTAAACCACCATCAAACTCCGCCTGCATATTCCTTATGAAAAATTACCACGCGCCCTTGAATTTGGAGCTGAAACACATGTTTACTATAAATTTTACAGGAAGTATTTGAAACGGAACTGTGGCATCCGGGATAGTGCGTAGTTGAACTAAATCCAGCAACCTCAGCAAAATCGGTCGCTGTCATTAAATTATGCCATAGGGATTTTAAGTTTTGCAACACCCTTGTCGTACAAATTTTTGTGATATCGAAGCCTAATCGGGTTCCCAATGGCGTTTTATTGAGGAGCACGTTAAAATGAACGAAAACATCGTCTTGTGTTACCACGCTAAATCCCGCCGTTTGCGAGGAATTCGCTCGTGAAGGTCGCGACCTTTGCGTTCCTGCGCCTGGCACGCACACAACATGCAAGACCCGTAATGTGCGTTACTGCGCCTGGCACGCACACAACACGCAACACACGTAATGTGCGTTCCTGCGCCTGGCACGCACACATCACGCAACACACATAATGTGCGTTCCTGCGGCTGGCACGCACACAACACGCAACACACGTAATGTGCGTTCCTGCGCCTGGCACGCACACAACACACAACACACGTAATGTGATTGGGCGTCGCATGGCGTAGCACATGCTGGTCTCCAAATGTATTCAACAGGCGTGGTTTGTGTGATACTAACGTAGGTTTCATTCGTAATCTAAGAATTGCCACAATGTCGCGTTAATATGTTCGAAAATCACACCCCATTCCTCAGTGCAGGCATACTATTGTACCGTTCCTGGAGTGTTGCCACGTGAGCGTTCGGATAATGTAACCTACTCTCACAATGTAAGCGTGTGGTTGTGTTTATTGATTTTAAGCTTACAATATTCAGCTGCATTTATTATAAAATTATTAAGGTTACTAATATAGGTACTAATATACTTGTTTCCCAAATTTGACGCGAACTGTCAGTCTAAGAACAGAAAAAGTTCCCTTACTCTCCCGCATAGCTTTACTGTGTGATTAACAGCAAAAATATTGAGACTAAGGATTGTATTTCTTGGCTACTTTCACGTGTTACACAAATAACTTAAATGCAAGGCTACATGTGTTTCACATAATTTTCTAAAATATTTGTGTAAATTTGTTGCAACTTTAGGTGTGGTGACACTTAATTTCTCTAATTTTTATAAGGCCAGAAAGAGGAATATGTAGGTATAGGAGAGAAAGAGAGAATAAGAAAGGTGGGGGAGAGCGGGAAAATTGCCGTTTCCGTACGCAGCAAGTATCAACAGTCTCGCTATTCATCTGTACTAAGTCTATAAATGAAACATAGCAAAGTATTTTACTACGCGTAGTAGAGATAATAGCCACTTCACAATATCAGTGTAAAGTTCTTCATGGTTTATTACACGTGCTAAAGAGGGTTATTTGTGTTGAGGTTCCATGGCGTAATGGTTAGCAGTAAAGACTTAGAATCCAGCGCTCCGAGTTCAAATCACCGTGGAACCACCAAAACCACCCCTCATTCTGTAAAACTTAATTAACCGTTGAATACGCCAATTAGCACTATCTAATAATGCATTCCATTAACAAACACAGCTAGCAAATGCAATATGGGTAGACATGCGATGTAAATTACGTAATTTTGGAGAATTAGGTCTACAAGAGGCAGCAATTCTTACTAATATTATAAATTAAAAAGTCTCCGTGTGTGTATGTATGTTTGTTACCACTCAGCTCCATAACGGTTGAACGGATTTCGATAAAATTTGGTATATTGGTACTTTAGGTCCTGGAATAGGACATGGGATACTTTTTTATCCCGGAAAATTGTACGGTTCCTGTGGAATAACAACAAAACGTAATTTTGCAACGGCTGGGAACGTGACCGAAATATTTTTTTTCCTCTGGTGTCAGAGTTTATCAGGCCACCCAAAGACCTCAGAAATGGCTTAACGACTGCTATCAATCGATAACAACAGGGACCAAATATTTAACGTGCCCTCCGAAGCCTGGAAGCGCTCAGATGTTATGCCACTAAACGGTCACCCATCCAAATGTGTGCCGCTGGGAACGTTGCTTAACTTTGGTGATCGATTAAGATCCCTCAGCCAAGCACAAAAAGTAGTACCTAGGTACACTTTTTTCTAAAGCTACAAGATGATGAAACTAACCTTTTGATTTTCATACATCGACGCTGGAAAGCGGAAATGTGTTAACTACGCATAGTTGCACAGATACACTCCAAAAACATTACCCTACTTCTTGGATATAGGATAAAAAATATTTCTTTCCTTTTGGGTTGCCGTAATCAGTTAAAAACCTAGGCCAACATAGTATAATTTTATAATTCTGTTTTCACATAAATGAATTGTCTTTTCCCAATTTATTTATTAGTGTATCACTGTATAACTCAATTGTACCCGGGCGAAGCCGGGCCGGTTCGCTAGTAAATTATGATACAAAACCCTTAAAATAATAAAGGCTATAAACATGTCATAAAACATAGCTAACATTGAAAAGCTTCAAGCATTACAATTTTCGATCAATTGTTTTACTGAAAAATAGTTTTTCTGTAATAACACGTCAGAATCCTAAGTTAACTGTTTTTAGAGCCTCATAATAAAATTAATATTAACATGTTTACAAAAGAACGCAATGGAAGGTGGAGGTACGGACTTATTAAAATGTAATTATTAACTTTATTTAGTTTTTAATTTTAATCATAGCCAAGGTTTTAAAAATTTACAAAAAAAATAAGTGTTTAATAATTTCAAAAGTTGTAAATATTTCTGAGCAAGAGTTTTAAAACCCACGATTTTACACATACCTGATATGTGGCGAGGAGGCCTAACTGGTTCGTGGTTCGAAACCAACAAACACCACACGTGCCTACAATCTTGAACTTTGGTCATTACATGCAAAGAAAAATCAAACAAATGCCGTTAACATGAAATGTTGGATGGAAATAAAACTTCTCGAGTAAAAAGGTTTTCCCATCGTAACTGTCCGCGCCACACAAGAGAAATGACATCATCATAGGATACACTGCATGTCGTTAATACGACTGAGAAAAACAGAGGCCTATGAGCCAATAAGTACAGCAGCATTTTCTCCCCGTTCTGTTCATGTAACTTTTATAGATATTCTTTTTGGGTAAGTTAGCACCAAGTGGCTATTTGGACACAGTGGCTTACCGAAAACATTCCACTGATTTTTTTGTCGGTTTCTGGTAACTTCATTGTGCTAGGCGCCCAGCTCCAGTAAGGACGTTCTGACGGCGCGGCACTGAGCGTGAGCACACGTGCCGGTCGTTTGGGATCCGAACCACGAAGTTGTCCTGGTATCACCCACGTGGTCGGATCAAAGCGGGGACCATCAACTGACTCGCGCGGTGTTAGACAAAGTGGGTNAAGTTGTCCTGGTATCACCCACGTGGTCGGATCAAAGCGGGGACCATCAACTGACTCGCGCGGTGTTAGACAAAGTGGGTGCTTTCCCAAACACCGTCGAGATAATGTAGATGGCGGCCGCGCCCGATGTTCTTGTCGGCACGGTGCTCGGCCGTTGTTGTATTGTGGCGCAGCGAATGGTCGCGGAGACCAGTGAGTTTTGGGCTCACATCTACATGAATGAACTATACTTACCAGTAAACTGGTTAGTCTTCACNTGTAGATGGCGGCCGCGCCCGATGTTCTTGTCGGCACGGTGCTCGGCCGTTGTTGTATTGTGGCGCAGCGAATGGTCGCGGAGACCAGTGAGTTTTGGGCTCACATCTACATGAATGAACTATACTTACCAGTAAGTTGGTTAGTCTTCACTCAGGAGTACGCCAGACTGTACAAATAAATGGCAAGCTAATGCCAGGAGTAAAATGCACTATAACAACGCTTAAGCTGTAGCAACCTNATAAATGGCAAGCTAATGCCAGGAGTAAAATGCACTATAACAACGCTTAAGCTGTAGCAACCTCTCGGGTAAGGTGCGGGCGTAGCTTGCAGGTGAAATAAACTCACACAATCAAGTGATTTTGACATGTTTAATATAAAAAAAATTCTGTTATAAAATTTTATTTACTATAAAACACACTTAAATAAGGCGTTCCTGTTTATACACGAATTCTTCGCTGAATTTGGCTCACATACAGTTTGCAGCGAGTCATAAAGTTGAAAGATGTATAGCAGATGTCAGAGTCACACAGTATGNAATTTGGCTCACATACAGTTTGCAGCGAGTCATAAAGTTGAAAGATGTATAGCAGATGTCAGAGTCACACAGTATGAAGCTGTACAGAAGCCAAATGCATGAGGTCTCTTTGATGAAGGCATGCTCAGTCGCCGTGTTGCATGTTGCAGTGAAAGAGACCTTGTGTTTGATTGGCTGTGCTGTGGCTCGGCTAGTGGTTGGCAAGTTCTTCTTATCTTGGGCGCTGATTAATGAATGTTACTTCGCACCTTACTAGAAGAAGTGTTAAGACATAAAGTTGGGGCTTGTGATCAGATTCGGAAATTTAGTTAAGGTTTTTTTAAATTATCGAATAACAAAGGGCGCGAGAGACTTCAGCGAGTATTAAAGTCTTGTTCCCGAAATATGCATGTATGTATGGGCANAGTGTTAAGACATAAAGTTGGGGCTTGTGATCAGATTCGGAAATTTAGTTAAGGTTTTTTTAAATTATCGAATAACAAAGGGCGTGAGAGACTTCAGCGAGTATTAAAGTCTTGTTCCCGAAATACGCATGTATGTATGGGCGAGAGCGCGGATGAGAGCTTTTTGGGAAAATTAAGTCAGAGTCGAAAATAAAATGTTGATGTTTTTGTTGAGAATTAAATGCTCATACTGAGCAACCTTTCACTTTTCTTCCAAATACTGTTATAGATGGATGATTTAAAAACGCGTGACACACCAGACCACATTTCCTCTCTCCTTTGAGCTCCTGTTAAGAGCTGCTATTTCTGACGAGACGTTGACCGTGGTCAGCATGCACCTGTGCAGAGTATTTGTCTGTTTGTCTTGCCCTTGAGAATGGGCTACTTAAATAACGAACCTTTGTAAATGGCCTGCAAACAGCCACGCCATGTAGAAATGTCTATCAACCTATTTATAAGGTACGAAAGAGCCCCATTATCTACTTTCGCAGTGAAGAACTGTTTTCAGTTCGAGAACAACAAACTAAACAAAGTCGTGCGCTCCAGTAATATGGCAGATCTTCGTTAGGTAACTGCCGTCCCCGAGGCAGCTGGTTATGCACTATCCAAACTAATCGCATGCGATATATGACGTAGATAGATTTAGTTATCTGCACATACATTCAACAGTGACTTGAGAGGTTACGATCAGAACTGTTAAAATTCCTTGATAGATCATTGACATAGGCGTTTGTTTTCTTTGATTTTTCAATAAATACATTCTCATATAAAGGAACAACACTATTTTGCATACCTACGTGTATCCTACTTGCATTACAAATTAGGTCAGAAGAAGCGTACTAAAATATCGACGCTCATATTATGTAAACTGTATAGTAACCTTTAGCGACAAAGTTCGTATGGCATAAAAACATCTCAATGTTGGGACAGAGCAAGTGTTTACAGGGCTGCGTAGCTGGTATGCTATATCTACACACTTCCCTGTGGAGTACTAAGCTATCGTCAGCGTAAGTCGCTTCAGCAAAAGGGCGACTGACTGAGTGTGCTCTACCACACTGTTTAGTTTCCGTACGCCTTTAGACTTTTCGCGATATATTGAAGACTTCGGCAGCCAACGTTAAAAAAAAAAATCCCTTCCATTAATTTTACATATTTTAATAGTATACTGAGAGGCATACTTCCAGAGAAGTTGGTAGTTATGCAGGGAAGGTAGTGCTACATTACGTCATATAAATGTTATATTTTTTAAAAATTGGACAATGCACTTTTTATTTTAATTTATGTTTATCATAAATTCGTTAAATAAAAAAGCATTACAATAATGTATTTAAATTGATAACAATTTAACTTTTCACTTGACTGATGTATGTATCATACTAGTAATCGGATGCATATAAAAGAATGCACATGACAGAAAGATACAAAATTGATAGGAAAGTACATTGTAATAACTGATTCACAATCTCTTTGTAACATACGCACACATGCATATTTGCTGTTTGCAGGCGCACACACAAAACTGCAACTTTGCGAAGTGCGACTGAAATACTTTCTTGTGGCTGAAGTAGTTAACAGTAGAACTGTGATTCGGTTTTGCGGGATTCTTGTGAAACATGGTACAGTTTTGATACAATGAGCAAATAAAACGTAATTTATAATATTGATAACGGTACCCTAGTAGTTTTAGTTGGAAAGAATAAATTAATTTGAAAACAGGCCATTCTGATTGCGACTGTCAAGTCGGCGTGTATGAATGCTTCTTCAACCTTCAACTACTCCTCCACCTCGCTTCGCTACTGCGCCGTTGTAAAAATTTTCCAAAATTTTGGGGCACATCTTTTTCCAGACATTACCTATTTTCGTGAATATTTATATTTTAGTAAAAAAAAAATTGTGTCAGTATGTTGGTAAAGCTTAGGTAAATGGTGATTTACTCCTATTTTAGGGCANGTAATAACTGATTCACAATCTCTTTGTAACATACGCACACATGCATATTTGCTCTTTGCAGGTGCACACACAAAAATGCAACTTTGCGAAGTGCGACTGAAATACCTTCTGGTGGCTGAAGTAGTTGACAATAGAACTGTGATTCGGTTTTGCGGGATTCTTGTGAAACATGGTACAGTTTTGATACAATGAGCAAAGTAAACAAAATTTCTGATATTGATAACGGTACCCTAGGAGTTTTAGTTGGAAAGAATAAATTATTCAGGCCATTCTGATTGGCTGACAGTTCAGCCGCACATACTTACGAAGAAGTTGGAAGTTGAACTCCTCCACCTCGCTTCGCTACTGTGTCATTGTAAAAATTTTCCAAAATTTTGGGGCACATCTTTTTCCAGACCTTACCTATTTTCGTGAATATTAATATTTTAGTAAAAAAAAAATTGTGTCAGTATGTTGGTAAAGCTTAGGTAAATGGTGATTTACTCCTATTTTAGGGCAATTGAGTTTTTTCAGAATTTTAATTTCAATCTTGTATTCATGCATTGCATGTAGTACAGCGTTAACTTCGCTTCCAAGCCTGGCAGTAAGCTGGTTGTTTGCTGGAGACAGCTCAGCTTGCAACATGATGTTAGCTGTCATGCTCGCATTCCTGAAAGCGTGAGACGTTTCTTCTTTACCTTGTCCACGCTTCTTTCCAGAGGTGCAACGCATGTATTTCTAGCTGCTGAAAAGTTGTGTGTAGTTGCGGACCATTTTCGGTACCCCCCAGTGCTCTCTAGGAACCAGTTGCGAAAATAAAATTTCTCACCTTTGTGCCCCCGCACAACACTCAATTTCGTATCCTTCCGCCGTTGCTAACCGCTTTTGCCGGACTCTGCAGATACGGTCGCGGCACGACATGTNAACAATCAATTTCGTATCCTTCCGCCGTTGCTAACCGCTTTTGCCGGACTCTGCAGATACGGTCGCGGCACGACATGTTTGCCGTGTGCTCCCGTGTTCGGGGAGGTTGCTGCAGGTGGATGATTGCCCAGCAGCCTTTTATTTAGTTTTAGAAACGTCATGTATTCTGTAGAGATCGTATTTAATATGTTGGATATTTGATTTTGTGATTAATCTTTAATGATCATAAGCAGTTTCACCTCTTCGCTCCGAGATAGGTAAGTACACAGCATCAGTCTTTCTCTGGTAGTATGCACCATGTTTTATTGACTCTGGAACAGTCATGTAATTAATTTTCCGGATTTTATTCGTTCCTGTGATCTAGCGGGACGAGCTTTCACACGAAGCATTATTCGATATTTTATTTATATTAAACTGTTCAATTTTTCAAGTATTTATTTAGTTTGAGAACTACTTGCCCAGCTTCTCTTTACTTGCCATCCAGAGCAAGTTTTTATATCCAGCTTCACGACTTTGCCTGGAGAAGTTTCAGCTAAGTGCTAGCTACGTCGAATATTTTTGTTAATCTTGGTATCATCTGGATCATGTTACCACGTCACTACATCATAATTGCATAATTGCTTATGAACTCATTTTTATAACATTTGTGACGTAAAATATGATTGAAATATTTATGTCATTTATAAATTTTTAAATGTGAGTCATTTGCCAATCAAGAGAAAATTGCATTTGTACAGCAGATTAAAGATAGGCAGATTGTACGGGGTGCACTCCAGGGATTTCAAGGCTTCCAGGGCCATAAGCATCGCACGTATTTATTTATTTTTATACTGCAATTATTACCTGAATATTTAATTCGTGAGCTAAATGTTTTTTGTGTACAGATTAAATTTGGTTAATTAAAAGATTTGTTTTGAAACTGCAATTTTAACCTATTTCCATTTATTAAATTTATGTCTACCTCTAGACAATTAATAACTAATTGAAAATGTAATTAGTAAAATATTAATAGAATTAGTTTACAGGTAATATGCACGTGGTATCCTTTGCGTAGTCGAGCTTCCAAACAATTATTAGTTTATTTATTATATCAAGTGGCCTAATAGTGTCTGGGATTATGGTAGGAGAAGAATGTAAGTTTTTATGCCAGTGCCCACAGCAAAATGTTTTGTTGATCAAGTGGTTATTAATTTTATGATATATTTAATGGGCACTTTATTTGATTGTTTTATTTACCAGGCACATAGGTAATTTCTGCCACATAGAGCATGGTTGATTATTATATATATTTCTGAAAGCAAACATTTTGTTAACCACCATACAACACACCACGGCACACTATGTACGTGTGGTAGATGTGAAAGTGCTGAGTTCAACTTTTACAGATATGTACACTACGTGGAGGTTGTGAATCCGGCGTAAGCAGGACTGCCAAAACTGTGGACGGCCACACACATTGCGGCCAGAGTACCTAAGAATACAGAGGTGGTACTGCCACTTGTTCCGCGAGCTCCAGCCGCCAAATGGTATCACTGGCCAGGAACATGCCGGAATGCCGTTCGCCAATTAACGGCTGCTGGTAACCTACTTGCCAGCTGGAAGCCAAGCCAATAGCGAACGTTTCGCAGCATGCGGTAGCCACTCAGACATAAGGCTCGTTTCCAGAGCCTCGCACAGCCAATCAGATGACGAGTATGCAGGCATGAACGAAACCGCCATGCAATTTCTCCTCTGTTACTTTGCACATGCTGGGACAACTTTGCACCACTCACGTATTTGTTTTGGCACCATTTCATGAAGGAGTAGTGAACATTACCTCGGTGGATATAATTCAAATTTGTAATATAACAGCTACAGTTATCTGTCCTTTTGCCTATTGGCACCAAGCCAAAGGTTTGAGTGATGCAAAGTTAACTCAGCAGCTGCAAAGTACAGTTGTCTTACGAACGAGTGCACTTTTTGGTAGTTCTGAAAGTAGCCTTGTGTAAAGATGTTTCGATGGCAAAATGTTTCCTGTTTACATACTGGGCAGGTTGATGGTCAGCTGAGTGTGTTTACGTAAACTAAATCTATGGCAGGGGGAGAGAGAGACCACTGTATCCATGGAAACAGCTGTGTTCAGGACTGTAGAAGTGTCAAAAAAGAACACTCGCTNATGGTGATTTACTCCTATTTTAGGGCAATTGAGTTTTTTCAGAATTTTAATTTCAATCTTGTATTCATGCATTGCAGATAGTACAGCGTTAACTTCGCTTCCAAGCCTGGCAGGAATCTGGTTGTTTGCTGGAGACAGCTCAGCTTGCAACATGATGTTAGCTGTCATGCTCGCATTCCTGAAAGCGTGAGACGTTTCTTCTTTACCTTGTCCACGATTCTTTCCAGAGGTGCAACGCATGTATTTCTAGCTGCTGAAAAGTTGTGTGTAGTTGCGGACCATTTTCGGTACCCCCCAGTGCTCTCTAGGAACGAGTTGCGAAAATAAAATTTCTCANAGCTCAGCTTGCAACATGATGTTAGCTGTCATGCTCGCATTCCTGAAAGCGTGAGACGTTTCTTCTTTACCTTGTCCACGATTCTTTCCAGAGGTGCAACGCATGTATTTCTAGCTGCTGAAAAGTTGCGTGTAGTTGTGGACCATTTTCGGTACCCCCCAGTGCTCTCTAGGAACGAGTTGCGAAAATAAAATTTCTCATCTTTGTGCCCACGCNCCCACCTTTGTGCCCCCGCACAACACTCAATTTCGTATCCTTCCACCGTTGCTAACCGCTTTTGCCAAACTCTGCACAGATACGGTCGCGGCACAACATGTTTGCCGTGTGCTCCCGTGTTCGGGGAGGTTGCTGTTGGCGGATGATTCCCCTGCAGCCTTTATTTAGTTTTAGAAACGTCATGTATTCTGCAGATATCGTATTTAATATGTAGGATATTTAATTTTGCGATTGATCTTTAATGATTATAAGCAGTTTCACCTCTTCCCTCCGAGATAGGTAAGTACGCAGCATCAGTCTTTCTCTGGTAGTACCTACCATGTTTTATTGACTCTGAAACAGTCATATAATTAATTTTCCAGATTTATTTTGTTCCTTTGTTCTAGAGGGACGAACTTTCACACGAAGCATTATTTGATGTTTTATTTCAAGTATTGAACTATTCAATTTTTCAAATATTAGTTTCGTTTGAGAACTACTTGCCCAGAGTCTCTTTATTTGCCATCCAGAGCAAGTTTTTATATCCAGCTTCACGACTTCGCCTGGAGAAGTTTCAGCTAACAGCTAGATACGTCGAATATTTTTGTTAATCTTGGTATCATCTGGATCATGTTACCACGTCACTACATCATAATTGTATAATTACTTATTAACTCATATTTTATAACATTTGTGATGTAAAATATGATTGAAATATTTATATCATTTATGAATTTTTAAATGTGAATCATTTGCCAATTAAAATGAAAGATGTATTTTTACAGGCAGATTGTACGAGGTGCACTCCAGGGTTTTCAAGGCTTCCAGGGCCATAAGCATCTCACGAATTTATGTATTTTTATACTGCAATTATGCCCTGAATACTTAATATGTTAGCTAATTGTTTTTTGTGTACATATTCAATTTGGTTAATTAAAAAATTTGTTTTGATACTGCAATTTCATACTACTTTCATTTATTAAATTTATGTCTACCTCTGGACAATTAATAACTAATTGAAAATGTAATTAGTAAAATATTAATATAATTAGTTTATAGGTAATATGCACGTGGTGTCCTTTGCGTAGTCGAGCTTCCAAACAATTAGTAGTTTATTTATTATATCAAGTGGCCTAATAGTGTCTGGGATTATGGTAGGAGAAGAATGTAAGCTTTTATGCCAGTGCCCACAGCAAAATGTTTTGTTGATCAAGTGGTCATTAATTTTATGATATATTTAATGGACACTTTATTTGATTGTTTTATTTACCAGACACAGGTAATTTCTGCCACATTGAGCATGGTTGATTATTATATATATTTCTGAAAGCAAACATTTCGTTAACCACCATACAACACACCACGGCACACTATGTACGTGTGGTAGATGTGAAAGTGCTGAGTTCAACTTTTACAGATATGTACACTACGTGGAGGTTGTGAATCAGCCGTAAGCAGGACTGCCAAAACTGTGGACGGCCACACACATTGCGGCCAGAGTACCTAAGAATACAGAGGTGGTACTGCCACTTGTTCCGCGAGCTCCAGCCGCCAAATGGTATCACTGGCCAGGAACATGCCGGAATGCCGTTCGCCAATTAACGGCTGCTGGTAACCTACTTGCCAGCTGGAAGCCAAGCCAATAGCGAACGTTTCGCAGCATGCGGTAGCCACTCAGACATAAGGCTCGTTTCCAGAGCCTCGCACAGCCAATCAGATGACGAGTATGCAGGCATGAACGAAACCGCCATGCAATTTCTCCTCTGTTACTTTGCACATGCTGGGACAACTTTGCACCACTCACGTATTTGTTTTGGCACCATTTCATGAAGGAGTAGTGAACATTACCTCGGTGGATATAATTCAAATTTGTAATATAACAGCTACAGTTATCTGTCCTTTTGCCTATTGGCACCAAGCCAAAGTTTTGAGTGATGCAAAGTTAACTCAGCAGCTGCAAAGTACAGTTGTCTTACGAACGAGTGCACTTTTTGGTAGTTCTGAAAGTAGCCTCGTGTAAAGATGTTTCGATGGCAAAATGTTTCCTGTTTACATACTGGGCAGGTTGATGGTCAGCTGAGTGTGTTTACGTAAACTAAATCTATGGCAGGGAGAGAGAGACCACTGTATCCATGGAAACAGCTGTGTTCAGGACTGTAGAAGTGTCAAAAAAGAACACTCGCTNAGGGAGAGAGAGACCACTGTATCCATGGAAACAGCTGTGTTCAGGACTGTAGAAGTGTCAAAAAAGAACACTCGCTCGTGAGAGAGACTAACTCCGGTTGGCGGTACTCTCTACTCTGCGACCGTGCGCTGACAGTGACGACAAGATGGTGCCGCTGCCGGCCAGTCCAGTCTATGTAGAAGGGCGAGACCCAGCACCACGAGGGATCCCATAGCTCGATGATCCCACTGTACAGATATTCGTAGGCAAAGCGGCAGAGGAAGAGTGTCCCCGGAAGTCTGGCACTGCGACTCCCGGGGAGCGGCCGTGTGTCACGTCTTGCTGTTGGCCCTCGTGTAGACGTAGGGCCGGCTCTCTGAAGGGCAGAGGAAGCGCTGGAACAGGCCGCCCCAGTCCGCCGATTTGGCGCCCACCGGCTCCAGCAGGTTGTTCCACAGCGCATTCGCCGCTGCAACACATCGCCCTCCAATGAAACAACATGCACTCGTCTTAAACACAGAGCTACGTGAACTCCACGAGTTCATGCAGCACTCTAAGAATTCTGAGTCATTTACACACTCGAGGCACAATTGCTTATTCATTGCCTGCTGCCTTGGCGCGAGTCGTTGTTTATTCAGCTTGGTTGCCTGTGATAGAGGCACATTATTTCTTACTGGCTAAAGAGTTGGATATGTCGAGTCAAAACCACTGTGCTCCAATCATAAGATGAACACTGCAGTCTAAATAATTTGCGGAAATCACGACCTCTACCTATAAACATACTGAGGGTGTCGTGGTGATATAGTGATCAGAATACTCGCCTCCCACCAGGGCGGACGAACCGGACTCGATTTACAGCGGGGTCACCCGGATTTTGCATATGGAAAACGAGGTGGACATTGCCAGTGGCTGGCAGGTTTTCTCGGTGTGCTCCAGTTTCCCCCCGCCCTTGCATTCCGTCACTGTTCCGTATTAACTTCAGTTCAGCCTCACCGGCGTACAAGACATCGACGATAAGCGCCGACCAAACCCTCTCAACTTCATTACGTTACTTTCTCAATTTCTCCATGAATTATATGACCGGCCCTTGAAGACTCTGAGACAATGATTAACAAGCAACAAAATCCAGAGCCAACCGCAGTCGTTCACGTGGCATCAAGCAGCCAATGGATAGTTGGGATCTGCTCGTGCATACAAATTAAAGGTTGAACTGAGCACTTTTGAAAATCCATCTTAAGATATACTTGTATGCACGTTGTGTAATCTCCCACGCCATATATAAAATAAACATAGCGATTGACCTCATCACTTTATTCTTGCGTCGGTCAGTATTAACAATCGTTTACCTAACACTTTTAATTCAACGTTAGGATATGGAACTGCTTTTTCTCAGTCGTTACCAACTTTACTTGGCACATGCCAGTCAATGTGCTCTTTAACATTTATACAGGTAGAGGTAGCGACATTTTTCAAACGTGCTTGAATAACCATGAACAACCTATACCGTGGAGTATAACCTAGGTGTCACACAACTCGCGAATTTTTCTGGTCTCTAATAATTACGCATTATATTTGCCAACGAGCTAGATTTCAAAGTGTCTTTAAGTTCATATTATGTGACTGATTTGTGAGCTATTGATGAATACACTCGGTTGGTCGAATTACATGCCGTCAACTCACAGACGTTAGGCAGTGAACAGTCGGCGGTTTTTAGATTATATGCAGGATTGTGCAGTCTAACCTTCTTAGCTATACTTCGCAATCATCAACAGACCTGAAACACAATTACCTGCAAATTTGCTGTTGTATTGTGAGAAACAAATACGACTCGCCTTCAATCGGGCACTGTTACGACCTCATTATTGGTTCAAAGTTCTCCACGACGAACCAGGTTAATCTTACTGCAAAATAAATAATCATTCACAGCAGAAATTTCCGAAGTCTGTGTCACGAAATTAGAGAATTCATTAACTGACACAGGGGATAGCCTTGTGTGTTATTTTTGCAGTTGCAATACAGTTATTTCGACATACTAAGGACAATCCTGAGATACTTATAATTTCACAACAGTCCCAATCATCTGTAATATACTCAAGTGAAAACCTGTTTTCCACTGTGGTAGCAGTAAGTCAAGATTAAGAATTCTAGCGTGAAATACTCTGAACTTGAGAATTTTCCATCCTCTAAATTCACATCCAGATATCTATAAACTCGGCCACTCTAGCATCAAGTGTTTATCATTCGTTGTATAGAGTCCTTGGAGTGTGTCAAACTAATTCTGTTCCTATATTAAGGCGAATCTTTAAACGTTTGAAACCCAGTGTTCCATCTTGAAAAAAGGAAGTTTTGAGAGTCCCTAATTTCATAATGCTCACTGCAGGCACTCTAGTGTCTGTAGTGAGCAGACAGACGTGTCTGGTATAACATACCAGTGCACGATATTAATGCAGAAGTTCTATGGCTTGTTCGTAATACTTCAATATTTTCTATTATAATTATTTCATCATTAAAAGGGAATTAAAAGCCCATAAATATAAATGAAATAAAACTTTCTACCTGCAAAAGAACTGGAAAGGGGAAAACAAAGTTTTCTTCAAAATTATCACAATGATAAAAATAGTAGATCGCTAACACACTGAGGTATATGCATGCATGTATTTCGAGCTGAGTTAGTATAATTTTATTTTCTTTTATCCTTAAAGGAATATGCTTTATCATATATTAATTATTCACATGTACGTGGTAAGATAGTTTTATAATCATTTTTAAAACCATAAAAACGGTATTTTTGAAAAATTTATTAAATGAAATGATGTAGTATTAAACTACAATTCTCTGGTTGTTGTTTTATGCTATCGAGAGCTTCACCCTAGGGATAAAATGGTGTTAATACTTCCGCCACCATTAAATTAATATTGATGCTTACCATCTTATTGAATACCATTTTTCTGCCTTCAAGTTTTATGGAAATTTGATGCCGTCTTATCGAACATTATGTCCTACTTCATTAAAATATTCCTCTTGTTGCAAATGCCTAGGACCTCCCGTTTCCTTTTAAAACACACACAACGTTTTCAGCGGCGATGATACAATGACTGGCGCATTGGCAATACTTTCCGGNGTGAAGTAACCGTGAATGGATTATAGTCACTAAGAACCCTCTGTTGCTTGTACATATTATCTGCGCCACTCTGCTCCACAACCATGTTATCCATGATGAACATATCGGAGGCTAATTATAATGGTAGCAATAAGTGGATCAGTAGCAGGCTTATGATATTCAGTTTAAGAGAGTGACTAAAAAGTAAAAAAATATTAATTTCCTGTTTTACTTATAAAAACCGGGCACTTCTTATATTTTTTGTTTTCCTCCGCCCCAAGAAAAATGCAAACCATTTTCAAAATAAAATAGCTTTAAAATAATTATGCGACAATTACATTAAAATAATTAAAGATTATAATTCTTTAAAAACTATAAAAAAAATTATATAATTTAGGGGTTACAGTAAAAATGTGATGTTACAAAAACGTACAAAAAGTTTCAGATGTGGTGGTAGAGTGCCTAGAACATTGGCAATACTAAATACATACATGTATGGTATGCTGATGTGTCCACTGCAAAAACAATGGTGGTGGACATTTTTAACAGTTATTCTAAACAACATGTACCATACATTAAAAATCTTACAGTTGTGAAGCTGCTTGTTTGTTTCTGGCAACAGTTGGTGTGAAATTTCCTGTGGAAAGCACTGGTATTGCCTACACGTCTGGAATTGTATCGCTGCAGCCAAAATATTTGTGTGCGTTTTACACGAAAACGGTGGGTCCTGGGCCGTTTAAAAAAAAAGGGCCAATTTTGTTGATTAGTGCATACTGCTCAATAAACCAGAAACGAACTTACACACATCATGATGGTAAAAGAGTTGTCTGCTATAAGAAGGTGGCAACCCGTGTTATTGTTATTATGGTGGGAGTTATTAACGAGAGTTTGCCATAGGATTGAAGATCCCGATAACATAAAACAATATTTGAAGAATTGTAATTTAATTTCACTTCATTTCCGATATTGCGCAAAAAAACAGTTTAAAGAATAATATTCAAGGTAACGTATATCCCTTAACATTCATTTTAGGTAAAAAGTGTTCCATATATTTCCCATTTGATTTTACATAAGGAATCACCTTATTAATTGTGTCGGTTGAATTCTGTCCGTAACCTGTATATGTATAAAACACTTATATATCTATGTATACATGTATATAGTATTTACATTTCTATTTTGTTATCACTGCCCATACTAAAGACGAAAGTCGCGGCCACGTTAAGAGGTGTGTGTACGTGTATTAATACATTAAATATAAATTGCGCAATACATGCTCATATGTAAACACATTGTTCACAATTGGATTTCTTTAGAAAATGTTAACTGCTTGCATGCAAATAACACATATTCAGTGCAAGGTGTTACCTATTTTGAATTCTGATTGGTTAAGCAAATATCGATCTAGCTATTGGTGAGAAATACGGCCGTACAAAGGAGTCGTGCAGACGACCACACCACTCTGATGAACTGGTAGTCTTCTGATAACCATGGTTCAACATGGTATTGTGGGATCAGCAGGTACGAGGATGGTTGGCCGCCCGAGGAACGCTCCGTAGACGGAGGCGCACATCAAACAACAGGCGAGGTCGTACTCCATCCAACCTTCTCCAGACTGGGACACCAAGCATGAGCGGCCTTATCACTACACATTACACAGGCGTCTTCTGTCTTCCTCGTGAGTTACTGAAGACGCTGATCTTCAAGCCGTCAGGAAACTCTATGGAAACAACGATCAGCTAAACAGATACGTTTTGAACTAATTTGTCAATTTATTCGCCATTTAGAATGGCGGCAGACAAGGAAGCTGTCGCAGGGGGAGCTACTTTTGCTTGAGCATACGTAGATGTCGGAGGCGTAATGTGGGCGAGGTGCGCCGTTTAACTGACTGACTGGGCGTGTCTTAGGCACACGAACATTTCGCGAGATCAGTGACGCGTAGGCTAGACTCCACAGTACTTTTTGTACTCGCGCCTCAGATGTTTGTCTATTGACTGCAGCCTCAGGAAGTAGCCGTCGTTACCCCACACCTGACAATATCGGATTCGCCACTTGTTTAATGCCAAGTCTGCTGTTGGTCCAGATTCCTCCATGGTGTGTCTAATAAACTGTTTCCAATTGCAAATATGACTTNGGAGCTACTTTTGCTTGAGCATACGTAGATGTCGGAGGCGTAATGTGGGCGAGGTGCGCCGTTTAACTGACTGACTGGGCGTGTCTTAGGCACACGAACATTTCGCGAGATCAGTGACGCGTAGGCTAGACTCCACAGTACTTTTTGTACTCGCGCCTCAGATGTTTGTCTATTGACTGCAGCCTCAGGAAGTAGCCGTCGTTACCCCACACCTGACAATATCGGATTCGCCACTTGTTTAATGCCAAGTCTGCTGTTGGTCCAGATTCCTCCATGGTGTGTCTAATAAACTGTTTCCAATTGCAAATATGACTTCAATGCGTTGGTGTAATTGTCAGACTACTTGCCCCTCACCTGGGTGGACCCGGGTTCGATTCCTGGCCAGGCCACTTCCCTATTTTCGTACGTGGGAATCGTGCCGGACGATGCTGCTGGTCAGCGGGTTTTCTCGGGTTATCGCCCGTCCATGCATTCCGGCATTACTCCATACTCACCTCGCTTCACCCTCATCGGCTCTCAATATTTCAATGTTGAGAGCCGCCCAAATCTCTCCACTCCATTCCACTGTTCACTTCAATGCATAAGCGTGACCAACGCATGGTTCTGGTATGAAAAGGACCACCCATTAGGGAAGTGTTAAAACACATTAAAAATCTCCCCTGTGGCTCACATGTCCAAGACATATGATAAATAGAGCGAGGCTCACGATTTCTTTCGTTGTATTTGTTGTTACATTGTTATGAGAAACATCTATGATGGCATGGGCCACAGTGCATACTACATTAGGGTGTTTGCTCCTGGGTCCATGGAATGGGACCACCCATTACCAGAATAGGGCCCAACTCTTGTCACGCCCATGCTTCAATGTATAGGTGTTTGGCGTTTCTCTTGTCCTGGAATGAATAGGCGAAATTTTCCTGTCCCTAGGCATGTCCTGTGGTGTAGCGTCTTAATACACAGAGACCCCTGACGTTTTCTAGCAAAAGTATTAGAAATATATATAATCATTCACTGTTACTTCCAACTTTTTAACTCCCTGCTAAAGTTTTACTTTCAGGATATCGCCCTGTCTCGTGTAAAACAAAGCTTAACTAGGTTAATGTTTATTCTACTCAGGTAGGGAACAAAACGAGATTTATTATGAGAGAGTTTGACATAAGAAACATTTCTGCCGCTAGGTGTCCAGTGTTCCAAAAAGTAACTTTTAATTTAAATTTTAAGCTGCGTGAATGATAAAAGAAATATTTGACTTAATTACGAAGTTATTTTTATTTGATTTATGATTATTGCAATTATGCTGTTTTTTTTAAGTAGAAATCAGAGAAAATCTGGTACACATGCGACACTAGCGCTTATATAGTGGCGAAAATTTTCCCTTCGCCAAACTTATAACATTGATCTTCCCAACTTGTAGTAGAAGAAACCTTAACTAGGTCTAGAAAATTACACCAAAGGGACAACGCACCGCATTCGTGCGCTCTCATTTTATTAATATTTAGTATGAGAACAATTTCTTACTAGGACTTACCAACACATATATTTACTCTCTGTTTTTTTTTCCAAATTAATTGCAAATAAAATATTACAATTTACAGATAAAATATAATAAAAAGTTCAGTTTCATCGAAAAAAAAATACTTTGATGTCAACACAAAATAAAACGCTTGTGATACATTTCATATTTAGGAAACAACCAAACACGTTGTACGTGGACTAATTTTTCAAAGACGTGATTCAAAAAGTGTGTGTGT
>NQII01000856.1:182419-218275 GCA_002778355.1 Clitarchus hookeri | reverse complement strand
TATATATAGTGCAAGCCGTGTGTTAAGGGCTCCGCTAGCCTGCAGCTATTTCACTCGTTCGAGGCCTCGTAAGGCGTGAGCTCTAAAGCAGACACTTGCTTATTCACAACTTGCCTCATTGCCTCTACGCACAAGGCGCCCAATTGGCGTGCAGTCTTTTCGTCGACGACTGGCCTGAACGTGACATTAAGGGGCGACCTTATTGGAAATACAAGCATGATGCGTGTCTGTAGTCAACTCCGGAGCGTCTGTATATAACATATAGCAGCTAAAACTGATTATGAAACCGCCCCGTTCAGCCATTTTCGCGTCAATTTAACATTTGGAGTTGAAATGAGAACTTTAAACTTGTCTTTGGGGGTGGAAAAATTTCTTACAAACTTTTTGTGTTCAGACACCAACACAAAATAACTAACCGTTTTCGAGTGAATCGCGTATTTTCTACCAAATCTCTGCAGTGCACTTCACGTGTCATCCAGACAGAGCTCTTAACTTTCGCCAGGTGTAGAACACCAGGAGCAGAGGCTTATCTCTCTGTTCTTCTAAGCGAGACGCTCGCCCAGGTTGGCGTTCAGTAGAGTGTGTTGCGGGCAGCGCGAGGGGGACAACGTGCGCACGTTCAGATGCGCAGAACCCAAGAGTACAAGAGAAAGAAACGATGATAATCCATTGCTGTACCTTCCACATTTTCGCATATTTTACTTGCTTGCCGTTCACTATTCTTCCTATCATAAAATCATCTGTGTTTTTCGTAGCTGAAGTTCTTTGTCGCACTCGAGCTAGGAGTTCACTGTGATGGCTTTCTCCGTCGATGTCTAGTGCACCAAGTTGTGCCTTGAACTGGTCGCATTAGCCGCAGGTGTCAGATCTCTGGTATCCGATTCTAATTTGGAAATCCTTGTTATATTACTCCCTGTAAATTCGATAAGATCTTTTGCCTTTACGATAAATCGGTTATAACATTTCAAACTTTTTGACATTCATATCATTGGAAAGTATAATCCATGTTTATCGACATGCATACTGTAATTATTCTGCCTTTTCTTAAAAAATTCTTACATAGACATACCTCCAGCTGCGTTTCAAACAGAAACAGGCGCGTGGCGGCTCACTCCGCGGTTACTTGTTACGTCAGAGTACTGGTTTTCTGATAATGTATCTTGTAATAACAACTTGTAAACAACCCGAAATTTTTCAGAAAGTAGTTAATGTCGCGTCGATGTTACAGCCGCAAATAAAAAACCAGTACAAATGTACGCTTTTTAACTTTAAATTTTACTTTCATTTCCAGGAGGGGCTTCGATTGTGTGGTAGTCAAGACTACTCGCTTCCCGTCAAGGCGAATCGGGTTTGATTCCCAACGGGGTTACCTGGATTCTCGCATGTGGAAAACGAAGCGGACGTTTCCGTTGGACGGCGGGTTTTCTTGGGGCACTCCGTTTCTCCCACTCTTGCTTTCCCGTCACTTCTTCGTCGTAACCTCGCTTCACTCTCACCGGCGTTCAAGACTTCACTGTTAAGAGACGACCAGAATTTCGCATCTGTCAACTTTTCTAAGAGAGAAAATATTTGACGCCAGCTTTCCTAATCTGGACATTTGCTTACGTCTTTCGGTGTTCGCAGGTGAAAATCTTCCGCTGAGCCACTGGAGTCCTCTATAACCTCTCTTATTCCAACTCCAAGCATTTAACGTACAAGAAGTGCTTCTAACAAGTTGAGCAACCCACTGAAAGACTGAGTATCCAACCCAATGAACAGCAGGTCCAGTGAACAGATAAGTTCAGCAGTATCATGAATCTGTCACTGAATCAGGCGTTGTGATTATGCTTCTTGCCCTTTAAGTTGAGATTAATGAGTAAAATAGTGAAGTTCTCCAAAAAACAGGATCTCTGGATGGATTCTACATTAATTTTTCCATTGTCGATCCTGCTAGGCGTAAGCTGACATCACAAGACCGTAGAATAACTGGAATAATAAACTGCAGATTGTGGGCCTAAGTGAAATCCATCGTGCAGACAAGAATTCTTTCTCTTGAAAGCCGGACACTTGTTGTCTTGTGGCAAGCCCAAATACTATCTCGATGGAGTTAGGTTCTTGAGTAACAAAAATATTACAAATATAATATTGGTTAAATAAGGAACATGTAGAATGGCGTGATTATTCTAAATCTGCCACGATTGGGCAGGTTTATGATTGGACAGTAGAATAGTTATGTATGTCATGGCATAAAGGGACGGAGGACTGGAGACGGAGCCGACAGCCCACTCTGTCAATCTGGTAAGCCAGCGGCCATATTGGATCTGAATGACCTTAATGCGTAACCTCGACCTTGACCCCGTGCTCACAACATTGAATGACCTTGAACACAGAAAAGTCTAAAAAAATTATAGAAAATTGTAAAAAATCTTTAAGTTAAAATAATATATATAAACACTGAAGAGCCAAAAAAACTGGTACACCTGCCTAATATCGCATAGGGCCTCCGCAAGCACGCAGAAGTGCCGCAAGACGATGTGGCATGGATTTGACTAATGTCTGAAGGTATGCAGGAGGTAATTCACACCATGAATCCTGCAGGGCAGTCCACAAATCCATAGGAGTGCGAGGCGGTGGAGATCTCTTCTGAACAGCACGTTGCAAGGCATCCCTGATATGCTCAATAATGTTCATGTCTGGTGATTTAGGTGGCCAATGGAAGTGTCTAAAGTCAAAAGAGTGTTCCTGGAGCCACTTTATAGCAACTCTCGACGTGTGGGGTGTCGCATTGTCCTGCCCTAATTGTCCACGTCCCTCGGAATGCACAATAGACATGAATGGGTGCAGGTGATCGGACAGGATGCTTACGTATCTGTCACCTGTCAGAGTCGTATCTAGACGTATCAGGGATCCCATTTCACGCTAACTGCACACGCACCATACCATGACAGAGCCTCCACCAGCTTGAACAGTCCCCTGTTGACATGTAGGGTCCATGGATTCATGATGATGTCTCCATACCAGTACACCTCCACCCGCCCGATACAATTGGAAACGAGACTCGTCAGACCAGGCAACGTGTTTCCACTTATCAACAGTCCAATGGCGGTGTNTTGCTGTTGATAGGTGAGGAGGAACCACGCATGGTGAAAGGTGGAGAACATCCTCCCACTGCGATTGGAAAGAGCGATACTCTTTCTATTGTCAGTATTCAACTACTGGCAATTAAGAGCTCTGACCAAGNACGCACCATACCATGACAGAGCCTCCACCAGCTTGAACAGTCCCCTGTTGACATGTAGGGTCCATGGATTCATGATGATGTCTCCATACCAGTACACCTCCACCCGCCCGATACAATTGGAAACGAGACTCGTCAGACNTGCGCACTAAACAGCCTAGTGCAAAATAGCAATATTTTCTCTATATTTGCAAGCCTGAAGTGAGAATTAGATGTCGGTCGTGAAGTATGGAAGTCCTGATCGCACTCCCCTAGTAAATTTNGGGTCCATGGATTCATGATGATGTCTCCATACCAGTACACCTCCACCCGCCCGATACAATTGGAAACGAGACTCGTCAGACCAGGCAACGTGTTTCCACTTATCAACAGTCCAATGGCGGTGTTGGCGGGCCCAGGCGAGGCGTAAAGCTTTGTGTCGTGCAGTCAACAACGGTACACAAGTGGGCCTTCGGCTCCGAAAGCCCATATAAATGATTATCAGTTGAATAATTCACACACTGGCACTTGTTGATGCCCCAGCATTGAAATCTGCGCCAATTTGTGAAAGGTTTGCACGTCTCTCACGTTTAATAATTCTCGTCAGTCGTCGTTAGTCCCGTTCGTTCACGATCTTTTTCCGGCCTCAGCGATGTCGAAGAAATGTTGTTTTACCGGATTCCCAATATTCACGGTACACTCGTGAAATGGTCGTACGCGAAAAGCCATATTTTATCGCTACCTCGGAGATGCTATGTCCCATCTCTCGTGCGGCGACTATAACACTACGTTCAAACTCACTTAAATCTTGATAACCTGCCATTGTAGCAGCAGTAACCGATCTAGCAACTTTGCCAGACGCTTGTTGTGTTATATAGGCGCTTCTGACAATATCGCGTTACTCTGATTGGTTCCATACCTCTGTTATTTGCATACACACGCCTATACCAGTTTTTTTTGGCATTCCAGTGTATATTTAAAGACGTACACTTAGGAGGTCCAGGGTTCGAGAAGCGGCTAAGTTCCCGGAACGACCAACCCTCGTAAATTTTTATTGGTAATTTTGTTGGCTCCCTTTCAGCCCCGTTCCTCACCATACCACATCTACTGTTAATTTATTATTAGTATCGCCCACTACAAAGCACTGGTAACTCATGTTTCAGCCATCAGAGATAATTTACTCTCGGAAAGAGTTCTATCGACCTGTACCGAATGGTGACAAGGTCCATAACCACAAAGGACGTAAATAGTCATATTTAATTTTTGTTTTATTTTCTATTTTCAACATATACAGTAGAATCCCGATAATTCGTATTGTCAAGGGACTGAATGTTAAATATGAATTATCGAGATATTAAAATTAGCGGGATTACCAATAATCGGGAGCAAAAAAAGAAAAAATACATAATAATGAGATTAATGCAAATATGCATTAATATGTAATGATAAACGCATGGCTACATATTATGTATAAATATGTACTGTATATATAAATCAAGAATTACATCAATAAAAAACACACAAAAAATTTACATTTAAAAGAAATCTGTAATGTTCTTTTGGTGCAAGCCTTGCAGACGGGTATTGTCGATGGCTTTGTCAAGCATGTTCAAAGCAGAAAATACTTCATCGTCAACGTCTGATTTCGCTAAGAAATGGCGCACGTTGTTGATGTATTGTTTAGCATCTTTAGGTGTAATTGTCAGCACATCATCTTCGTCATCACCTTCACCATCAATGTCCTGAGATGGAGCCAAAATTTCGTCATTTGTTAGAATCCCCGCTACCGCTAGGCCATCGTCAAAATGGNGTCATCAGTTAGAATCCCCGCTACCGCTAGGCCATCGTCAAAATGGACGAAATCTTCAAACGTTATAGAATTTTCTTCATTTTGAGGAAGACGATTCCAATTCACGGGGCATTCTAAGTCTTGTTCAGTAACTGCTGATGAAAGTTCCACCTTCGTGAATCCACAAGCACGAAAACAGTTTTTTATTGTGCTTTCGCTAACACTTTGCCACGCCTTGTGAGCAATGTTTATGGCTGAAAATAAGGTGATTTTATAATCCTTCCCATCCTCGATGCTGTCAAGGAGTTGTAACACTATTTCATTGAGGTAAAAGTTTTGAACGTTTTAGTTATGCCCTGGTCTAGCTAGAGGCTGCAGCTTAGAAGTAGTGTTGGCAGGCAAAAACACAACATTAACATGACTGAGCGGTGGGGTATTGTTGTGGGTCGTACAATTATCCATGAAAAGCAGAATTTTTCGCTGCCTTTTCTCCATATCAGCATTCACTGATCGTATCCATTCCTTGAATAATTCGCCCGTCATCCACGCTTTTTTGTTTGCACGATAGGTCATCGGAAAAGTTTTTATGTTTTTAAAACATCTTGGTTTGGGTGATTTGCCTATCATGAGCGGTCTTAATTTCTCAGATCCATCCATGTTGGCGGCCAACAATATGGTTACACGTTCTTTACTATTTTTTTCCGCCATTACACTTTTCTTCCTTAAAACACATTGATCGGTTGGGGAGACACTTATAAAATAACCCCGTCTCATGGGCATTACAAATGTTGTTGGGCTCATAAGAATCGATTATTTCTCCCAATTCGTCTTTCCACTCAGAACAAACGTCGGCCGATACACTCGCACTTTCCCCACTAAGCTTCTTCAATTTTATGCTGTGCCTTTTTTTAAACCTATCAAACCAACCATCACTTGCACGAAAGTCTTTAATTGTTATTTTTTTTCTGCGAAAACTTTTACTTTTTCTCTTAAAATGTTTCCTCCAACTGGTACATTCGAATTCCGTGCTTGCGCAAACCACTTTTTAAAATTCTCTTCTAGTTGTGATACACACCAGTCTTAAAGCGCTTTACTTTGCTGTCCGATGTCTGGGAGGCGATTTTGTCCTTGTTCTTCAGAATTGATGTTATTGTGAAAGGAGGAACGTTATAACGTTTGGACACGTCAATTTGTTTATCACCACCGGCCACGGCGGTAATGATTTCTTTTTTTTCTCTAATGGAAAGAGACTTATTAGCTCTTTTCGGAGGCATGGCTAAGACCGAACTGACTAACTTTTCACTCGCTCTGCTCCTTACTACCCTCTCATAACCGTAGACCGGACAGCAAGGCGCCTCTTAGTTCTGAGAATCACAGACACATCGCCTCACAGCCTACTCGGCGTCATTACCTGCCCTTCAAACCCTCCTACGTCCCTCAGTACCCATCCGGTCTTTTTTACCCTGCCCGAATTGAATAAATCTAGAGCTGGTATACAGTCTAGGGTTAAAAACATTACGAGTTAACGAGATTTTTAAGATTTAAATTAGAATTATAAGACGTTTTAATTGAGCTCGAGCACCAAAATAAATACGTATTATCGAGGGGACAGGAATGCATTGTTTTTTTACGAATTAAAGGTATTTTCACAAGGGACCGGCAAATTTGTACGAATTAGCGGGATATACGAATAATCGGGATGCGGAATATCGAGATATCACTGTAGTTTTTTTATTTAAAATATTGTATGTAATATTAGGCAGTTTTTATCATTAATCGGTTAAAAAAATCAATGACCAAAATTTTTTACTCAAAATGTATTGTACAGATAATAAAATATACTTAATCAACAAAAAATCAGTAACATTGTTTTATTAAATAATGTTTGAAAAGATTCCNTTTACGAATTAAAGGTATTTTCACAAGGGACCGGCAAATTTGTACGAATTAGCGGGATATACGAATAATCGGGATGTGGAATATCGAGATATCACTGTAGTTTTTTTATTTAAAATATTGTATGTAATATTAGGCAGTTTTTATCATTAATCGGTTAAAAAAATCAATGACCAAAATTTTTTACTCAAAATGTATTATACAGATAATAAAATATACTTAATCAACAAAAAATCAGTAACATTGTTTTATTAAATAATGTTTGAAAAGATTCCNGTACAGATAATAAAATATACTTAATCAACAAAAAATCAGTAACATTGTTTTATTAAATAATGTTTGAAAAGATTCCAATTATATATATATTTAATCTGCAGATATTCAACTATGATTTTCGGGTATTTCATAGAAGGATGAGTAATTCATGTATGGTAGTAAGCTGCAGTGCTCTACGAACGGCCGCACAAATCACAGGGTCACTACGAAAATCTTCGACACAAGCAGCAGCAATACTCGACTCCGATTCACCATCCATTTAATTATCATTGCAGTGTAGACCTGGCTCCTCTTTGATCGATGACTCGATGACACTAGTACCAAGTTGGCGGTGACAGCGACGTTGGTGAGTAGGTGCAGGTTCGTCTCTGGAACTGGAGGCAGAACCATCTGTGGTGGGCACGGACGCGAGTGCTTGGCATTGGCGATGCAATCGGCGGCGTCTGGTTGTCTGGCTGGCGGCATCCTTATTGGATCCAGGCTGCTGGGAGTGAACCGATGGTCCGTGCTTCGCCTGGGTCAACTACACGGCACAGTCTGGTGCGTGAATGGTAGCTTGAGTCTGCGCCAGGGTGATGATTTGGTCGATGGTGTAGGGCAGCTGCATATGCGGTGTCATGTGGAGCACGATGCAGGCTGATTGACCCGGACAGTCCACTTGAATCTGCATTCGTTCGTAGACGAATGGAAAATGCGCGAATCGCCAGTTCTGCATACCGTCGTCATTGCAGGTCTCTGTGTAGGTGCGTAGATATCCATCTTCTGCGATGAAAGTATACTCCAGGCCAGTGGCATGTGGTGAAGTGTATCAAGGTAAGCTGGTGCTTGCTCAGTGCTGTACACATTCGGCACATGCAGCAGGAACCAGTAACCAGAGTGGGGTTATGTGAAACTGAATTTATTGCGACCTGTCACGAGGGGGCAGCGAGTCTCCCATTTGACATGCTGTGACGTAAACTGCACTACTATGTTTAAGTGTTTAAGTGGCCATCGTGTAAACTAGCAAACGATTACGTATAGCACAGAGCAAAACACAGCTTACCTTCCGACAGTTCATCACACACCTCTGCTCCATGCTACTGTAATATGGCTTGGAGTCTACGTAAATGCTGTTGGGAAAGACAGAATGGAGTCATGGTGACGATCAGGCCTTTAGGCGACGACTAAACTAGCTCGTCGATTTTTTACACTTATACTGGATGTATATAAATTTGGCCGACAAATTCGGCTCAAGGTTAATCACGAAAATAGACGTCGAAAACATATACGACCTATGGTCTAAATCGACTCCCAAAGGCGATACACGTCTCTGAAATCGGATCTGAGGTACCATATTATTACAGATATCGGGGGTAAATATGTAAGACGGAACACTGAGTTTCTGGATAATGTGTAAGTGTAAAACGATCTACAAACACCACAAAACCTGTCGCTGTCAACAAAGTAATTCATGGAAATAATAACCGTTAATACTCTTATTGTGAGCCATTCGACATGACGCGGTATCATATGTGATATCTTATTGATGGGATATGAATCCGCATGTGCCAATTGACGAAAAAGGTTGCCTTGTGTAAACACCCCACCTCCCACCGTTTTCCAGTATCGAGTTTGAAATTTCAAAAGAATTATGTTCAAAACCTGGCAGGCGGGCAACACGCACAACGTCCTATATCTAATGGTTGCATGTACCTAAGGAACATAATAACAGCGAGAGATACGTAACAGGGGAATTGAGAAATGCGGTAAATTACAACAAATCGAAACAATAGCCAATTACACTACATCTGTCTGTGTGCCATTTGCATGGCGAGAGACTCGAGAGTGCGGAATGAATTGTGGCGTATCAAGCATGTGTATTAGAAGAAGAGAGGACACCACCATAATGCGTGCAATAATGTCGCATTTACAGTAGTAATCTATAAATGTATGACAACATCAATGTTCTTACCACAGTTGCTAAATGTCTCTTCAGTGTAATAATCGACTTGTGTGTGTTGCAATCGTAGATGACGTGTACATCGGGGACTGAGCGTGTTCATAATATGAATTTTGGAATTGAGTGTATATCTGATATATTATAAGGTATTGTCTATTTTCGAATTTCATGTTCATCTTAACACATGGACAGCTTTCACTATCCGAAATATTTTCACATTTTCTATTTGACATGTATCGAACTGTGCATGGCTCATTATCACATTGTGCTGACGTTTTGTCTGTAGCCCAACGATGATGTACATCGGTTGATCAGAAGCAAAGCTGGACTTCATCATCCAGTTGATGCGCTGGCTTGCTGGAAACCCGGGATATTTCTCAAGACTCCACGACTTGAAAACCACATCGATGTTTTTGCCCTCTTCCATATTCCTCAGCATCTTGATGCAGTCAGAAGTTTCTTAATTGCACATGAGACAGCATCCATTCGATAGACTGCAGCTTCAGTTTCAATGTTTACAGGTTTTCTCCCATGCCCAAGATGTTGTCCACATGCATATTAGCAAGAATCAGTACCAGTTCCTGCTTTGAATTGAAGATAATAAATATGTTTGCAGTCTTCGACTAATCCCAATGACATGGATAGTGGGATACACACTTCGAACTTGCCTCTGGGGTATATAGGAATACTGTAATCATCTTCTATTCTCCAGTCTGCCATCTTGGTGCACGCGGCTCATTCGGCATGAGCGAAATGTATTATTTTTGTCGATGAGGTTATGCCCACATCTCATGACTGGTCTACCTCGTCGCCATTGAGAAAATACGCGATTCGATCGATAAGGTGAAGAATTCCATTGCTCTAAATTTTAGTTGATGCTGGGTTGGATCCAACTTCTTTTGTCAGAGTCACCGTAATTCCCAGGAAAGATTGGCAAGGAAAAGAACAGATATCTTAGTGTTGGACTGCAACCTGTACTTCCGATGGTAGTGTGTATGGTCCAATCAGGAAAGGCTGGTGTGCATGAAGTTCCACCTTTGTTACACTGTCTTCAAAAACGACCGGCTCTTCGATTTTTAGGCAATCTACCAGGCCGATTGACTTTGAAGCCGAGACTGTGGAGGAAAATCTTGCTAGCACGTGTTAACTTCCTGGAGACCTGCAGAGTATGATTGCAGGTTTTGCATGACACTTTGTTTTATTTATCTTCTCAAATACAGGCATAGGATGACGTCTTATTTTCGAAAGTTTACCAACTCTCTGTGCTGGTCGACGATTGTCACGACCACTTGGTGTGCTCTCTTCGCGACGACTGTAATATAAATTATGCTTTCCGGTGCTACGACCAGTTAAAAACCTGAAGGGACCATAGGTGAAAATTCGTGCAGCATATCGTTTGATGTCCCATTGAGGTTGGTACCACTGGCCAAATAGCAGTTCATTCGTATCACATTGACTGGCAAGATGTTTACACACCGCGGTGACTTGTGTGTTTTTCCAACTTTGTAGATGAGCGGCTCGAACCCGAGCATAGGTCCGATAGTATCTGGTTTCATATAGTCAATATTTTCGCTGCATCTTATGACACTCTTCATAGTATTGGGAGTCCCACATTGTTCGAATTCTGTATCGGGGGACAGCGAATCTTCAATGTACTTTGCAATGTCATCTATTTCATAAGATACTACAGGCAATGTTACCTCATGGGAGACATTGCTGCTTTTCACGAGGTAAAACTTAGTTTTTTTCATCGATGTTCGGTATCGCATTGTAGGTTCGAAAATCGACCAGGCCAATGGCCGATCCCCCCTCAAAGTCGTGCGGAGGAGAATGTACCCGACACAACTCGGTAAGAATTATCGACATGACTGAAATTTTCCCTTCGATGTATAGCCATTTAATATCACCACATGTATGAACGAGCCAGGAAGTGAAGGTACAAATGTCCGCAACTCCACATGTTAGGCACCTGCTCCATATCATACTTGTAAATCAGCTTCATCTCTTAAAGTTACCATCCCAGTTCGGGTGGATGATACAAGTTACCGAAACTGCCAAAGTAGTCTGCACATTTCCCACATTTTATGTAAACTACCAAGTGTGAACCAGGCCCTGCTGTCGTGTCCAGGTTGATAATGGCACATTCGTCTCTCTTGGGTTTAGGGAGGGGGAGCATTTCGCATGAACACACAACGAACATCAGATATCTTCATTTTGTGTGCATACAGTTCCAAAGCCATGTTAGTGAGCGGTCGTTTCGGTAGAGATTTCATTAATGCCTCCTCCTGCTATGCTGCTTTTGCACGCTTCCATCTCCTACAGGTTATGATATTAGGTAGAAGCTTTGGCAATTTTATTACCCATGGTGATAGCTACCATATTTTTATTGTGCCTTTGGGCCTTCGACAACTGCTTCCGTTCGTTCGATGCTGTGTTAATGGCTCGGATGATACCACTTGTTGCTCCGATTAGACCCCCGAGAGCAGCAACGGAAAAAATCCACCAGTAGATGTTTTCTTGGTCTTTCATGCTTTTATTTCCTTTGTTATAACTATTTGCTTAATTGTGCCTTTATCTTGCTCAATGCACATTTTCTCATCTTAATCTGTGCCTTTCTCCTGCTCTTGTCATCCATTCCCATATTCACTTTAGCTTTCATAATGTTGGAAACACCCCACATGGCTATTTTCTCTCCGAGCCCGGTGTCTGACAATTTTATTATTTAGTCGGCCCTTTGTGCAAGTATTTTGTCTGCCTAGTGTTGTGCTTGTTGATCTTTGTGCTGGGAATAAGCGATATTGTGTAACTTTAATGTTTCGTACAGGATGTTGATGTCCGTATCATTGCATGACAGCCTTTTAGCTAGCTTCGTTCCGGGCCCATAAACCTGTACCCCGGAATGTGCACCTCAAACTGTAGATGGTTGATCAGCATATCGATGACACCATTTCCGAACTTTATCTTACCTCTTTCAGACATTGTGGTGAACTGAGCACGAAAAGTATAAATATGCGCCCTTTGTACTTTTTTGTTTCAGTATAATTCTAGACTTGAAAAGTACGGACGTAAAGTACTAATAAAGCATCTTCGTTGTCGCTTCTGTGGTAAAACGTTGACAGATTTGCACAATGTATGCAGACATAAACAACCACCTGCAAAATGAAAAGTTCAATATGACATTTCAGTACAAACTCTGCCATAGGCATGATCTTCGGAGTGATATTTTGAAGAGGCATTCTAAAATTTGCAGCACTAATTCTGTGCAAATACAATTATCTCATAATATGCTATATTAGCATGCTTTGCTATCTCTTAGCAATGGCTCCCCAGTTGCTCTGCAATCAGCACCATATGCTCTGCAGTTAGTTCCACACACTACACAATTAGCTCTGCAAACTCCACAATCAGCTCCACAAGCTCCGCAATCAGCTCTGCAAGTTCCGTAATCAGCTCCGCACGCTCCACAATCAGCTCCGCACGCTCCACAATCAGCTCTGCATGCTTCGCAATCAGCAGCACGATTAGCATCACATGCACCACAAGATAGTAGTGGTAACATACATATTGACAAGCAAGATGTTGCTCTACCCATATGCATTACTGCTGAAGATGAAGCTATCTCCCACGAATCAAGACATGGAAACCTATTTCCGAATACAGTGAGGTGCATCATCACGGGACCATCAACTTGTGGGAAGACATGTATCATGCTGAACCTGCTGGAAGAAGAGAATGATCTGGTTCGAGAACGTGAACCTATATTCGAAATCGCTCCAGGAACAGAAATAACAGCAACTCGCGCACATACTGCAAGCCATAGATGGCGTGGGTTATACCCCATACACCGATGACGAATCCATTGTGCCACCGAGTGAAGAATTGCCAATTTCCATATTCGTCTTCGATGAAATTGCCTGCGAGAAATAAAAGTGTATACAGGAGTACTTAAGTATGGGATGCCATGCGAAGGTGGACTGCGTGTACCTCGGACAGACTTATTCGCTCATACCCAAACTGCTGCTCCGCAACAATTCGAATGTATTGGTGCTATTTCGCATGGACGATATGAATTCGCGACACAAGTATGACGACCACGTCAATACATACATTAAATTATCTGATTTCAAGAGTAGGTGTGCATTGTGCAGGAAAGACAAGTTTGGATTTTTGACGATTGTTAAAGACTGGCCCCTATCTAATGGATGGTACCGATGGGGATTCGATCAGTTAATCGTTCGCCATCGAGAACGAGTTACAGCATATCAAAATTCGTACAAAGTAGCCTCAAGCTGCCTCTTGACAAAGACGAAGATAGAGGTTATCTCGTACCAAGGAACGATGGAATTTGTGATGCTGGTAGAAGAATAATTTGAAAGTTGGCGAACCCAAACGATCTGAGGATGCTGATACTATATATTTCGTCCTCGAAACTGGCGATGGCATCACCTCAGAATTGCGTAGTATGTTGACCGAACAAAACACATTCATTCGGAACTACCTGTCTGAACTCGAGGTTAAAATGGAGCGCGTGAAGAAGGAGATCGTCCGCAATGTGATGGCCATGGACGAGCATGTAACGAGTGTTCAAAGGCAAATTACAGAAAGATTAAATGTGGCAACAGCACAAAATGAAGAGAAACTGGAAAACCTGGAAGGGTATATGACATGCAAATGCATAACCTCTATTTCCACCTCGCCACGAAATTGGATATTCAAAATCACAGAAGGGACATATTAGTTGTCTGCAGTGAATGCCTAGGCAAGATCGAAAGTGTTTTGTTGGAGACCCAAGATTAAGCATATAAAACAGGGTAACCGTAATCATTTTTATTCAGTACGATGTCGGACATTGCTAACGACCTGAATCGAGCGATTAATTCTGTTCGCTCAAAGTATTTGCTCGCGTAGAGAGCCAGACTTCCGCACGACCTTATAAATGAAGACATTTTTAAGCTCACTACTCGTCTTGATGTAATCAGAAAGGACGATGGAGCACTTGTAGTCGCGGAGACAGAAATCGGCGATACTGCTGAGCATGCGAAGAAGCGGAAACATAATGACATACAGACAGATTGGGACGATATATCGAATGCGGATTTGCCACACAAGAAAAGGAACAGAAAAGAGTCTTCAAACGCAATGCTCTGGTTCGCCGGTACCTGCGATCGTACATATCTCGCAATAATGATACATCGTATGGTTTATACAGACATAATTATAAATAGCTCCTCGGTACTGATGAAATAGTTTCTACCAGGTGGAATCATCCAAGTTGGCGATTACAAGATGCGTGAAACCCTTGGGATTTACGAACTTCTATTTCGCAAGGAGCCCAGGGAGTTAACAAAATCCGACCTACTGGAATACAAGAATTTTCTCGAACTCACACATGCACTTTACCAAGATAACAATCCTGAGATTGGTGTTTATAAGGACGAAGATCACGAAACAATCGACATTCTCGCAGGTCTCTTCCATGACCTAGCACTGAAATGTGGCGAAGGTTTGAAGAAGATACATGGTGACAAGAACATCGACTACATAATCTGGGACGACCCTAACGAGCTGGTCGATAGGCTACAACTATTGCTCGCTTTGCAAAGGGTTTGAAATTAAAATAATTTCAATCTGTGAAGAACTAAAGAAAGGAAGCTATATACAATGAGTCGATTGGGAATCGCCAATGAACTGCATGCATCTGCGAGGTGCAACTACCATCGTCACAAGATCGCAATCAAGTCGAAGAATGCATGTGATATCCCAGAGGCCATGACAGATGTATTGCACGAAGGACACATCCCGACTAATCTACAAACCGACCAGGGCAAGAATTTATACAATGCGAAGTTCAAAACACTGATTAAGAAACATAACATAAACCATTATTCCACATACAGCAATCTCAAAGCATCTATCGTCGAGAGGTTTAACAATAACAGGACTATAAAGATAAGATGTCAAGGCATTTCACTGCAAATGGCATCTAATATTGGATATAATCCCAAAACTCGTACGGGAGTATAGTTCTACAGTTCATTCTACCACTTGCATGAAGCCCGAAGATGTGAAAGACAACTCTATACTTCGAGCAGAGGAGGTAACCTCGTAGGCCGAAAGTCAAGGTTGGCGACTTGGTACGCATCTCTGAACATAAAGGCATCCTCGAGAAAGGTTTCACAGCAAATAGGACCCCCAATTCTTTCGTGTGCGACGTATACGAGCCTACGCTCCAAGGACCTACTTTCTCGAGGATGTGAATACTATTCCCACCCATGGTGGTTTCTATGCATAGGAGATCCAGCCTACAAAGTTTCCAGATGTGATTTTTTTGGTCGAGAAGGTGCTGAAACGGCATCACGGACGGTCGTATGTCAATTTGTGGTGTTTCCCAGCCCGCTACAGTTCCTGGGTTGCCGATGCGGACATCGAGTGTTGAACACTGAAGATTGAACGATGAAGATTACAATCAATATACCTGTGCTTATGCGTTTTTTAAATTGTGTTTACTCAATGTTGTACATTACTGAATGAAATTAGTTTTTAAAAATATGTTAAGTTTTATTTCTTTTTTAATGGTTTGACAATGTAAAAACTTTCTGATTTTTATATACATATTTGTAAATAAAAAATACTCATGTTTAAAATAAAACAAAAATTAAATATTACAATTTATTTACTTTGTGGGTATGAACTTGTCACCATTCGTACAGGTCGATAGCACTATTGCCGAGAGTAAATGCTCTCTGATGGCTGAAACATGAGTTACCAGTGTCCTCTAGTGGGCGATACTAAAAATAAATGGACACTATATGTGGTATGTGGTATGGTTAGGAAGGGGGCTGGAAGGGAGTCTAAAAAATTACCAATAAAAATTTACGAGGGTTGGTTGTGCCGGGAACTTAGCTGCTCCTTGAACCCCGGATCTCCTTCGTGCAGGTCTTTAAATATTTTATTGGAAATAATCTTCGAAAATTTTACGAATTTTTTTAGAATGGTTTAAAAATTTATTAGTATTATTTAGAATTTTTTGTTTTCAAGGTCATTCAATGAATGGGCATATGGTCACGGTCAAGATTACGGGTCAAGGTCAATGCCACCCAGATACAATATGGCCATTGGCCGACCGGATTGACAGAGCGGACTGTTAGCTTCGGCTCCGGTTCCCCATCCCTTATGCCAGAACATATATAAATGTACTACTTCTGACTTACAATCAGCCCACTGATGAGAACGAATCCTAAGAGAATATCAAACACATGATAAAGATAAGTACTGTCACTTTTAGAGGTGTTCGGAAACTTCAATGCCACAGTAGGAATATCGTTGTGAAAACCAATGAGTTGAAGGGAGAAAGGTTTGTTCAGTTTGCTGAATATGCCGCAAATATTTTTCAATTAGTCTGTATAAAATGAACACCATGCTTCCTCGACAATGGTTCACAATTCTGTACTGATCCAAGGTGGTGGATCTCTGCTTTAAATGGTGTTTTGGGGGGTATCCTTAATATTTTCGATAACGTTCAAATCAGGCGGAAGAAGGGGCGGTGTCATGGTCCCGAACTCGGATGATAAGCGATCTCCCAATCATAATTTGGCTGCTCCTCTATACATGTGTAGTGGTGCAGTATCATGTTGAAAGAGGCCAAAACCACCCGGATGAATGCAAGACATGAATGTGTGTAGCACAACCAGATGGATGTGCATACTAATTTTTACCAGTATGACGTTTGTAGATGCATAAGCAGTCCTAGTGAACCTCAACTGAAAACAATCCATACCATTACGGAGCCATCGCCAATCAGTGGAACCCCTTGTTTACATGAGAAAATCATGCATTCATGGTGTTGTCTCCTTTACAGACCCCCCCCCATCTTTCTTTAATCAATTTTAAATATTACTCCAGTCGTTTCCAGTCATCAATTGCCCAGTGACGGTATTTACGATCTCAGACGAGGTATATCGCTTTGTGTCGTGTGGACAGTAATGACACTGATGTTGGGCGTTGTGCCCTGAATCCTAGAGCATATAGAAGATACTGCTAAATTCCTTACACTGACGTTCGTTGAGGAACGAGCATTAAATTTCGGTGTTATTTGTTGTAGTGCTGCACACTTGTCATTTCAAGCCACCTAGACAATCAACACCTGTCATTTTCATCCAAAATATTTAGACATTCACACTGCTGTCATACGTTTGGCATTTGACCAGAATTCTTACAGTCTTGCGGTACAGCCTCAGTATGGTAAAATGTGAAAATTAGACATTTGCTATATCGCCAAAATATTATGACTCATGAACTCCTACTAGATCGCCATCTGTACAGTAATTTAAGTCATTTTAAGCTTCTATCCTCAAGGTGCAGGTAATTCTGTGAGCTTCCACAGATGTCTGCCGCTTTACATAAATAGCTGGCGGTCAGAACATTTCACGCTTAAGGGGCCCTGTTATGTAGATAGCAGAATTTACTTATATTCCAGGTTCCTGGCACATCATAATGAGTGGACACGAAGCCCTAAAGTCACTATTACTACTAGTGAGAACTTTTCCTCTCCAGCATACTGAGTATTGATAGCAATAATCCACTGTAAGAACAAGGATTGAGATAAATATAAAAGAAGATGGATACAAAACTTTTTTGAGAAAAGAAAGGCCTTATTGACCTCAGTGATTTAGTAACCCAGTTGTCAAAAAAAGAGAAGTAAAATAAATTTCAAGCCAATATTAAGGTCTTAAAATGCTAGGCGTTGTTTAAGAGGCTTTGCTAGTAACTTACAAAACGATGTAAATGCAGTTATTCAAGTAATTCACGGGCATGTTTTTCAATGTGGCAGCTGAAAGTAGAATGTGCGGACATCATTCCGTCAGATAATTCCGAGATCAAATACCCAGTCTTACAGATAGGTACGTAACCACGCGCCGATAGAGATTTATGGAGTGTATAACGTAAATTAAAAATATAGAATGTATGTTAATTTTTCCGGGTTTAAGACATTTCTTAAGTAAAGTATTAAAACGAAATTTTATATTACTGCCATCAAATTGGCATGAAAGAGCGAATGCAAGTCTAGCGAATTGGGATATGAACATTGGTGATAGGGGTTAGGTATGCCAATTTATGTGGTATTGTCACATTGTCTTTCTTCTGTAGTNCGATCTTACAGATAGGTACGTAACCACGCGCCGATAGAGATTTATGGAGTGTATAACGTAAATTAAAAATATGGAATGTATGTTAATTTTTCCGGGTTTTAGACATTTCTTAAGTAAAGTATTAAAACGAAATTTTATATTACTGCCATCAAATTGGCATGAAAGAGCGAATGCAAGTCTAGCGAACTGGGATATGAACATTGGTGATAGGGGTTAGGTATGCCAATTTATGTGGTATTGTCACATTGTCTTTCTTCTGTAGTTCCCTCTCTCTTGAGGTCAAATCCAAGGGGCGGGCGGGGTATACGCGAGTTAGAGTGTTTGTTAAATATCATTAATGATAAAAAATAGGTTTTTTAAATTTACGTTTTCATATTTAATTTATTGAAATAATTTTGTACACAGTATTTTACACTAAATTCAATACTGAACGCCATATCGCAATTATAGAGGAAAAGCACATTTACTTCATGGTTTTAAAATATTGTTTTCATCTTAAAAATTTTACTGAGTTAAATTCACTCCAGGGTACCATGAAACCAAAATGGCAGAAGTCCGACTGGAATAACAGATAATAGGCACCCAAATCCAAATGAAAGGCATGATCCTTCATCCTCACCCGGAACTTTACGCTCTGAGTTACATTTGATTAGACCTTTGCCTCTGAAATCGTAATTTATTTTAATATGCTCCTAGTCAATCATATCGTGTGCAAGGGAAATTACTTGGAGTCAATGACCTGTAAGGTAGACACTACAGTCTTATGTTTGTTCATTTTCTGTCTTCTAGCTGCGAAGCCAGTTTCACTCTAGACCAGGCAGAACAGGATTCGGTTCCTTGTGTTCATACAGGATTGTTGTTGCCTCAAACGTAGTCCAAGGTGTTTCTAATACACTAAGATCCAATTCCAACAAAAAAAAAACATACTTTTGAAGTCTAGGTTTGCCATGACGTGAATTAGCGGAACATTTATATCACTTAACACGTTCCTTTATTCTCATCAACGCCGTGGATAAAATGCCGGCCGTGCAGGAAGGGCCAGATGTTGGACACACACATCACCTCCAACCATAGAGTAATTAAGTATAGAGGTGAAACCTTCATGTATTGCACCGAAATCTAATTTCGACCTATAGATTGTGAAAATTCGTCAAAGCACATAAATACAATGAAAAACAAAGATTTCAGGTATTGGCTAACCCGAACGTATACTAAAGAACATGAACACTAAAGGAGCCCTCATTCGCCAAGTTTAACATTGTCTAGGTGACTTTGCCTTTGTTAAGTTTTTTCTCCACTGTTCATCCAATGGAAAACGGGCATACATAATTTTAAGAGTTTAATTCAAATATTTTTACTGTTTGGTATTGAAGACTGGTAACAAATCATTCTTTGAACACTTTTGTATATTTTTTACCCCCAACGATCGAGCGATGTCACAAAATTATTGTTGTATAATTTGTTATACAGAAAGTTCGGAAACTCAGTGCCCATACTCCAGACACGGTTTCTTTGGACTAAGAGTGACACAAAAGTCCTATACTCTTATATCTGGAAACGTATTTTTATGTCAAATAATTGTATTCAAAGTTGTGGTGTACAACACTTGCAGAACAAGGCTGTTCGATCATGCGTATAGGAGAATTTGTACAGGAAGTAGGCACGCGATGCTTTGAGTGCAATAATTTAGTTTCGCACGCCTACGACCTATGCAACTTGTCCTACACGCATGGTCGCACAGCCTTGATCTCCAGGCGATGTATACCGCAACTTTGAATAAAATTAAATTATATAAAATACTTTCATTAATGTACACGCAAAGCGCTTTTGCATTATGGTTGGTCCAAAGAAACTATGTTTAGAGTTTGGGCATCGACTTCCCAATCATCCGGTATATAAATTTCAAGAAACGTTTTGTACCACCGAGAGTTACTCTGTTGCTTACAGTCCACGAGAAAGTAGGTGTGAAAATACACACTGTATGTGCAGTATACCACGACTGTAATTCCGATGCCTCTTTGTAATACGCCTACTCTCCCAGCGAACATCCTTCACGAGCATCCGAATTAGGGGCGGTGCAAAACTTTTTTTGAGGTGTATACTACAAGTTAAATTATTTTTATAATCACCGAACAGTAATTTTTTGATTAAAGTTTCTTGGGTTGTTCATAAGTTTACATTTTTAGGAATGAATTAATTTACTTTTTATTTTTGGTGTCGACAATGCAACTGTAACCAGCAAAAATAGTAACTCGAGAGTGTCAGCCCCCTGCATCCAACCCCGTGAAGGGAGCGGAGTTGAGTGGAGGTCTTGAGAGCTGGGAAGTGAGATGAGTATGAAGTAGCACAGGAATGCAAGGGGTGGGGGGAACAGGAGATCTTCGAGAAAACCCGTTGACCAGCGGCATCGTCCGGCACAACTCCCACACGCGAAAATGCAGGAGAAACCCCGCCGGGAATCGAACCCTGTTAGCCTAAGTCGGAGGCGAGTAGTCTAACCACTACACGACCCTACCCTCTCCCCTCCGCTACATCCCGTGAAGGGAACTCACCCATGGCGTGGCTCTTCTGGCTGAGGTGGAAGCAGTCGGAGGACATGTAGGAGAAGTCTGCTTTCCCCGTAGTGCGGTTCATCGGGAAACGTAACTGCACTGTGAATGGCTGGACGACCACGGTGAAGTCCTCCTTGTCATCGTAGCGGCCAGAGTTCACCTGCGGACAACAGTAGCACTGCTTTGAGTTCCTCCAGAAACTGCGAGTGTCGCACTGTGGCCATCCATCCATCTCATTATACCATTTTTATCATATTGCTGAGAATATGAATGTACACGGTGACTCAGGACGGAGTGCGCTGANTCCATCTCATTATACCATTTTTATCATATTGCTGAGAATATGAATGTACACGGTGACTCAGGACGGAGTGCGCTGATGTACGCAGGCGATTCCTTACAAGAAGGTAAGTTGAACATGTATTTTTTTATTAAGTCAAAATTGTGGCAGATATGAGCCCCTGAAAATGGAATTAAAAAAAATAGTTCTTTACTGATATCAGAAACAGTTTCAGATTATGCAACAAATATTTTAAGAGTGCTAAATTAATTAAATGGAGATCTTAAACTTGTAAGAATTTTTTGGTAATATCATCGCACCCTTAATCGCCTAAATTGGGGTCGGTGTCCTCTGTTGGCGTCTAATTTCGAAACACTTTGATGTACTTAATATTTCTTAGTGATAACGTAATCACCATGTGGAAATCAACAAGAAAGGTGGCCTTGTCGGAACTAGCTCAGGTTAATTGTTTTCAAGAGGCCTGTGTGTACATTGAAAGTTGTGTTTACTAATGCCTGAGAGGTATGCAGCGTAACATGCCGTAACGTAACAACCAGCGTTTCATTTGTACGTGCAGGCAGACCCGGGACCAACTTGTTACTGATTTGGATAGTTTGTCTACAGGTTACCTCAGAGTATAGACTGAGCATATCACAATCTACGGCCAGACGCGGTGTGGTATAGATAACGATGTTTTGGACTGCATACCAGACAACACATGCATCAGTACGCGATATTAGTTGCTAGACTGAGCACATTACAATGTACGGCGAGTCGTGTACTACGTCGGGAAGAACTACATGCATTTCATTTCCAGCCAGTACAATCACTTCGTTGGCCATATCACCCGTCTCGAGTGGCACTAGTTTCCCTTAAACCACACTCTTCATTGATGAAACATAATTCACCAAAAATGGCTATCGCAACGAACACGCGTAGGCACATAGTAATCCGTAAATGAACTGCTGTCTATAAACTTACGATCATTGGAGGGAATGCAACCTATTGTTGACTGTGGTACAATGAAAGTCAAAATTGGACCTTATATCAATGGTATAACCTACTGTGAGATGACATATCACGCTAAATGTTGTGGCAAGCCGAAGGTAGTGTGCGGTGTGCCAAATCCCTGGCGAAAACTACTTACAGGACTATATATCCCTCATTTTGAAGTTTGGAGGAGATAGAAAGTATAGTTGTATGGTCATGGTATGACCTTGGTCCGCAACTTCAGTTCTCACTTAACATTTCGGAGGGTATAGTAAATGACATGTTGATTGACCCCTACATCCTTCCTGGTCGTTTTAATGGAGCCTCCTACCGATCCTTCTTGCAGAATGGACTGCCAGGGTTTTTGAAAGATGTAACACTGCACCTACGACATGAAATGTGGTATATGCATAGCGGACTCACTGTGATATTGGGTTTGAATACTATTAAAAAAGTACACTCAGTTTTTTAACGGTTTTTTAAGTACCTCTCGTCTGTTCCCTAAAACACGGGCTCATTTTAAAATTGTATTTTAATGCACTTAATGTATTATTAGATTATGTTGATCTAGTGAACAGAAAATTTCGTAAATATAAAGAACACTGTATTTTTCTCTTCATAAATATGTGAGGCCAGTTTGANATCTAGTGAACAGAAAATTTCGTAAATATAAAGAACACTGTATTTTTCTCTTCATAAATATGTGAGGCCAGTTTGATCGCTGCGTGAAATGCCTGCACATCAGATTGTCTCAGAATTTATTAGATGCGTTGTACAATTGCAATATCTCCATATTTAAGGCAATTCAAAGTATTTCGACATATTTGCTGCAGTAAAGAGTCTGGGAACTTGGCTTCGTGTACGCAAAAGAAAAAATATTTGTTTGTTAGCTTCTGTTAGTGTTAAACATTCCATGGTTTTTAAAATATTACGAACTGTGTGGTAATTATATATATATATATATGTGTGTGTGTGTGTGTGAGGTAATTTTATATATATATCTTTAAAGTTAAACTTATCTCTGCAACTAGTGAGTCTGAGATTTAGCAACAATCATTATCCAGCCACTGGTAAAAAAATATTAGTGGTGGTGGTGGTAACAAAGTAATTTTGTAGTGAATAAAGAGAGTACCTAGTTTGTAATCACAAAATAAATAATTTTGCGCTCATAGCAAAATAGTTTAGTTCGCAACAGCTCAAAACATCTGGCTGGGGAGTGGAAGAGAGGGAAGCCCGGGTACGGCGATCCAGTGCAGCCAAGCCACTGCAGGAGAGTGTGACTGCCGCAGCAAACTTGGTTGCTCCGGAGACTAAAGATGAGATCGATTGATCTTCGTCTTTTGCACGTGTTCCCAACACTGATTCACGATTTGCCAATGGCAGTGTCTAAATAAGGTTATTCACACACTGGCATGGCAATTGTTTATATGTAGTTTTGCATCCGAAACGTTCCTTTATTAAAAAANAATAAGGTTATTCACACACTGGCATGGCAATTGTTTATATGTAGTTTTGCATCCGAAACGTTCCTTTATTAAAAAAAATATATATATATTTCGCAAATATATATACATATTTGTTTTATCACACTTGTAAAAAAATTTTATAATCTCTCAAAGTACTGTTTATATAAACAGCGGTGCTAAACATGATTTCAAGTCATGTGGTTTTGACACATACTTTGGCAAAATAGTCGTTCATTGTTGGGAAATATAACTTTTTACTGGTCAGCCACCATTCGCACTATGCTCTGCGAGGTTTGGCTGTTAAATAACGAGACTGGCCGCTCTGTAGAAGGTGTACTGTGCAGAAGTGTGAAGTCCAAGCACGGCGAGTGAGCTCGAGATTTCCGGGAGCAGACTAGAAAAGTTGGGTTCGCTGTAGCTCGTTAGTCAGTCAGTCAGCAAACATCGACTGAATGCATAGGTGAGTAATTGTGCAGCTGTTTTTAATGTTAAGACCGATCAGCGCATTGATAGAGAATTAATTCCTCATGAAGTTGATGAAATCTTAGAGCGGATTCTTGAAACAGGTACGGGAATGGAACAGCGTCAGAATGCAAGGGCGGATGAAATGAAAGTACCCGAAAAAGTACTCTGGCAAGTTGAAGCGTCTGCCACATTTCTCACTTGCGGAAGTCGAATGTGAGTACGTCAGGAACCACACGCGTTTTGCGGGAAGGCAGAAAACTGGCCACCCCATACCAGTAGCATCATTTCAGCTTTTCAACTGGAGTGGCAAGGCCTACTGGGTGGTATGGAAGGGGGAAGGGGGTCCTCCCCCGGAAAATGTTAAAAAACTAGCGTTATATTGTTAGTTTTTGAAGCTTTTTCAGACTATTTTTACCACAAAATAATTGCTAATATTCTATTTACCCTAAAACATTAATTGTTAATTACTTGGATTAATAATCAAACCACTTGTAAAGTAAATATCGTTCACACACAACTCAAGAGTAGGCCTATTTTTAATTGATTGAGTGCTCAGCCTGTTTTTTTTATCATGAAAGAGTAAAAAGGTAAGCAAACATCATACAAAAAAACAGAGCTTTATTTAACTTTTACTCAATATCATCATAAGTTATTTTTATACAAAATTAAGTCTTCACTTTTGGCTTGAATGAAAGTCATCAATAACTTTGGAAATGTCTACATCAACACTCCTTTCCATAGCCAAAAGAGCTAACGAGGACAACCTCTCCTGGCCGATCGTGTTCCTGGTGCATGTTTCCAACCGCCGCAAGCACGAAGAAGGCCTCTCACAGGATGCTGAGTTCATTGGAATTGTATAAAACAAACCGTAAAGTTAAAAAAGTAGGGGGAACACACTTTTCAAAGACTTCTCTACAAAAACGGCAGCTCTTTCTTGGATATTTTTGTTTTTCGACTCTTCCATTTTGTAAAAACATCTCAGTTCAGACAGAAGAAGTTCGTTGTCCAAAGTGTAATATTTGCACACGTACTGTACACTGGCTGTGTCTACGTCAGTTCCACCTAGAACTTTGCTTAAGTGGTTAAGTACATCTAGGTTGTTTTCTTGAAGCCTGGCCTNGTGTCTACGTCAGTTCCACCTAGAACTTTGCTTAAGTGGTTAAGTACATCTAGGTTGTTTTCTTGAAGCCTGGCCTTTATCTCCTGGTTTCGGATGTCAATAACTGGCCAACGGATTGAAACTTTGTAATAGTGTTCTACAGGTTCAAATGGAGCTCTACTCCCTCCCCCCAATTTTGGAGGGAATTTTACCCTTTCTTGGCAGCTCGGCTGCTTTAAACCCGCACTTGTCAACGATTTCTGTGCAGAGATTGAACAACTGAGTAAAAAACTCATCTGTTCTGAAGGATTGTAACACTTCAATTGCGTTGTTTTTTTTTTTTTTTTACAGATTTCACAACTTCGTAGGTCAAGCTGCTTGCCTGAAGGGTTTTTGACAATAAGTCACATTGTGTTAGAACTCTCATGAGTAATAGCAAGTCAAATACAAAGTTGAAGTCCTCCATACTTTTTAACAAAGCATTGGCTTGTCCACCACTGTNGCAAGTCAAATACAAAGTTGAAGTCCTCCATACTTTTTAACAAAGCATTGGCTTGTCCACCACTGTCAGGGTCTGCCTGTGCAATTTATTGAAGAGTTGTCAGAGTGGTTTCAAAATTATCTAACAAANTGAAGAGTTGTCAGAGTGGTTTCAAAATTATCTAACAAAGAACGCACTGCTTCGACAAGGCAAGCACATCTGATATCACTCAAAGACGACTTCAATGTTGCTGTTCCACCACTATAGCTGTTTGCACTTTTTTGAATGTTTTCAAAAACAGCATGTCGTTTAACTGATTTCTCTATAAAGTTGTAAAGACTTTGAAGTACAAAGAACGTGTTTCTTATTGAAGTCACGCAACAGCTTACAATGCACAAGTTCAATAGATGTGCATTGCAGTGAATGTACATTGCCATTGGGGCTTCTTGTATAATTATAGCTGCCACTCCTTTATATAGGCCCCTCATGTTCGAGGCCCCATCATAGCACTGAGCACGCAGATTTTTAATATTCAAGTTCAGTGAAATCAAAACTTTTTTTGTTCATTTGCCAGTGTTTTGCCGTCAGTTTTTTTTAGCACAATAAAACCCTACAAATGACTCATGAACTTCTAACTTGTCATTCACATGCCTCAAGACAATAGTTACTTGTTCGTGCTTTGTTATGTCTTGAGTCTCATCAGCTATAATGGCAAAAACATGTGCCTCTTTAACTTCTTTGGCAATGTGCAGCTTGATTTGTTCCCCAATAATGGGCAGTAGCTCATTCTGGAAAGTCGCTGAAGTGTACTGAAAATTTTTCGATGCTTAATGTAGAACTTCTTTATTAAATTACTATCTTCGAAACGAAGCTTCATCAGCTCCAAAAAGTTTCCTCTGTTCTTCGAATCTGCAGATTCGTCATGACCCCTTAAAGCAATAGATTGCCGGCCACAAAATATCAATGATTCACACAAAGCTCCTAAATACAATCTGTTTTGTTGTACTTCTTCTGAATGCTGTGGATTTACTTTTTCAACAACAGAGCCACTTTTGTCTGCTTCTTTTAGAGAATTGAGTTTAGTGTTACTACTCCTGTGCGAGTTACTCTTTTCATGATTCTCAAATACTTTTACAGCTTCCTTCCACTTGGAAAACCCACTGAGTGTAAACACATCTTCTGCAATGTTTTTTTCTTCTGGGTTGTAAAACACACGGCAGACAAAACAGAATGCTTTATCGTTTAGAGGTCTGTATTCCAACCAATAAAACATTTTATACCACTTTGGCCTAAATTTCCTTCCATCCGTTTTAGGGAAATTTAAATCTCGTGGTTGAAATGCGCCATAGCCAAAGCTGAACCATGAGCAGGATAGCGTTTATTAATTAGCCCAATCGACAATCGGTCAGTTGAACTGGAGGAACAGCTGGGACTTGGCCTACGCCCTTCATTTGCAGGAGTATTGTCCTTGGTAGTTGTGGACGACTGAGCGGATGACGAGCCTAACATATATTATACAGGTGGTTCTGATTCATATTCCAAAGCACCTCCTTCTGGCGGTTCATCTTCTAAACACAGTTTCTTTTTGCTCACTGGGCCTGAGTAAAAGTAAGACAGCAACGAACTCTGCCATTTTTGTTCTTCTGAGCCTGGAAAAAAACAGTAAGAATAGCAAAAGAACCTAAATAAAGGGCTACTACGTAGTACAGTGGCGTCATCACTAGCTATAACTAGAACGTTTTAATACATTCTCTTTACAATAAAACCAAGCTTAGTTCCTACCAAAGCTTTATTGAAATATCTTGAAAAACATCCCAGTTACAGGTAACTTATAATAGCGGCCATTCTAAGCTTAACTTGACCGATCTCGACAAAAAAAACAACTCGTCTGAGGAGTTGGGCTAGTGTAACTGTGTATCGAATTTGGTCAAAATTGGCCAATGCATTTGGGAGTTTTCGGAGCAACATACAGATAAACGAACATTAAACTTTACTTTCCTTTGTAAGAAAGAGGATTTATTTCCCTTTGCTCGATCACACAAAAATATGGAACGAAAGCTAACTTAAATAAAACAATAATAATGGTTTTAGTGAAAACTTTTTAATTTCTATATTTATGATACAATTTTAATCGTAAATGAACTCCTCAGAAAAAAAACAGTGCGATTTCGTATACTAGAAGTCTCCGTACAGTAATGTTAACGGAATTTTCAGAGGAAAACAACAAACCAAATATTTAATAATAATAATAATAGGCTCGCCTTCCCTTACCCGGCCATACGGCCAATAATTACTATCTTCCTCTTTATCCATGAATACTTACTTTGGTATTGGTCCAAATAAATAATAACAAAGCGAACTCTGATTTTGAGAGTAGAGTCCCGTACTGTATGTTGTTGTTTTAATATTTGCCGGTTCAGTTAAACCTGCACTGCACCAGGCTTAGTTTGATATAAACGAAGTTGGGGAAACTCTGGTAACTGACAAATAAGTTAACCTATGAAATAATTGAAATGAACTTACCATGTCTCCGTCGATGCAATCGTACGGTGGTTCACTTGAAGTGTAATTTTTTTTGGACTTCACTTGTCATCCATTGTCATTGATGTGATGATAATAAATAAACTAATACATAAAGAAAACTAAAACAACACACATGTACACATCATATTGCACTAATAGATCGCTTTTTGTTGAAAAGAGCACGCCAACAACAGGCAGATGACACGACAGACAGCACTCTTGCAAAGACAAAAGCCTACAGCGTGGCCCACGGTAGAAGAAGGAGATTGTAGTGGAACTCTCTATACCTGCTACGTAGGAGCCGTGATACTATAAGTGCGCAGTGTGCGAGAGTTTCGCTAGGTTCGCTAGGGTAGGGCGTGCACGGAAGAGTACCTAGAAACAAAAAAGTTGCATACTCTCGCACACTGCGCACTTATCGCTTCACTGCCAGACTCAGAGTTGCACTACCTGTCTTCTCCTACCGTGGTGTGGCCCACGGGCCCGCCCCTGTTGCCACATCTCGCTCTGCAGTCTGCATATTACAGATTTGCCACTTCCGGACGTCGACATCGCTCATTCTCGTTTTTCACGCGTCTAATGTTTGTTATTTTATTAAGTCACGCCTACTACTCCACTATTTCTATCTAACTTTATAATGTACAAGTTTTAAACACACATTTCATTTTTCTGCGCTAAATCAGGCAAGATTAATGAAGAATCAAGAAAGTGCCGTGCTTGTAAAATTGTATTTTCCAATTGTCTGTAAATTATTGAGATTTTTACTTCAAAATTCTGGGGTGGCAAAATACTGGGTTAGACAATTCTTGGGTGGCAATTACGCTTGTGCCCCAAACTATGATTAATACACAAAGAGAAGTTTCCCGCATCGTTAAAAATGTAAAAGACAAATGTCAACAAGTCGAAAGAGGGAGAGATTTCAGCGGCTCTTAACTTCGAGGTCTTGAGAACCGATGAGGATGAAGTGAGATGTGTATGGAGCAGCGCCGGAATGCAAGTGTGGAGGGAACGGGAGATCCCCGATAAAACTCGCCAACGAACGGCATCGACAGGCACGATTCCCACATGCGAGAATCCGGGAGTGATCCCGCCGGGAATCGAACCCGGTTCGCCTACGTGGGAGGCGAGTAGTATAACCACCACCCCACCGCGGCCCCCTAAAAAAAAAAAAAAAGAAATGCCGATATCAGCGACATTGTCATGACTGAATAGATACCGCCTGGTAAGTGGGAAAAAAATTATTCAGAATATAGAAGAACGATGTTTTCTCTATCTTACACTAACTACTCTGTTCGTAAATTGTTTCTGACCGATAAAAATATTCAAATGCTGTAAATAAAGAGATTTTTACACGTTTATGATTTGTGGCTGCCCCTGATTTTTTGTAAAATTATTTTTGCTAAGCATTTCTTAAAGTGACTAATTCAATTTTATTAAATATTAAGACAAGACATTCCAGTTGTACTTGGCAAATAGTTTGATTTAGTTTATAATAGGTACGTTAAAAAAACAGTACAATTTTTACTTTGACACATCATTTTTCATAAACCATACGATATAACAAAATTTACCCGAGGAAAAGTAGTCACAGATAAAGTCTACAAGTCGAACTGTATGTGTCCCTAAAGGCTGTGGAGGTCGGGTTGTGGTCGTCGCGTCGTTAACTCACCAGCTGCNGTCCCTAAAGGCTGTGGAGGTCGGGTTGTGGTCGTCGTTAACTCACCAGCTGATGCTCGGCTCGCTGGAACTGCGCCATGGTGCTCTCGAACTGCGGCAACAGGTGGCGGAACATGTCGGAGAAGAGGCACGTGCACTCCACGCGGTTGGACAGCTCGCAGGACAAGGACCGGCCCTTCAGCCTCGTCAGCAGCGCCAGGTCTGCAGGCAGAAACCACCTGCTCATCCCCACTCGCCACCGAGCACCTGCTGCCGCCTGCAGCCAGTTACCACAACCGTGGGGAGAAGGTAAACCTCCTACAGTTCGCTCACAACTTCGTGGCCGCTCAAGGTCAGCGCGCTTTGATCTTGAACGGCCGAAGAATTCTGCGCAGGCAGTAAAAGTGGAGCACACCCAAATTAGTGTTATTAATGTCTACGTCGCCCTTCCCTTATGTTCACGAACTGTAACTGAGAATGAGAATTTTTTGTTATTAAAATGTTTTGTTTCTCTCTTAAGTAAAGAATTTTCACTGATGCCGTCTCAGCGGTCTCCGAGTCTAGACAAATCTAACTTTCCTTTACTGCCTGCTTATTTTTAAATATTGTGCTTCCCCTTTCGTTGCAATAGCACATGTGTGCTTCCTAGTCAGGCATCAACAACTGACACCACTCACGTATGTAGTGAGTGTATTCGCTTACACAAAAAACAGAATTGTCAGTATGCACATCGCAGAAAATTTCTTTGGCGATTGCAAAATTTTGTTATTAATTAAAACACACAGTTTTGTAGTCTCATTTTATAGTAGCTACATTTAATTTTATTGCAAAAGGAATAAATATTTGTTATAAACTAACAAAATTACTATTTTTACGTGTGCTCGTGAATGATTATATTAAGTCGAGCAGATGTACGCTACATTCAAGTTATTGTTTTATGCGACGTGCACAGAATGGGCACAGTTGCGAACGAAGCCGTGCTACATTTCAAAACTTCGCGATCAGTTTCCTCTGTGTTGATGTTGGTACGTATAGGCTGTTCACGGTAAACTGAGCACTTTTGAAATCCTTTCTTGAGATCTACTTGTATACACGTTGTGTATTATTCTGCGTTTTGTAAACTTAACACTGCCGTAGGCTTGAAACCTTCAGCCAAGTGTCTGTCGAGCGAAACTGTGAAATTATTGGAAAAGTAAATATTTTTGACAAATCTGCTAGTGTGTACACTTCTGTGCCTTAAAAAAACAGAAAGCGAAAGAAATAATTTAAGTTACCACAGATGGTTGCCTCACACTTTTAATCCAACGTTAAAAAATGGAACTACTTTCCCTCCATCGTTACCAACTTTACTGGACGCATGTCCCTCAGTGCGCGCGTTAAAATATATTGAGGTAGGGGCAGTGACATTTCCCTAAGGTTCATTTCAAAAGTGCTCACTTTATCGTGAACAGCCTTTAACAGGAAATTACCCGAGTTTACACCGTGGACCATATTTCATGTTCCAGCCGAACTCATATGGCTAAGACGGGAGCTCAAAAGGAAGAGATTGGTATAGCCAAACCAGGGATCGCAAACCCTCGCTTCCCACGAACTGCCGTGGGCTTCGACGTACACAAGGTGCACGTCGGCGAGCTCTGGTCGTGTAAACCTGCCTTGCTTTTCCAACCAGCTGCAGGCACTCACTGACTTGCCAGCAGTCAAGGCCACCTCCACGGACGCATCTGTTACGCCTTGAAATCCACTTGTTGCCTACCAGCCCCTGTAACATTACTTACACGTGTGGGGGAGAAGAGAAGATTTGCCACCCGGTGTTCCTTATATCAGTATCCTTTGCTCCCCCCTCTTAACACCGTGAGTTTGGCACGCGAATTCTGATCCACGGTGTATTTGGAAATAAGTAAAAATTTAGACAGGCGGAATTTTTTTTGGGACAGACTGCTTGTCAAACTATAATATAATTGTAAAAGTAACACAACGTAAAATGCTAAATCTAGCTTGACGTTATGTGCGGTCACGAAATGTTTCCTGTCTTTCGGGAAACTACCTAATAGCTCTTTATGGCCTCGCCTTTGAGACCTTAGCAGCAACATCGTCAAGTAAAGAGGGCGATGAAGGAAGCCGAAGCATAAGCCTAAGTTGAACAGCAAGCGGCAGTTCCCTCTACGGGAGCTCAGGAGAAGCGAAGAGCTGTCAAAGAGGACAAGGAGGGAGGCGTTATCCACTCTAGGGGAGGTTCGTAAGACATCTGCTGAAGATGCAGTTGCGCTTGAGGTCTGACCTACGAGTCGAGTTCTTCGCTGCTGTTATCTCAGTGCTCAACCCCATCTAAGCAGACTTACATACAAGTCGGACGAAACGGTATTTCGTTCGGGCTTATGAATTGCGTTATATGTAGATTTTAAGCTAAGAACAACCAGACTAGTTAAAAATTTCCACGTTAAGCCATCGAACCATCGAACGATTGCGAAAATATTTCGCATACCTAACTATTAATAATTGTCTAACGTTAAACATATTTATAGAACATATTTTAAAGTCAGTTTGCCTTATTCATTATAGGAATAGTACAACTCAATATAAAAAGTTTTACAGTGGGCACTCACAACAGTATTTTTGTGTTGATAATCACTGTCTGACTTTTTGGCAGACGAATAAAAAGATTTTTAAAGTCTCACGCGTTATCGCTGCTTTCAAAGCAGGGGCAGCATGGAGAGTGGACCAGGCAAGACGAGGAGTGCGTGGAGAGGCGACGGAATGCATTCGAAAGGGAAACGGAAGTACGCTTAACATCTGCAATGTGCGATACATTCCTCGCCTGCAAAAATACAAAATATACGAACAGGAGCTGCTTAGTGTGTGTAATTGCTCGCAAAGAAAATAACATTATATTTTCAGCTCCTGCAGCAAATAAGAGGGAGGGGGGACATGAAGATCTTATGTTTTGTAGTAGTTCGTCGTGTCACAAGTAAAATATCAAGTGATAGTATAATTATTGATTACATTTGTAAGAAATATAATAGCAAATTATTAGAATTTTAAAAACGGTTATAGTGACGTTTATATATTAGTTTCTGTGTTAGAAAAACCTTCCTGTTGTTTAACTGAATTATTAATTATGTAACGTGTCGAATTTCAGTAATGTTTGTGTTTTTGGACTCAAATGTATGTATTTAGTACTGCATATAAATTGTAACTTATTTCTTTGGTATTTTAATAATTTTATTTAATCATATTCCTATTTTGAACCACTGTGGGGTGGCGTGAGCAGCACAGTCTTCGAGGCTCGCAGCTGAGCAGAAGCATTGAAAGTAAATATCACTACTGAAGGAAAGAAGCCATAAGAGAATTTCTTCACGCTTTTGGAGTCCCCTGGCACGACACAAGGTGTATCTGTAATCGCTTCAGTTTCCCGTAACACCATCGNTTCCCTGGCACGACACAAGGGGTCTCTGTAATCGCTTCAGTTTCCCGTGACACCATCGTGTGGCAAGCCAAGCAACTCACGCCAGCCTTCGCTCCTCAACTTTATAAGTGCCTCCCATATGCATCGTTATGATGTGCCAAGACAGCGTGATGGATAGCTTGCTGCACGATGGTGTCACGGGAAGATGGGGGCGGTTACAGAGCTACCTTGTGGCAGTATACGAAGTCAGCTTCAGGACAGCGGAGAGATTCTCTTATGGCTTCGTTACACGTACAGTACGCCCCATTATTAATATTAAACGATAAACGTGTAAGAAGTGTGTATATGTTCCTTTGGAGACACTGATCGTTGGAGTAGGATTCAGGACTCGTCCGTCATTTTGATTGATGTCTCACCCGGCGGCCAAAATGTCCCATTTTCCCCTCAAAATAACCCGCGAGACTTTCGAAAATTCCCATTTCGCCCCCCAAATGTCCCTTTTTTCCCTTCCAACCACCTCGAAAATTTCCAGAAAAAAAGGGGGGGGGGGAAATGATTGCTGCTCAATGTGGCTCAGAGACTGCTCAATGTGGCTGAATATCCGCAAAAGTGGTTAAAACATCAGCCACGATGAGCAGTCAGTAGGCTATAAACATAAAATAACCACCCTCCTTTTCACAACCAAACACTCCAACTCACACTGCACCACAAGTAGCACGGCATATTGGTGATCGATAAGGATTCACCAGTACAAAAGGGAGGGTACAGATGTGGCTTGGATCAGTTTATAGTAAGACACCGACCATGAACCACGACACAATTTTCAAGTTCGTACACAGTCTTCGCTCCAATTAGGATGGGGATATGTTGACAGAAGATCGCCTCACCACTCTACTCAGGGACCTATCGATTCAAGGCCAAAAGACGAAACGCGTGAAAAATCAAGTGGGGTATGATTTGGTGGCCGTCGACCAACGCGTAGAGGGCGTGGAAGCACGGGTAATCGATCTGATCAACATGTCAAATGTGCAGACACGTGACGAACTAAAGTGCCTGTAGAATACGATGATATCGAAGCTAATAACAATCATTTACCGCCTTGCCACGAAAACTGATGTAGCGATACACAGCAAGAACGTACTGAATGTATGCATAAGTCGACTGGAGAGGATCGAAAATTATATTTCCTCAACTCGCGAGTGAATATGTATATATATACCTGCATGATGGTATGTTTATTCCATTTGATGAATGATGGTGAACCAAACCGAACTGGCATCGGAGCTGCAGCCTGCCATCGAAGCCATTCCCGTGAAATATCTACCTGCGAAAAGTAACAGACTAGATCTCGAGAATAGAAAGGAAGATACTTTCAAGCCAATCACCAACCGCGTCGATGAACTTCGTCAACGACAGGAGGATGCTTTGCCTCGGCCGGATATCAAAAGCTAGATCAAGGCGGAAGAGCCGACCCCGACTCGTAAATGGAAAATAAGTCCAGAAATGCCAGATTCAGAAGGGGACATTACTAGCGACGAAAACGACGTGCCACTGAAAGATTTGATGTGTGAGCTAGAACGGAAACAAACAAGAGAGCGTGGATCCGAGGTAGGCGCCCTGGTTGGCCACTACATCGCTTCCTACACCTATCGGAACAGTGACAAGACGTACGATTTGTGACACCGAGACGACAAACTGTTTCTCGGAAACAAGGAAGTGTTGTTTTTGCCAGGAGGTGTATTGCAGATCGGCAAACGCAGGGGGAAATCACACAAGGATTTTGTGGACCTTTGTTTTGTAGGCATCCTGGGCACTACACAGAATCGGGTTTGCACCTGCTAGAGACCAGTCATGCTCATTATGAGATCGGTTACCCCAAAACACGTCGATTTAAGGACATATCGCATGCGAAATTTGGCATTGACGCAGAACTGTTTCCACGATTGGCCGAAGCTGTTGGATCGCGTCTTCTGCAGAAGATCGATGGCAAGTGCAATATAGACTACGTGTTTGGGGACAGTTGGAACTAACTCGTCGAAAGCTACGACTTTTGATCGCTTCGCAAGCTGCGGGCATCTGGTCGCACACCAACGAGACTATATCCATCATCGAGGAACTGGTCGAAGCTGGCTCTGTCGTGCAATGACGAAATATTCGGAAGAATAGCACAGGTCGGCCCTCTGAAAAAATATGTCACAAAAGGACTAGACGATAATGTCAGAAGATGGCCCTTCCCCTCTCACTATAAGGTACATTCTGATTACGGAGGTATAAAAATTTCGTTGCATTCACTGAGTATTGTCTCGTGTAAGAACTTACATGAGTTGAACTATTCCCCACATATTTCGAATGGGATCAATGTTTTTAACAAAAAAAAAAACTAAATAATTGTTTAAGGTTATTTGTTGCAATTTTATAACTAACAGTAATCTTAATTGCGGAGATAAAAATTATTTATGAACGATTGAATTAAATTTGTTATTGATACATGCGGCTGTCTGTTACAGCAATTTATTATTTGCACTAAAACTATCCAGTTCTGAATATTTAATACTTATAATAACAGACAGCCTCGTGATTTACATTAGCTTTCAGTTTTATTCAAATTTCTTACACGTCTCGCGGTGGGAGATAAGTCGTGGTGTTTGTGCATCAATGTTCGGTGACGAAGCAGGCCGGGCTTGGTCGTTGCCCCT
>NQII01000856.1:117230-182402 GCA_002778355.1 Clitarchus hookeri | reverse complement strand
GGGGGGATAGTGTTGGTTGGAGCGCGGCTCGAGGTCAGAGTCCATGGAGCTCGAGGAGTCGACATCGGAGAGGAGAGACGACGAACGACAGCCCTGATAGTTCATGTTAGGAGTGAGGCTGCAGTCAGCCCACTCCTTGGTGCTTTTTAACCTAGTTTTTATGTAGCGAAATATCTGCCAGTCGAAGGGTGTAAGTGTACTTTGAAATCACGTTGTTTGGAGTGTGAGTCAGCTGGAAGTGGTTCATAAAGCCCCACCAAATGAATGCGAAGTTCAAATGATTTTTATAGTGTGACTGGAGAAAGTATTCATATTAGTTTGGAGAAGTTTTCAATTGCGATGCAGCACAAGGTACTTTGGTGGAAAGATGTTATGGATTAAAGATATTTTAGTAGCAGTTATACCAAGGAGAGTTTGAGAGCGGAATAGGTAATATTATAATATTTTGAATTCAGGGACGTTTAATACGGAGGTTTCTGAGAACATCAATACGTGTTTAACTATTTAATTAAGAAAGTAAAACGCTAGGTAAGTGTATAGCATTGAGCAGGAGATGTAGTTGTGTACTTTTTTTGTGGAAGAGAATGTCTTGGATGATGTTCTATGTGAATAGGAGAGGAGCATCGGAAGTATTGATTCGAAATGTAATTGAAGTAGTGTTTTTAAGGGAGAAATATTATTGCCGAATTGTTATTGAGAATAAGAAGATAGTAATTTTGTATTGAGAGGCACGTGATTTAGAGATTATTTGTGGAGAGGAAGTATTGCAGCTACTATTGAGTATTGTAGGAGAGAATTTTGTTTTACTTTGTTAGACGTAAACAGAAGGATAAATTAAGCTTAAGTTATGTATTATTTTCGAGGAGCATGGGGAGTCATCTTAGAAATAAGGGGTTAATTTTAATTTGTATGAAATATTTTAGGGAGGCTTGTGGAGTTGACGTAGTAGCATTGAGTTAAGAGAAAAATTCTGTAACTGTTGCTCTTGGAAGTCAGTTAGGCATTGGAGTATTAATAATATGAATATTATTGAGGATAATTAAGGTTATAATTTTCATATTTGTAAGGGAGATACAAGTGTTATCGACATACTGAGACTATATGTAGAATTATGGTGAGTAAGGAAAGTAAATTGGGAATAAGGATAATTATTGTAATGATAGACCAACCTAGTAAAGTGATAACTTCAGGTCTTTGTTTTGAGGAGTGGTATTTGTAAATGTAAACGGATTATGATATGACAATTTAAGCATGATATTAATATTTTGGGTCCCCATGGTTAGTAATGAAAGTGGTGTAAATCCTTGGGTGTGTTAATCAATGTAGGTGAAAAGTAAAACGATGCATGTGTACTATTTAGAACTAATACATATTTTACGTTAAAATTGAAATACTCTTCTTAGTAATTGATATAGCCTCCACAAGAGTGGTAGACTAAGGGTGAATGAGACTAATTAGCGAGCATAGATGTTGAGATGTTAGTCTAGAAGTAGATCACCTTGATAGTTGGTAATTTATAAGTACTGACATTAGGTATAAAATGTATCTACTGATCTACAAATGTAGTAAGTCTGGTTGTGTAGGCTTAGAGGGGATGGATCCTCCATGTATTACTGAACCTACGACACTATATTCATAGTGTGGTACCAACATGTCCCGGATTTCAATGGTCCAAACGTTTAACCAAGTTGCTTGTTTGTGGTTCCGTTGCGGAGCGTGCAGGCGCAACATTTATCAAAGGACCGCCAAAATGAAGGGAACTTCAATAATTACGAACAGTTTCTTTAATTAAGTCCCCAACACGTTGGGCTCCTTAAATTGATTTGCTTTAAAAACAAATTATGAAGTTAGTGATGTGTTATACTACGAGTGAGATCATCCCCAAGTGCATAGACGTATTATGTATTTAATTGGAGCTTGATTTTAATTAGATAAGTAAGTGTAGATTGAGCCAGAATGTTGTGAAGGTTACATTCCATTCAGTATACTTGCCATAAGATGCAACTATGGTTACATCATTTTAATTGGAGAAGACAGTAAATCTACTGTCCCTGTAGCCTTGTCAATCGTGACATTAAGGTCCCATGCGGTAATTCCTCACGACCCTTCGCTTCCGAAGAAATGCCTGCAGAGCTTAACTCTGACAGAGCGCACAATTATCTGCACCTTACATCCCTGCAGATTGGGTTTCGGTACTACCCTTCCAAAGAGACCATGGTGGCAGTTACCCTCTTAACAACCTTTTGAGAGGATTCACTTCAGCTGTCGCCACTGGTTCATGTGCCAGTACAACCACTCCGTTGACCGTTAGGGTATCGTGACAATACTTCACAATCCGACCTTATCGACATGCAAGATTTTGCTCTAGCGAATAAAGGCCACCGCTACATTTTGAATGACGACACGTTTTCTTTCTGACTACGCTTGAGCCAAGCCGCTGAGGTCGACGAAAGCGCGTGATGTCACCGAGGCCAAGGCAGATGTGTTGCGTGAAGGAGACATACCTACAAATCTCCACACCGACGATGGGAAAGAATACTTAAATGAAACTTTACGTGCACTTATGAAATGGTATGGCATAAATCAACATATCACATATTCTGGGCTCAAGGTCAGCATCTTCTAGCATTTTCATTGCTGACTAAAAGCCAAACTATGGAGACAATTCATGGCGAACGGAAACTACAAGTGTCTGGGGCTATTGTCGCAACTTGTTTGCGAGTATAGTTCTACTGTTAATTGTACCACTCGCATGAAGCCCGAAGATGTTCAAGACGTCTCCCTGCTTCGGACCACGTATGCTATTCCGAAGAGGGACCCACACAAGTCTAAAGCCAAGATTGGTCACCTGGCGCACGTCTACAAACAGTGCGGCTTTCTTCACGAGGCCTGCCGTCACAACTGGTCTGCGGAACTGTACAACATAGTTCGCATACGACATTCGTACCCACGCATGTATTACCTCAAGGACTTATGTCGCGAGCCCATCGTTGGAGGCTTTTATGCAGAGGAGATCCAGCCTACGAAGTTTCCCGATGTTCATTTGGTGCTGAATCGACGTAATGGTCACGTGTACATTAGGCAGCTGGGACATTCTAAAGAGAGATGACTCTTGGATCGATGAGAAAGGCAGTCTGAAAAAGTACTCACAAATGTTTTAAAGAAACATAATTTATCTTTTCTAATGTACATGTATTTTTTTTAAATTAAAGTTTGTTTTGCTTACTTCGCATTAATTTTAATCTTGTACTTGCCTACACTTGAACAGAATGTTGGGATGGAGATAGCCAGATTCACAGTTTAAATTTGGGGAGATGTCATATTTTGGTGGGGTTGGGGGAATGAGGTGAGTGATAGGGATTAGCAGGGTGAGGGGTGGTGATGGGGGTGGAGGTTGAGTGGGGTTGAGGGGAATTCGTAAGGTGTAGGTGGGGTGCAGTGTGGGTTGGTGTGGCTGACTGTCAGAAAGGTAGTGGTTATTATGTGTTTATATTCTACAGGCTGCTCATTGTGGCTGACATTTTAACAACTTTTGTGGATATTCAACCACATTGAGCAGCAAGCATTTTTCACTCTTGTATTGGACATTTTCGGGGTGATTGGGAGGGTCGAAAGTGACATTTTATGGGTAAAAGTGTGCCATTTTTAAATATGTGATGACTATTTTATTGCTGCTTCACTATTAGTGTACTATTTTTTTTAATTTTCTGAGAACTCATTTTCAGTATTTTATTCAGTAAAAATGATTACGAGCACTTTTTAATTGTCTTCTTAAATTTAGTATTTAATTAATGTGATAATTAATCCTTTTATTGTCCATTTGAGCATCTACGATTTATTTAATAATGTATATTTGTCAGGTGTTATGATGTAACTTTTCATGGCAAATATTTTATTTATTTATTTATCAAAGCATTTGTAATGTGTTATATTAGTTTATTTAATCATTGTTTGTCAATATTTTACCATTTAGGTATTTTTCTCGTAACTTTGACTTCAATTAATCTTTTATCTGTAGTTTGAAAACTACGTTTTAATCCACTGTCGCCTGCAGACCCGTGTTTCAAAATAAATTATTTTTCTACCAACCGTTGCAAATTCTTTCAGTCGCAGTCTGAATACCTTAAAACCTTTTTTTCTGAGATTACGTGGCCATTGTGACAGAGTTGGATCAAGCGTCCTTATGTTACACAGCTACTAGGCAAGATGGCACAAATGGAACCACACATGCCAGGTAAAGAGAACCAGAGTAATCGCATTCACATCCAATGTGATTTCTTAGAGAGATTCCTATTTGCTGCCGACACTTATCGACAGGATGTATGATAGTAAGTATTAACTGTAGGCTGACTGAATCAGATGTTACGAAACACACACGATTTATGCGGGAATCTAATGCAGAGTTCCTTAATGGAAATCCAATTCATTACTTTTGGCATCATGAAATACATTTTTAACATACATGCATGAAGGACAAATTCATTCGTTATTCAGTTGGAGAAAGTTAAGGATCTACACTTAATGTGGTTGAAGACCACATAAACACACTAATATGCCAATCCTCAGTATGTAGCTAAAGGAAGAATATAATTCTACAGACTTGCATAATATCCAATCCGTGCATCCACTTTGGCAAGCGAATTTCCCGAAGAAATTGAATTTCTATAAAACAGAGTCTCACAGCTTAATGTCTGTGTCTAGAAAGGTTTCCAGAAAGTTAACTGATGCCTCCAAACCAGTAACGAGGGGCCGAAGTAGCAACCATTTTTAAACCCACCGAGTGACGAATATGATAAAAAAAGCACATTGTATGAAGTTTCGAAAGAGTTAGGAAATTACCAGATGATTTCCTCTTTAGTTGGGGTAAGTACAATTATGTTAGAGTGAACATCCATAAAAAAACCCTGGGTATAATGTATCTAGTGAGTTTTCCATATGATATGCTGCATCGAGTATCTATGAAATTTATAGTATAGTAATGTTTATCTCAAGCATGGAAACTTAGGTTTACCCGGGTGGATGCATGGATGGAATAGTTACCCACCAGCCCTGCAACCCCGCGTGTGCAGAGACAACCCTCGAGGCGGGAGACTCACTGGGGGCCGGCACGATGGACACGAAGGTGCGAGGCAGGTTGGCCTTGAGGTAGTCCAGAGCCGCGGTGATGTGTGCGCGGTGGTGCTCCACCATATTGGACAGGTTCTTGTAGTAGCACATCTCCGAGCAGAAGTCGTTGTTGCCGATCATCATGGTCACCATCTGTCAGGACAACAAAGGCAGACTGTTCTTGTCTGCTTAACACACACAATGAAGAGAGAGCACTCACTGCTACAGGCGGTGGACACAATATAAACAGCCTTACATAAAGGACTACAATTCTATCTTTCAATACAGCCACACCATCGAGTGCAATATATTGCAATTACAGCAGTCTCTTGGCCATAGCACTTTTATATTATAACGTAGTGCTCTTAGCCAGGTGGCCATCCCACGCTATGACCGCCCAATCGGTGGGGAAGAGGGATCACGTCCTCTTATCGCATGTGTCCCAGCCATGCGCCTGAGGTAACCAAATCCAAAGATTCACAAGTATGGCCGAGAGCACCCTTCCACAAGGTTCTGGGACCCTCGCCTTCAGATACCAAGCATGTGGTCTGGCCAGAGCACTATCCAAACTCCTAGTGTCTTACCAGGACACAACCGGAGCGGGTTGCCGCTCACTGCCCGGTCTATCTTTGAGAGGGGGAATCTCTCCAGACCTACTCCAGCATTCGGAGTTAACCACTGCCAGCACGAGTTCAATCTCTATTGATCGGTACATCAGAGAGAACGTTTGGTGGAGCCAACCCGATTAGACCGTGCTCCCACTTATTTGCCATGACACTAGTGGGTTTTCAATGTCCGACCGCTCCACCAATGACCCGCATACCCACCAGAAGGGTGGAGTACGATTGGCTTGGAATGGAATACGTCCTCGATTCCTCGGGGAATGCCGATATCGGGGATGGCAGCCCTAATCCTGATTGGAATATTCGTCATTGTTTTAACTCACAGGTCTTCCTTTCTGTCATCTCAGCCTCCAAGCCATCACCACCACTTCCTACCACTGGCGGTGCAGTTGGAGTAGCTGTCATCGGACACTGACCTTCACCATTACATAGAATTTCTTCACCATGAAATTCCAGTATTGGGCCCCATCGGCCTGAATTCCAAGTGGTCGAACACAGCGGCCAAATGGTCGGGTCTAGGTACCAACTATCGACCCAAACCATCATGGTAGATACCCCTGATCAGACACGAGGAGACTGGTTCACATAGCAAAATGGGCGGCGGAGCTCAATTTGCGGAAACAGGAGTGACTCGAGTAGCCTTGGGTCGCCATGAGTGGAGAGAGGCTATAAGAGACGCATAATCCACCCTTTCTAGGGTCAAATGCGATAACCAGGCTTGGCTACTATAGCATGGTACTGCCACACCACCTCAATCGCATGGAAACCTTCCTCCCAAGGGAGTCACACACCCATATCCCCCAGTCATCAAGTACAGAAGTCTCCTAGCCAGTAGTCGTGAAGGACGAGCTATCTTTGCCATCACAATCGTATGGGTTATATATGAACATTCTGATTGCAGTCAAAGTGGCAAAATCTTTTAAGTGCACTGCGAAATCCTGCAGATGTTTCAATGAGCATTGTGTCAAATGTTACGGCGGTGCACAAAACATGGTAAGACGTCATCTTCGGAACAGAACAGACGGCATAGCTCTAAGCTCATTGAGTTCCCTGAAAGCACAAACAGCATTGTCCCAGTAACCTCCGAAATGAACCCCCCTTTCCCGGAACCTATATCAACGAAACTAGCTAATGTAACTGCATAATGTGAACAGTCATAGCAGAGAGGCTTTTAAAAACCACCGGTGACACCAAACACTGCTTCAAAGCAACAAAAAGTCGTTCCGAGAGCAGAGTGACATGTTGTAAATGGAAGTTGGCTGGAAACTGGTCAAGCCACCTAAAAAAAATGGTTGTCATCGTAAATCATTGGTTAGTGTTGGAGGGTTTCGGCAGTTACGGGGGACATTTGTTCTGCACGGAATTCAGTGAGCTCCAAGCAAGTTTCCTACAGTATTTGCAATCCGCGGGAGGGGGTAGAGAGCCACCCTTGCTGTTTCTACCTGCCATGATGTCGCCTCTCCGAGCACTGCATGCCATACCAACCCCTGTATGGCAAGTCCCCGCAGGGCGGCAGACCTCCAAAGAGAACCAGCACAACAACCCCCCGCCTACAGCACACCAGCCCAAGAATCACCTCACGAACTAATGCAACAACTCAGTGAACTACAATTCTTCATGAACGCACTACGCCCCATTATGCCACAAATCAGAGCCGCAAACCAATAACTCCTAACCACCACCACCCAAGCAGAGACATTCGCCATCATGATGGAAACAAACAAACAATTAAATAAAAACAGTGCATCAGGGTTTTTTTTTACAGGGGGCTCTCCCCTTTTTCCCCTATTTAAACTCACCAAAATCCTCCCAAAATGAATAAAGCATATCCAACCAATTCCTAAGTTAAGTATGACGATAAAAATAGTTTAGTTAATTAAAACAACCTTACATAGTAACTTTAAAAGCCATGGCCAATTCTAGTGAAACTAAAAACTTTGATCCCAAATTAAAATTAAATTCTAAAAATAAATGTAGCCAGTGTTTGATCGGAATGGCTTACCAATTAAAATAGTTTAGATGAAAAAAAAGGCGGCTGTTGGTAGGCGAGAAAACTTTCTCACCGGCAGAGGAGCAGTCTAACCACACAGATCATACGGAAACATATTAGGAGACGAGGACATGTTTTGCTCAGTGCAATTGCACCGACGCACTGCACAGCGGGCCGCCACTGAAGTCCTCCACTTCGATCGCGAACCCTGCAATGATTTTCAGGGTATAGTACGGCGCTATGTCGGTGCCACGGGGCAGTTCGACGACAAGTTTGTTAATTAATCACCTGTTGCGGTCTGAAATTGACCCAAACCGCGTGACTGGCATTCCGGGCCTGGCGAACTCTTCCTGCAGAATGTCGGCTGGTGTGTCTGCCGCAACTCAGCAGAAAATCAGTTTAACTGGTATTTCATGCGCCTGGCGTAGGAGGTTGTGCTCATACCCCAGTGTTTTTACAACTCGCACCGCGTTTGTATCGTCCTTGATGGAAGTCGTGTGCACACGAATGCTGTATGTCCCCACACAGACAGCACTCCATGGCAATGGCATGCGCGCATCCAGTTCACATTTTAGGGCGGGATACTTGTGTTGTTTTGACAAGTATACTGTTAAGGTCTTTATTTGCACTCTTTTTTTTTGCTGTGCACTGCCCTGTGGGGGCTGCTGGCTGCCCCGAGGGGGCTGTTTGTTGCCCTAAAGGGGCTGTTAATTTCCCCGAGGGGGCTCGGTTTCCAGTGCTCTTTTGAGCTCTTTCGGTTTGCGCTGCGCATTGACATCATTTGCGATGATCTGCGCAGTTGTCGGAGAGACCTGCGTCTCCACGGCAGCACCGGGGCTGGCCATTTCCGCCGGTCGCAGACAGGTGGTTTAATGTGCCCGTCTACCTGGCGCTTGAACTGCGTTGCAGAGTGTTCCAAATACACGTTTTTCAACGAAACTATTAAGCGTGCGTCCAACGTGCTGATCTACGAAAAGAACATACACTTCAGACGAGAGCTGTTGAAGTACTTTCAAAATATCACGTACGTTAGAAACATCAATTAAGAGTACTCCAATACCGCTAAAAAACGGCCTTTCCAAGGCGCTGTAGCTCAAAATGCACGCATCAGATACATACNAACTACTATAGGCGCCTGCACTGAACCTTCCTAAAGACTTCCCACTAATAAAATAATATGGTCACCGCTGAAAGTCCCATAGGTACACGCAGCACGACGAGAACACTGCACGCCAGTTCAGAGCCTTGCGCTTAGCGGCGATGGCGTACTTGATGCGCGTGGCAGTGTCGCCCTTATAGCTCCCGCGCTTCTCGGCCTAAACACGGGAAAAAGTTCCAGGTAGACGGCGGCCTTAATGTGCCTATATTGTACGTACCTAGGCTCTGTTGTTGTAGTCTGTGCCTTCGTCCAAGGACGCACCGCTCCCGACCTATCCCCTTGGCCGGAGACACCGTTAGGGAGGGGCAGGTGACTGACGCTTTGTTTTACCTCAAATAAAGAATTTTTTTAAAAATATTTATGGGGGATACAGCAAAAAACTTTCGAAATAGCCTTAAAAAAGGCACTTAACTTTATGGCGCTGTGTTTTAGCAATAATAAATGTTAAAGACGTCTCTTCTTCTCGGAGCTCTCTGTATACAAGTCCTTCTCCAACGAGACCACAACTGGAAGTGAGAGATTTCAGCATGCTCCATCCTTTACATAATGCAGCCGAGTGGTGGGGAGGCGCCGATTGATACAAGGGAAATAGTACCTCTAGTTACAATAGCATTTCCACCGGCCAACTTCCCATTCCTTCCCGCCTTACTTATTTTGCCAGAAACTATGTAACCTCGAAGACCTACGAGGCGAACCCATTGTCGGAGGCTTTTACGTAGAGCAGATCCAAACTAAGAAGTTTCCCGATGTTTTTTTTTTGGCGTAGAAGCTGCTGAAACGACATAACGGTCGCATGTATGTGAGGTGGCTCGGAAACTCGAAATGTGTCTACTCCTGGGCGACGAAAAGGACATTCTAAAAAAAATACTTACCAATGTTAAAAAAATTTAAGATATATATTCTTATGTACATGTATTGTTTTTAAATAAATGTATGTTTACCTTACTTTACATTCATTTTATTCTTGCACTTGCCTGTCCTTATACACAATATTGGGTTGGAGATAATTAACTTTGTACAGGTGCAGACCCGTGAAAATGATAACGAATTTATTCCCACACATACTGACTTAGGCTATCTGACATCACGTATATTGTGAAAACGACATGGAAGCACATATGCGTGCAGACTCCAGTTACCTGACACCGTGCAGGTGCAGGCCTGTGAAAATGCTAACATTGCTCTTGCCGCAAACTCAACTCCAGTAACCTAAATTGTATACATATTTTGTTCAGAAAGTATTTTTTACCATAATCTATCTACTTATGGTATTAGTTTCTGTTCTCTGTTTTGAAATACAAAATATTTACTAAGTTTTTTCACCAATGCACTTTACATTACCTTTTTTTTATGAATTGATGGGGTTCGCGACAAACAATAAAATAAGAGGCGTAAATGTTTTAAAATTATACACATATTTTATTCATAAAACTCATTCATTATGTTTTCACTTACATGTTAAGCAGTTTTAGTTGACATTGACAGGCAAAAAAATGTTTTCTAATGTCCTTTTTTTCTGCATTTAAGTTGCGACATATTTTTGCGTTATTCGTACATAGATATGCAAGATAATTGTTAAGACACATTTTTTAAAATGAAAAATTCCCGGTTGTTGTTCACACACACCGACACACACAATGTGCCTAAAATAGAATTGGCAACTATACATTTATTCACACAATGCTGCTCTGTTCGAAACACTGTTTCTTTATATTGTTTGTTGTTATTCACTGTCCGTTGCCGTCCTCATGCGGTGAGCTTGTCTTTACCTCGCAGCCTGCGGTGCGAGGTAAAGGCGTCGTTNCGAAACACTGTTTCTTTATATTGTTTGTTGTTATTCACTGTCCGTTGCCGTCCTCATGCGGTGAGCTTGTCTTTACCTCGCACCGCAGGCTGCGACAAGGCGTCGTCCGCTCGACAAACTGAGCCATGTCAACTTTTTCATCCATGCGTCTCGCCATATCATTATTCACTGAAGCGAAGCACTGTTTCCTGCTCCTCTCATCGTATTTCGTAGTCCTTATATGCTCGACACCTTCTTTAATGATGTTTTTTTCACCCTTGTTCAGCTCCAACAGTTCATTGGTGCTGTATGGTAGGGTTACGTATGGCCTCATGTTGTACACTGTGGAGGTTTCACAATCACACCCGATTCTGACCAAAAAATACATTTTTGACTAGCCTTCGGCATTCAAAATGCTCGGGTCACACGCAGGCACCAGGGTGTAGTAGAGGCGGGCATTATTCTCATCATCACAGTCTTCTATGTTTTTCACAGCATTCTCATATCATGGGTCGCCTAGCCAGTACTCTACTCGCTAGAACCTGGGGATGGTGTTGGGATAACACTTCACCATACCTGACTCGAAGGAACTGGTGTAAATCACCTCGTACATCGAAGATCGTGGTGGTGTTGTTATTGGAGTAGCTGTGGTGGGCATCAACCAACTGCTGCTGGTGCCGATAGTGGTCTGCAAGGAGCCCTCGTGTGCTGGAAGCCAATCGTCGCATGGCGTCGAGGTGAAGGTGCTGTTGGGTCTAGATGTGATATGATCAGCTGCATGAGGTCGTCGGTCACCTGGTCTGCAGAGCCGTTCATGTTTTTCACTGTGCAGACCCTTCGATGATGGAGTAGGTGGTACCAGTGGTGGCTGCTGCTGTGCGGCATCGCGCCTTGCACGAGCTGTGGGAATGAGGAGTGTCTGAGACGGAAGTGGTGAGCCCTCGAAGCACTCCTTGCTGGGCAGGCAGTCGCTAATATCTTCGTCCTGCTGTAGGTAGGCAGGAAGTATCTTGTACACGTACCGAACTTCGTGGTGTGCGTACATCAGCAGGAACTCTTTAGGCAGAAATGCCAGTTAGTTATCTGGATCTAGGACCACAAGCGACCGTAGCCTCCCGTACGTGACGATCGCCAAATATAGATATTCTGCCCACTGGGACAGCATGCAAACATCTGCTGCTTGGCGATGAGAAAATTCCAGACGAGACTGGGTCCCGAGGCCTTTTATACACTGGTATATGAATGCAATGGAGGGGGTAGACGAAGGCACCTGATTCGCTCTGACAAACTAGACAATGGAAAAAATAGATATGGATTGGGAAGGAGGTGGGTGAAGAGGGGTATGTGGGGATGGTGGGTGTTAGGATGGGGTTGCGCGACAGAGGTCCGGGAGGGTCATGATGGGTGGTGTTATAGCGGAGGGAGGATGGATGAGCAGTACAAGGAAAAGGAATGTTTTCAATGAAAACTGATATGAAAATAAAAACTGAAAATAAAAAAAATAAATAAAAAAATGTGTTTTATTTTTAAGGTAAATATTTTCATTCTTTTTATAAGAAAACATATTTTAAGAAAAGTGAATTAAAATATTATTATTACACATTCTTATTCTGGAATAATCATGACAAAGAAAACTTACATTCTTTTAAATATAATGTTTCCCCATACACATAATACAACATATACTTATATTAAACCCTTGTCCCAACACATGTCCTGAGAGCTGAGTCGGCTAGGGCATCCATCATACTGGCGAAAAATGTACGGCAGTCCCTAGTGGCCAACTCCAGAACCTACATGGTGGCCGAGCGAGAGCGACAACAATCCCCCTAGCAGGTGAAAGTTGAATGTAGGATAAGTGTAAATAAGATGGCGGATGACAGTCACACACTCTAGCAGCACTAAACAGCATTATCAGCACCAGCTGTGCACTCTAGTGTACGACGAGAGAACCATTGCATGTGGAGTGCATACGACAGATGCGAAGTTAAGTAATTGGGAAACAAGATGGTGGTGTCGAACGAAGGTTAGTAATTGGGAAGCAACATGGTGGGTGGAAGCAAGATGGCATGCGAAAACAAAATAATAGATACAAATAAGATGGCGGATTGATACAAGATGGCAGGTGAAAACAAAATGGCTTCCCGAAACCAGATAGCAATTGAAAACAAGATGGCTGACAAAGGTAAAGGATACACAATATAATGTCTGTAATGTCATCCAAAATGGCGTAATTCAAGATGGCGGACGGCACCATGGCGCCACAGCCCCTAGCCGTTGCCCTCGAACATATTATTACTATCTACTCACGATAAACATATTGTGCAGCTTATTCGTAACGTCAAATGTTACCTACCAGTAAGTATAACATGACATGTACATTCTTTACCAGTGCATAGAAGTCTTCACAAGTGCCTGTTATGCTTTTATCGCAAACCGTTCGTCGGTAAGTTGATTACTGACTTTTTAAAAATGTTTTGTCACTGTCGTCACTTATCCATGATCATTTTTGCAATATCTGCAAGAGTCCGCACTTCCCTAATTGAGTGGCAATCCCGATATGTGTATGAAGAAAGTTGATTTTTACAAGGTTTGTATATATATTGTATATAGTCATACTGTTACTTAGAACACAAAACATCGTGTCTTAATATTTATCCGTTTACTTTTAATTTAATATATTCGGATTTTAATGCCACACTTTCTGGGGAGTCGTTTCCGGGCGAATGTTCATCAGGCATTAAATACTGAATTTCCGTGATCAACAAACTGACTAAGTTTGTCGGTAGAGTTTCCGAACATTCTGTATAAGTATCAGAAGTACATTATAACAATTCATTATAAATTATTTTGAATATATAACTGCATTTCGGCGAACAAACACATTTCAAGCACCAATTTACTCTAACTCTGGCGGACTTAACTAAATTTAGGGAGAAGGCACCAATTTACTCTAACTCTGGCGGACTTAACTAAATTTAGGGAGAAGCAATGTACACCTTATCCCCCATAATTAGCCTGGACTCACCTTCCAGTCGTTGCGTAGATCCACCCTGCTATCCGACGTCAACCGCCTCACCAGCAGCTTGGCCTGGAAGAGCATGTCCCGGCTCATGGCCTCTGCCTCGGCCACGTTGAAGAGTGCCGCCCTCTTGTGGCTCCAGGTGTCGCCCGTCGAGAAGCCCAGCAGCTGCGGGTTGAACTCCTTCAGGATATTGGGCAGCGTCAGGAACTCCCTCCACGAGGCCTGCCCACCTGGAGCACACAACACCCCACACTGCAGCTCTCCCTTGCATGGGTAGACACACTAGGAAATCGCGAAACATATCTCAGCCATCATATTGTCCAAAACACTGTAGCGTTCCAGCCCTTTCATGATGTGAAGATGCATTTTTTTTCTCGGTTTGCCACTTTGCTGATTAATTATAAAAAGAAATGGGAAAATTTTGCGTGTTGATTCGAGAACACGGTAAACTTCAAACTCTCATGTATTCGAGGTACTTTTGCTATTGACTCATAATCAGATACGCCATCCACGACTCTGTATCAATAGTAGTCGACATGAAAACAAGCGCCGAGTACCATGCTACTTCGTCAAGGATAAAACCTTGCTACTCACTAAGACGCAGCCAATGAACGAACATGTGAGGCCTTAGTGTACAGAGGACTGCAGAGTCTAGCCTGAAGAGCATTCAAAACGCGAAAATTTCCTGTTCCGANTGTGAGGCCTTAGTGTACAGAGGACTGCAGAGTCTAGCCTGAAGAGCATTCAAAACGCGAAAATTTCCTGTTCCGATTCATACAGGTTCAGTAGAGTGTCAGAATTAATTTCATGCACACACGTCAACTAATAGTGAAAGAACATTTTCTGACACGTGCACATTGCGTTGAAACATAGGAAACAGTCGACAATTCCTGTGGTAAAACATACTCTCTATGTATGGGTCTCATTCTCTATGATCAAAGCTAAGTTGTCTCACTAAGCATTTTACTTTACGCTGCAACCAAATTGAGCGTTACGCAGACAATTTTCGTCATATTAGCGATGAGAGCAAACATCGCATCCCTTTGTTAGAAATGTGACTGGTCCCGCAGAGCTGTGGGCGCTACGCACGCTATGCTGGTCGTGATGCGGAGTGTTTGATTATCGGCATCTATGCTTTCAAAACGTTACCCGCACATAGTGTCGCCGCTCGCCACGTCATACTTGCTACTGTTTGTTTTATTCTTCCATTACAAGACTTACAAAACATAGTTTCAGTGTGGCCACCCAGAACATAGCGTAGCTCTCGGCGCAGCTGATGCTTCAGAGACAAGTTTATATTTCACGAGAGATTTTGTACGCGAACTTTTTGCTTCTGACGATGAAATACTCAGTTGTATAATTATTTCCCTCAAGTAAATAAATTCGTGATGTTTAATTAGTCAGTTACGATGCTCCACTGCCCAGGTGCTGCGATAAAGCTCTTTTCCGTTGCAAATAAGAATAATTTGCTGAACACCTACTGTATAGCTTCACGTTTGCGTAGAGAACAGGAGAGTGGTAGCACATGATCACTTTGAAAGCAATGGAACGTCGACAATGTGTTGAGCATGAAACAATTTAGCTTTAGTGGTACGTAATAGCTATATCCCCTCCCTCGTCAGCCACGGCGACTAGCTGGGTTCGAGTCCACATTGGCTAGTGTCATTATTGTTGTTCGCTTGCACAAATACACCCAAAGGCGAATGTCTCAGTTTATTTTATTGCTGTTTAAGGCTCGTGGTTTCAGGCTATGGAAATGTCTCGCTGTCCGTGAATTGCCGAAATATGAAATGGAGAGCTAAATTTGAGCTGGGCCTCCTTCATATATTTCCATAAGGTTTATTTTATTGGCTACAAATTTGAATTAAGAAAAATGATCGATACCCTGTATTGTTTCCGAATAAAAAACTGTTGTTTAAAATGCTTAGAATAATAACGCATAGATAAAAAAAACCAGTTAAGTACAATAATAATTTTTTTTATTTTATGAAATTGTAGCTACTATTTAGACATCTATAATAACAAAAATTAAAAATACTTCTCAATTATAACCAAATGTGAATTAAAAATTTTGTTGAACATTTTTTTTTCTCTTCTTCAAAATATATAAATTTGAATATCATCAAGCAATAGATAATATAACTTTGTCGATAAAAACATTTTGGCGTTTTTTTTTTACTGATTTTGTTGTTTATATCCCTGCTTTTAATGTCGAAATCTGTACAATATATCGAATATTGTTGTATATAAGAGTTACCAGCATTAAAATATTTTGTCAATAAATCTTACCCCATCAAATTATATTAAGTACTTATAATTCAGCTGTTGGTTTTATGTTTCCGGAATTCGCGCACTGCGAGACCTTTCCATAGCACACAAATGCAACATCGAAACACTCAGTTGTTGTTTGACTGCGGAATCTCTAGCCAAAAGCTACTCATGTAAACCTGGTTTGGCAACCTGCCACAGACGGCGAAGTAGTGCATTGCTCAGAGAAGCGTTGCCCTGAAGCAGCCACTGGAAATATGTCGAAATCCCGGCATCATTACTTACATTAATGGACTATAATAATCACTGGGTTTCAAGTGACTTAAGTTACGGTTTATTCTAGTCAGGTTAGGAACAAAATGAGATTTATAATGGGAGAGTTTGGCATAGGGAAAATATCCACCGCTAGGTGCGCAGTGTTCCAAAGGGTAACTTTTATTAAAAAATTTTAATCTACGTGATTGATAAAAGATAAATATTTTCCTTAGTAACGAAGTTATTTTATTTTGATTTACGATAATTGCAATTATCCAGTATTTTAACGCAGGGAACAGAGAAAAGCTGGCACACATGCGACACTAGCGCTTACCAAGTGGCAAACATTTTTGGTTGTCAAACTTTTGACACTGATCTTCCCAGCCTGAGTAGAAGTAACCTTACTTAAGTTCAACTCAAGTCACTGGTTCGCGGTCACATTTACGTAATTTAAACAATCGTCAGCATTTTAATCTCAGAGCCTACAAAATAATTTGTTCACACATAAAGTTTCCTTCCTCTCACAAGCATACATTTTGAGTACTAAGAAATTATTTGGTGGTGACTGTAATAGTCTTATACTATCATTGTAAATGTGACAAGCTTTGGAATAAACTCAAACTTTTGTGTAACCAGTGAAAATTAAAACATCAGACGAGGGTTCACATTTACTAGCATTCAATACAAACTTGTTGTGTGCCAGCATTCGCCATTGCGGACAACCAGTTCTGTTTGTCTTAACATTTCAATTGTTTGGTGAAAAGTACACTGGAACCGCTTCCTAAACTGAACAACGTTATTTGTTGACTGGTTGTCAGCCGATGGTGCAGAGAGTTGACTGAGTCCCAATTAAATGGCCTATACATTTGTAACCATGTTTAAGCCACCGTGTTCATTAGACAACTTGTAATGTTTTAACTGACTTATCATTATTATCACACACTCCTTACACACAACCTTAAAAAAATGGAAGGGGGCTTCGGTGGCTGAGCGGTTAGCCTGACTGCCCCCCACCAAGGTGAACCAGGCTCAATCCCCGGCCGGGGCACTACCATACCCTCGCACGTGAGAATCATGCTAGACGATGCCGCTGGTCGGTGGGTAGCGGTCGGTGGGTTTTCTCGGGTGTCTCTCATTTCACCGTCCTTTCATTTCGACGCTGCTCAATCACCCAAATCTCTTCACTCACTCACTCGAAAAATATCGTTAAACTATCTTAGTGCATACTATTCTGTCAATTTGTTTTACCCTTTTAGTCATGGTGGTTTACATAATAGACGTCGATAAGAAAATTAATTTAATGATGCATACTGTACTCAGAAAACGGCAATCAATAAGGGAAGTCAGTCACGTGATGGGGGGACATTATTCCTTTTTGAGGCTATATTCTATATAGTCTCATAAAAACTGCTGCCAGCACCCACTATCAAACACAAACATATTTTTATTGATCGTGACGTACTGAGTATTGCACTGATACTAGTTTCTTTGCAGATGTTTTATAAACCCAAAAATCATTCTGAACACACATTGTTTAGCTACTTTAACGTTTAAGAAAATATTTTAAAATAAAATGAGACATCTGACAGCTTGAGACCGCGAACCAGAGTGGCTAGAGGATTCAAACGTACCTCATCCTGTATAGTACACGTAGGTTTGGTTTCTACCTTCCCCTTACACCTGATCTTAGATCGGTCCCTATTGAAGAATTCAACTACATGCTACAATATTTAAGTTAAATAAAACCTGTGGCTTTACGGTATTTATTTCAATACACAGAAAGGTTAAAACAAAAAGCATCACTAATCCTATTACGGTCACTAAAGTAATCTGGTGAGTCGTGGCTTTAAAACGTAGTGTTAACTCATGCTTGTTTTTTTGATAATTAATTACACGCACAGTACGTAACAGTCCTCGAATTGCTGCAAGCGTGAAAGTAGAGACGGCGTAACAGTAGCCGCAATTCAATGCCCATAGTTGATCGACGAAGAGAAGACTAGTGTCAGAACACCTCTCTGTCATATGCTCGTGCGAACTCAGATGTGTCTGTGTTTGATGTTATTGGCAGCAGCTGTTTATACGTCCACGGAATGTAGCCCTAGAAAGCGAATGATGCCTCTCACCAAGTGCGGGAATTGTCTTATTAGGTGTCGTTTTCTGCTCTGTACTGCGTACACTAAGAAATATTTCGGAAATATACCATACCAGTATATATATCGCAGGGAGATGATAAAACCGGAGATTTTATCAAATCCCTAAGGTAGATGATCAATTCACGCAAGATGTTAAAATGACAACTCTGTGGGGTGATTTCCCTAAAGAAAGTAAGTGATTTGATCAAGTCCCTTAACTGTTTTGTGAAAAGATGAAATAAAGAAGTCAGGACTCGCCCAAAGCGTAGCCATAAATGACGCACCGTGGCCGAGCCCCAGNAGCGGTTAGCCTGACTGCCTCCCACCAAGGTGAACCAGGCTCAATCCCCGGCCGGGGCACTACCATACCCTCGCACGTGAGAATCATGCTAGACGATGCCGCTGGTCGGTGGGTAGCGGTCGGTGGGTTTTCTCGGGTGTCTCTCATTTCACCGTCCTTTCATTTCGACGCTGCTCAATCACCCAAATCTCTTCACTCACTCACTCGAAAAATATCGTTAAACTATCTTAGTGCATACTATTCTGTCAATTTGTTTTACCCTTTTAGTCATGGTGGTTTACATAATAGACGTCGATAAGAAAATTAATTTAATNCAAAAAATAATGTTAAAATATCTTAGTGCATGCTATTCTGAAAATTCTTTTTACGCTTTTAGGCATGGTGGTTTACATAATAGACGTCGTTAAGAAAATTGCTTTAATGATGCACACTGTACTCAGAAAACGGCAACCAATAAGGGAAGTCAGTCACGTGATGGGGGGACATTATTCCTTTTTGAGGCTATATTCTATATAGTCTCATAAAAACTGCTGCCAGCACCCAATATCAAACACANAACTGCTGCCAGCACCCACTATCAAACACAAACATATTTTTATTGATCGTGACGTACTGAGTATTGCACTGATACTAGTTTCTTTGCAGATGTTTTATAAACCCAAGAATCATTCTGAACACACATTGTTTAGCTACTTTAACGTTTAAGAAAATATTTTAAAATAAAATGAGACATCTGACAGCCTGAGATCGCCAACCAGAGTGGCTAGAGGATTCAAACGTACCTCTTCCTGTATAGTACACATATGTTTGGTTTCTACCTTCCCCTTACACCTGATCACTATATCGGCCCCTATTGAAGAATTCAACTACATGCTACAATATTTAGGTTAAATAAAACCTGTGGCTTTACGGTATTTATTTCAATACACAGAAAGGTTAAAACAAAAAGCATCACTAATCCTATTACGGTCACTAAAGTAATCTGGTGAGTCGTGGCTTTAAAACGTAGTGTTAACTCATGCTTGTTTTTTTGATAATTAATTACACGCACAGTACGTAACAGTCCTCGAATTGCTGCAAGCGTGAAAGTAGAGACGGCGTAACAGTAGCCGCAATTCAATGCCCATAGTTGATCGACGAAGAGAAGACTAGTGTCAGAACACCTCTCTGTCATATGCTCGTGCGAACTCAGATGTGTCTGTGTTTGATGTTATTGGCAGCGGCTGTTTATACGTCCACGGAATGTAGCCCTAGAAAGCGAATGATGCCTCTCACCAAGTGCGGGAATTGTCTTATTAGGTGTCGTTTTCTGCTCTGTACTGAGTACACTAAGAAATATTTCGGAAATTGACCATACCAGTATACATATCGCAGGGAGATGATAAAACCGGAGATTTTATCAAATCCCTAAGGTAGATGATCAATTCACGCAAGATGTTAAAATGACAACTCTGTGGGGTGAGTTCCCTAAAGAAAGTAAGTGATTTGATCAAGTCCCTTAACTGTTTTAGTGAAAAGATGAAATAAAGAAGTCAGGACTCGCCCAAAGCGTAGCCATAAATGACGCACCGTGGCCGAGCCCCAGCGCCAGCAGGAAGGTTCACTGCTGGTGTTATGGTCATTTCAAGGCTCGTCGGCAATTTTTTGTAGGTAATGAGGCTACCAGCTTCAAGTATAACATCTTTTCACTAAAACAGTTAAGGGACTTGATCAAATTACTTACTTTCTTTAGGGAAATCACCCCACAGAGTTGTCATTTTAACATCTTCCGTGAATTGATCATCTACCTTAGGGATTTGATCAAATATCCGGTTGTATCATCTCCCTGCGACATATACACTTAGTGAGAAAGCGGGAATGGCAATTTGTTCTCCTGCACGTTCATTGTAGCGTTCCTACATCTACTCAGAAAACAGTCAAATGGGCAGGGCAGTTCCCATCTTTGTATAGTAGGGAAGCTAAACATTCCTATATCTGCAGCCCGATGTCTGGTATTATTACGAAACAGTGTATAGATTAAAACCTTCCATTACAGTTTAGGAAGTTTACCAGAGAAATTTTTAGAGTGTAGTTCATTAAATACAATTTTTGTGAAACGTCCTATATACAGGATGGGGAGGAGAAATTTAAAAAACTTCGTGAGCTTATTCCTAATGTTTTTTTTTGTTTAAATCTAAGCTATTCTATTTGGTAAGCCATACCGAATCAAACACTGGCTTAATTAATTTTTTAATTTAAAGTTATATTTAGAATGAAAGTTATTAAGTTATATTGCAGCTAAATTAATAAAAGATAAAAATCTAATTTAAATGGTCATGGCTTTGTAAGTTACTGTGTAAATAATATTACTTAGCTTTATATGTTTATTATTAGTTATACTAGGGATTGAGGTGAAACTTTATTATAGGTTGGGGATTTCTCTATTTTATTTTTGGGGGAAAAGGGGAGAGCCCCCTGTAAAAAAACCCCGATGCACTGTCTTTATTTGTGTTTACTGTAGGTTGCTGAAGGCACTTATTGTTTCGAGGATGATGGTGAATTTTTGTTCAGGGGTTGTGGCGGCTTGAAGTTTGGTGTTTGCTTCTCTGATTTGTGGGAGGAAGGGGCGAAGGTCGTTGAGGAATGTTTGAATTTCTTGGATGGAATCCATGAGTTCTGTGGCTGTTCCTTGTGTTGGTTGGTTGTTTTGCTGCGGTGTTGTATTAGTCTTGTTGAACTCGTTATAATTGTATCGTTTCTGTCTGTAGATAGAGATTTGCTGTTGTGGATTTTGTGTTTGAGATTGATGATTCTTTCTGGGTTTTGGTGGCTTCGGTGCTACTATCTTGTAGGGCAGTCGATTTTGAGTGGTTTGCGCTGTTGTGAAGTTTGGAGCTGCGGTTGTTCCTAATCGAATGGAAAATATATTGGACACTCCCCACCTAAACTGAGTATTGAGGGAGCTACGAGGCCTAAAATACTAAGATTTTAAGCCAAATTTTTGAAAAAATTAGGACACTAGTAAATATTCAACTACAGTTCTTCGAATATTGTTTTGTAATATCGGGATATTCAACCTAAGACCAGACTCTCGTTAATACCTCCCCTCATAATGAAAATAAAGGCGGTAACCGCTATCTTTCTGCAGGAAAATTTTTTACCCCCGGGAATTATGAACGTTTTCGATGCTGGTTTACTAAGCGATGTGACTGAATTAACAGAAATGGTTCTCTTGTTGCGAGTGCCCAGGACCCACTGTGTTTGTGTACGATACACACGAAACTTTCGTTGGCAGCGACTTCCTGCAGGGAATGCTATACTGGCTCTCTCAAGAAACAAACAGGCAGCTCCAGTACTGTAAGCTAATTAATGCAAGGTATATGATATTTACAGCGAGCGTGAAAACTTTCCTCCGCCTTCTTTTGTGCAGTGTAGACGGCGGCTTACCACAGACGCATGTATTGCCTACATGCTGTTCACTGTCAAGTGAGCACTTTTGAAATTAACCTTAGAAAAAAGTCACTGCTCCTACCTGCATATATTCTAACAGACGCACTGAATGGCATGTGCCCAGTGAAGTTGGCGACGATGCAGGAGAAAGTAGTTCCATGTCTTATAATCGAGTTAATATTGCCAGGTAAACATTTGTGAAAACTTCATTAATTTCTTCCGCTTTCTATTTTTTTTAATGAATCTAAGTGTAACAATTAGCATATTTGTAAATTATTAAATTTTCAAATATCTTCACAGTTTCGCATGACCGACACATGCATATAGTCATCAGGCCCATTGCTGTGTTAATTTTACTAAAGGCGGAAGAATACACAACGTGTATACAAATAAAACCTAATTTGGTCTTTCAAAAGTGCTCAGTTTACCGTGAAATTATCTTAGTATTGCTTAAGTGCTAGACACTATATCGCTGCAGCGGAAGATTCGTGTGTGTGTTTCACACGAAAACTGTGAGTCGTGGGCAGTTACCACAAAATAAACATTTCTGTTAAACGAGAATCAAACGTTCGTAATTCGTGGCGGTAAAAAAGTTGCCTGCAAAAAGAGGGTAGCCAACCTTGTTATTTTCATTACGAGGGGAGGTAGTAATGGGATTTTACTGTACCGTTGAATATCCCGATAACATGAAACTATGTCTGGAGAATTGTATTTTAAATCCTCTTCGTTTCTTATAATTTCGAAAAATACATTATACATTTTTAATTTTCAAGGATTACTGTCTCCCTAAATATTCTGTTTACGTATGAAGTGTCCATTATATTAACACTTGATTTTACGTAAGGAATCACGTCACGAAATTTGTCGGTGGAATCCCGCCCGATCCTGTATAGACCAAGGGTCGAGGCTTGGTGGAGGCGGGCGGGCACTCACCGATGCTCCAGACCATGCCCTTGTTCTCGACAATGACTTGCAGGATGTTGGCGGCGGCGATGCCGTTGCCTGCGGTGAGGCTGTCTCCCATAGCGGCCACCACGTCCACGTCCCCCGGCCGCAGCCTGTGCACGCTGGAAGGAGGTACGGGCGAGCGGGTCCTCTCCACGGCGCACGGGAAGTGCCGCCCCGCCTCCACCGGCGTCTGGAACTTCTGAACCCACACACACCCCACACCCTCATTGCGGTCTTTCTCACGACTGCGCTTTTTGGACAGTTCTGGAGGCAGTCCTGTTCACAGCTGTTTCCATGGATACAAAGGTGGCCCCTGCCACCTCGGTCCAAGATGATGTTTACATAAACACACTCAGCTGACTGTCAACCTGCCCATCATGTATACAAAAAGTATATTGTCATCGAAATAACTGAACACAAGACCACCATACACTCAGAACTGAACTACACTAGAGCACTGGTTATCAAACTTCCCTTTACCTCTCACCCCAAGATGCAGAACGCCAGTCCGAAAAGAAACACCTGCCTCGACACCTCTTATATTAAAGTATTACAAAAAAAAAATAATAATAATTTAACAATTCATAAATATGCATTATTATCACTGAAACTTATATGTCTATATTTTATTCGAGTGGAGTTGAAAGCAAGTTAGTGAAAAAAAGGTACGCTTATATTGTCATAGTTTAAAAAGCAAAAAACCATTTTTAAATAACTATATACGACATTAAACAAATATAACGAACTGAATTTCAAGATTTTAAGCTAGGTGTCTCATAGCAACGGAAATATAGGAAGTCTGAAAAGTTCTCCCCTAGTTACAAACTTTACTTATATCCTGTATATGTAAGACAGATATGTGAAACTGGTGCCAAGATGTTGCCAAACTAACCAAGTTTTTTTGTCGCAACAGGACAAAACATCAGCAAGTCTCCACGTGAGCTCTGCCTATTCCCGAAATCAAATTTCGTAAACAAGTAGTAGCCCACTCTAAAAATTTAGAATTCTTGTATATCAAGCATTTATTTTCAAGATGGAGACCATATAAATATTTTGAGTTGGAATGTCATATCTGCCTTAAATCAATTTCAAAAAACCTTGTTATGCTAATATTAACCACTGTGCGTATTAATACGCTAATTAGCAGGCTCTTCTTTCCGCATTTCTGAATATAGTGCCACTCGAATAAAAAAAGAATTCAGTTCATGTCTCAGGAACTACTCAATCGATTTACGCCAAATTTTATTTATTTGTGATATGTTAAATCAGACTAAAATTATATGATCGCCGAATATTAGACACTTGTTTTCAAAATGTTTACCAAATAGCAAACAAATATTTTAGGGTAGAATGTCATACCTACCAACCTTTAGACTTATTTAATTACAAAGTAACATAAAAAACCTAATAGTGCTGAAATTACGAGGTAAAATAAATGCTTTGGTGTAAAATTTGTTTAGAGGTTTTATTTTTAACACCGGACATGCTTACTATGCTGTATAACTAATGCCAAAGAAGCTAGACTTCAATATATCCTACCATCATTGGCCGCGTGTCTTCATCGAAGAGTTAAGTTACTGTGTCTGCGTGCTGATCAGGAGCGGATAATATACTTAACTTGCATACAAGAATTGGGCAAAACTACAGTATTTTGTCCTGTGTTTTAAGTTGTACGTGATTCGCTGAGTTCTTTCTACATGCACGTTACTGACTCACAGTCTTGCAGACCGTGTCAAGAAACCAGTGGTCCAACTTCAAGAGTAACGAAAGTCTAACAGTTTAAAGACTCCATGTATCATGTAGTAATTATTTGTTTTCGTTTCATAATTTTAGTTTTAGGGTAAGTATTAAAAATTTATGACTACAGAAAATTTACATTTTAAGAGTTGTTTAATAATTTTGAACTTAAATTACAATACGTGTTATTTGGTAATCGTGAAAAGGCAGGGCCTTATTGAGATTTTAAAGTTTATGTTATGATATTTTACGTTGATATATCGAATTTAATGTCTGTGCTGCAGAGTAAGGCAAATAGCTAGGACCACTTTTTTTTGTGGAAATATTTATGCGCATGCCAGATTTCAACTTCTTATGTGGCAGCTTGTAAATTTACTTTGGCTATTGGCTGTGTGACTGTCAGAAGACATGTTATACTCTAATGGGCCAATCAGAAGAAAGTTACCCCGACATTGGACGTCCGTGATTGGCTGGCAGGCACTTAAAAAGCGTGCGAGTTAAAACCATCCAACCACGGTATTGTAAGTGAAGAGAGTGAGTGAAGACATTTGGGAAGCTCTTAACATCGAGGTCTTGAGAGCCGATGTGGATGAAGTGAGGTATGTAGCAGCGCCGGAATGGAGATCCCCGAGGAAACCTGTTGACCAGCGGCATCGTACGGCACGATTCTCACATGCGAAAATCCGGGAGTGACCCCGCCGGGAGTCGAACCCGGTTCGCCTAGATGGAAGGCGACAAGTCTGGCCAATTGGTTCTCAACTATTGTGCCGTGAAATTATTGAAAGTATCTATGTAATCAATCAGAGAAATAATCCTCCATTGTTAAAAAAAATTAATAACTGGAAGTAATTATTTTTCATCTAAATTGTTACTGAATATTTGTTAAATTACTCATCAAAGGGAGCTGGTTGAATGGTTGGTAATTTAAATATCGGACACATTTGTAAACTCTGCACCTAAACAAGGATCAAGCTGCGATAATCTTAATATTTTATTACAACAGAGATTGCAAGATTTGTGGTACAGTATGGGGGTTCTTCACATGAAAATAGTCGACAAGCGCAGACACAAATGGGTGACTCTTGGGAAGTACTACAGGATGCTTAGTTGAGTAGTCTGTGTCAGTCGTACGCCTGCCCTGATCACGCTATGCTTATCCCGAAATGGAGACAATCATTGCAATCTTGTAGAACAGGGTTCATATTTCTTTAGCCGACGCAAGTCATCTCCGAAACATTCGTTTTGGTTACGTTTGCAAATTATGACCTTCGCGTGTTCCATTTCGTGGTACGAGATTTCTCCACTAAAATGTTGATTCTTTCTGGCATACATAAGAAAGCACATCATATACGCCACAATACAGATTAGCCTCATCCAAGAAGATACTCAGCGGGACAAGGAGAAGGTTGTTGGTGATCATTAGTGGTCAGCTGTCACTAAAGTTACTTGAGATGACTTGAGATCCTGTATGTTGCGGCTTATATGATAATCACCTGACACTGTCCATTCTCTAGAAGGTAAGGGTAACCAACGAGGCCCACGTCACCAAATAACATGAGAACAGAATTTGTGAGAGAGGACCCGATGTGAAGCACAGCCAGCTGGGTTGTAGGCGAGGGCACAGATTTCCAGGTATGACAAGGAACCAATTCTTGAATCTGGGCGACACGATTTGCAACAAATGTTTTCAATTTATAAGAAATCTTAATACAGGCGAGGGTTACACTTAAATCAAACAACACCTGAGTTGCAGTGATGGTCAAGTACAGGCGGAAAAAATGTGTGACTATAGTGAAGCGATTTTGCCAATACGTACAAACCCCAAAGTTCGAGCTGGGGAAGAGAAACTTGCTTCAAGGTAAGCTACTCGTGACTTAGTCATGATGAGGCTAACAGACGTTTCCCTTAGTGTCTACGTCTCAGATATACACGACGGGCTCATAGGCTCGCTCTGACACATCGGCGAAGCCATGCCGCCCTACACTTAATACATCAGGACAAACAAAAGGAGGACGTTGGAGGGACTTCACTTCAGGCAGACCTTCTACAGATTGGTGGCATTTATTCCTGATGTGGAGGGGTAAGAGGTCGTCCCAACCAAGTCGTTCAGTCCAAAGACACTGCATCAAGATCTTTGCATGCATGAAAATGGTGGAGAGCAAACCCATAGGGTCGTAGATTCTGGAAATTTTGGACAACACAAAGCGTTTGTAGCATTCCCTTGGTTGATACTTAAATCGTAGGAAAATGTATCAACTTCAGAATTCATGTGGAAGCCTGGGAGTTTTATTACAGGCCCAATGTGAATTGTACTGCTTTAGGATGTTCACCACTTTCGAATTAAAACCATTTGTGGTTCAACAATTCAACAAGCAAAATCCTCAAGATGGTGGCTTCTTTGAACGTCGAGACTCCAGTGATATCATCGCCAACAAAGATATGATATAGGAGAGCAGTTGCAGCTATCAGATACTAATTTCATTCATCAGTGGCCAGTTGTTGCAGTGTGCGAATTGCTAGGAATGGTGATGACAGACCAGAGATGACAGAGTTCAGCTGATGTACAGAGATGGACAGAGTAGGCCCATTGTACACAAAAACATTTCGAAGTTTGGTGGCTTAGCTCGAAGCCTTCAAAACACCGTGATGGGTTGAAAACACTGTTTCTGCTGAACCTGATTCATGCAATGACTGAGACACGTTGTCTTATGGTTCCAAGTGACCTGATTCTATGTAATCATTAATGAATTCTATGTAGTGGGGCACGAGTTCCGGTAGGGATTACAGTTTTTATCTTAGGGCATGAAAACAATGCTCTGCACATCCACAAGAGTTCCCGAGAGGTGAAAGTGTTTCCTTAAAGGGCAGACACACTTTATGTCGACCATAAGTAACACGACAATAAGTGGTCAAGAAATGTTGTACACATTATTTGTCTTCTGGTTGTTTGACACTGAAAGATGGAAGTTTTTCCATTCCCCAAAACTTCCTAAGGACTTGAGTCAAGAGAGTCGCTATTGCCAACGAACACGGCGACTAACTTAGAACTAAAATCTCGAGAACTGAGAGAAGGTTCAGGGCACTCCCCAAGTAAAACCATCCCAAATCTAGACTCCTACTTGACAGGCACATTCTGTCCAAGCTCAATCGTCCACTCATACAAATCTTTGCATATATATATGCATTCAGAAGGATGTTTTAACTTGAGCAGGTTTATCGAAGTAAGAATCTTCCAGAGGAAGGGAAACATTTTATCCTAACATGTGGATCCAAAGCTGATTCGTTTGTGATTTTGAAGATTCAGAAGAGAATTATTAAGGACATATGAAGGTCCCGCAGATGACTGGATCTTGCAATCGATTGTAACTCTGACGTGCACAACAAGGCTCGGCAAGCCACTAACCTTTTAAGCAAACTTGCTACATGGGAGAGACAAAATTAGAGTCAATACTTCAGAGATGAACGATTCTTCTGCAGCGCTATCGAGTGAACAATACTTTGTATTGGGTTTACCATCAACACCAAAAACCTTTAAAAAAAAGCAGTAGCCAACAGTACTGATGTGGTATGCTTATATGCTTACATACCCACAAACTGATTACCTTGAGCATCGTCAGGATCCTGAGTTGTCTGTGATTCACTAGACATGGGCTTTGGGATGTGGCTAGGTGTAGACCATGATATGGTTATTTTGGTTACATTTCATACAGGAGTTAGTGGGAGCACAATATATACTGTGTACATGACCCAATACACGTACATCACCATTAGTACCAACCAACTTTCTAAAAATCCAAATTGCATCTCCCAGCTCAAACTTAAGCCTACGTCTAGAATACAATACTGGAGAAATAGAAATCACAGAATTATAAGTAGCAACAAGCTCATTAATAGCAAACGTCTTCCAACATATGATGTATCTGGAATCAATTTGACTCTACAGCAGAAGAGAGTTACATTCTACTGAGTTTTATGTATAGGTTCGCTTTGCAAGTAATGACTGCTCACAATGGATCTGGTATTCTGGAGGTTTGCTTTTTCAGGCTTCCACACAACAGTGACTAGTATTAATTATCTGAGTCAAATTGATTCCAGAGACATCAAATGTTGGAAGACGTTTGCTATTAATGAGCTTGTTGCTACTTCTAATTCTGTGATTTCTATTTCTCCTTCTCCAGTGCGATGTTCTTCACAATATCCTCTCTTTCCGATTGGGTAACTTGAATAAAATCTGAGTTATGGGATGAGAATGGGATGTCTGCTGACACAGCATGCAAGATATTGTGAAATTTAAATCAGATTTTGGCAGGTATATTAGTTGATTCCAGTGGAACTGAGGTTTTTTTTAAGTGTTCTGGCTTGTGAACTTTATTTCCATATTTTGGACACTATCAACTTTTGAGGCTTCCGCCTGCAAAACGTCCACCAGTTCGGAAACTTTAGGAAGAACATCCTGGGCCGTGTTGCTGCGAGATTTTTCGAGTCATATGCGTATTCCTCAATCCAGCTTTTTTCCAAAAGATGGTTGAAATGATAGAGTAGTTTCAATGAGATTATATCAAAACGCTTCCAATGATCCAGCATTCTCTTTATATATGTGGACAAAATTATGTACTGATTTATGATTAGAAGAACTTGCATAATTTATATCGAGAATTATTTTTGCTATAAAGAGTGGCGAGTTTTCTTTTGTTCTGGTACTGAGAAATGAGTAATTCCCAAGCAATATTAAAGTTTTCACTAGTAATAGTAGGTTTCTGACTAAATGTACATCATGGCCCTTAAAACAACTAACGAGATACTGAAACTTCTCCACATCTGGCAAGACGAGATTATCGTGTATGGTGGCTTGGCACAACTGTGATAATGTAGGTCAGTCTTCCCACTGGCCCATGAATGTGGGGAGACTGAGTTTAGGTTATTTCACATTAATTGCAGAAACATAGGCAGTGTGCTGAATTTGTTCATTTTCGTCAAGAAAATATGTTATCACAGATCTGATATCCGTCATTACTGCGAAGAAATTGTTTCGTCCTTCATAAACCAAGTTTTCTTTGAAATCTTTCGGCATTTAATCATTTTGAAGGAACTCGGTTGCTAAATAATTAACTGTGGCCTAGACTGTATTCATTTGTTTGGGGAATAGACAGGGTCCATGAATCTTACCAACTGTAACTTCTGCAACCTTATCCAGAAATTCTTTGTTTTATGTGCTTAATTTTTTTCTTCTTGAAACTTGAAACGCAATAAATTGTTAGAAAAAACATTTACTGCTATCATATGGATGCAAAGTTGAGTAGAAAAGATCTCCTACCAAACTAGACGAAATTTACAAAGCGAAATTGAGGTAATGTATTGGTACCACACGCAATATGTTTGTAGGTTAAAGAAACAAAGTACAAGAACCACGACCTTGGTGTTTAACTTCAGTAAAAATATATAATACACCTTAAGGCGCCAATTTTTTAGAGCGTGCGTTACACAAATAGTCAATATTCAAACGAGACTCAGAATAAACAACACCTCAACTAGGAAATAAGGCGTGAAATTCAATCTTATGGAGACACAATATGACAAAACGGCGTTTGTCTACACTTTCCAGATGGCGAGACCAAACAACAAAAAAGGTGTTAGCACACATACACAACCAACTGTGAGAAACGCAACATCGTATGGCAAAAATGTCACATTGTTGCAAAACATGGGAGATAATCCGGCCTGGAGGGCCAAAAATGTTTAGAATTCTTACATTTCCATACCATAAAACCATTCCGGAGGACCGAGTGCCACGCGTTTCGACTAACCGCATCGCAATCTTCAAAATCACTGGACTGAAGGATGTCAGGAAATACCTGTTGTCAAAAACCAACGCGCGTAGAAATCTGGTACACTTTGGTGTGAGGAGGGTGTAGAGGGTAGTGGGGGGAGTTCCGTGCATACTAAAATATCCAGTCCAGACATAAGTCGGTAGAAATAAAAATGAATGCAGAAAACAAAAGGAAAGACTCGTCTCAGGGATCTGCTTGGATTTTCGTTATATTTACGTTGGGTCATCTTCTCGGGCGGAAAGTTCAACTTAACGTCACTTTCAATTCAACGTGGATACACTGCTACGCGATCTCTACCTGGATATAACGACAGCGTGAAGCTAACGCGTCGAGCTCCATGTTAACTCCAGTGCGAATCGGCCTTCACAGCGTCGAGTCGCAAACCTGTTCCTGCTGGTTCCTTGGCGTCGACTCTCTACCGCCAGGTCGCTTAGCACGCAAGTTTCACGTGCCACTCCCCGCCACCGGCCACAGAAGACCACTGTACCGGACGCCCCGGTCCGCGCACGCGGCTCGCCAGTTGTCTCGTCGGGAACGTCCCTCTGGCATTTATCCACTTCAAGGTCGCAGCAGATGTAAGCGGGGGACCTGCCCAATTGCTCTCTCCCCCCACCAGAGTAACGTGCAAGTATTACTCTGGTTAAACCAGCACCTAATGAAAGAAAGTTCACCCGCCCCCTCTCTACTAGCTTTTTTTCCTATCATAATAAAGAGAATGATTCCTATCCTCTGTCTCCTGTAACATTTTCTGTTAAACATGATAATGCATGAAACATTTTTTTAATTCTTTCCTGTCGAAAGGGTTTTTACGGTGACTATGCCGGTTTTTCCCTTTCTCTTGTAAATATAGTTTAGCTATAAATACACTTAGGGAGGTTGTCATGGCCAAAAGCCGGCCATGGCAGACCAATCCCTCTTTGCCGTGATGCATGTCTCCTTGCATGAAATCCCTTTCTTGTAGGCGTATGGGGCTTAGCCCTGAGACGCACTTAACTCCCGTCCCTACCGCGGGCTCATATAACACTTAGTTTTAGAGTAGTTAGTTAAAAAAAAGCAGACATAAGCATGGTCAGCGACAAAACCAGAGCCACACGCTGGATAGTTCGTTCACTGTACTTATTACCTATCCGGTCTTCAGTGGTTTTGCGACATAACTCCGGACGAACGTTGGGATGGTTCATCGATACAGCCCACGACCGAATTCTTCCCCGTACCTCACATTCCGAGATACTCGTTCGGTGTGTTAACTCCCCGTTGTCGAGGAGAAGTCAAGCATACACAAATAAAAAATCACAATATTTATAGCCAGATCTTCATATCCCGTTCAATACGACCTCCAAAATTAATTTAGCTCAAAAACTGCAAATGTCACTCAAGAGGCGCAAATAAGAGATTAAAAATTTTCAATTTTATTTGGTTATTTTTAATCCCTAACTAAAAATTTGAGTGACTTTCTTTGTTTAATCACTCGTTTAGAAATATAATAATGATATGTACGTAATAAACGTACCTGTATAACGTATCTAAATGTTTAAATTTTCTAAGCTGTTAACCATGAAAACAAACTTTGCGTGACATCCGGACGAAACCTCTTATAGTGCGGTCAAGTTAGCTAAAAAAATAGGGGTAANATGAAAACAAACTTTGCGTGACATCCGGACGAAACCTCTTATAGTGCGGTCAAGTTAGCTAAAAAAATAGGGGTAAGATTACAAAAATTCACATAGAGCTAAAAATTGGTACGAATGTTGGGAACACCATTATAAATTAAATGTGAAAAGTACCCATTGATCCCACATATGCAAAAACATTTATTCAAGGTCAACGTTCGCAAATATGGTTTTTTTTTTGCATTTTTTCAGCCAAACGGTAAGTTTTATCATAAAAATGGGTGAAACAAAATTATAGACCATGCNATTAAAACAAACTTTGCGTGACATCCGGACGAAACCTCTTATAGTGCGGTCAAGTTAGCTAAAAAAATAGGGGTAATATTACAAAAATTCACATAGAGCTAAAAATTGGTACGAATGTTGGGAACACCATTATAAATTAAATGTGAAAAGTACCCATTGATCCCACATATGCAAAAACATTTATTCAAGGTCAACGTTCGCAAATATGGTNTTGATCCCACATATGCAAAAACATTTATTCAAGGTCAACGTTCGCAAATATGGTTTTTTTTTTTGCATTTTTTCAGCCAAACGGTAAGTTTTATCATAAAAATGGGTGAAACAAAATTATAGACCATGCTATTATCTATAAAAATTGTTCTTATACCTTTTTTCCTAAGAGTCACCCTTTCTGAGATATAACGATTCAAAAAGTTGAAAAAGTTGTGTTCTTCATAATATGCACAAGTACGCCGCATATATACATCACTGGAGCCGTAATACAAGTAAAAATACTTTTATATTGGTCTATGTAACTTATACGTACAAAATAGTACAATTCTGAGAATATGAACTCGAAAGAAACCCAGTCCCTCATTGTATACGCCAGTATAACCTTGAACAACATCTGTCTCCTATTCCACTGTCCGTGTGGCAACGGTCGTATACTTGCTCCTTTTTCGAAGCCTAAACTAAATACTGTTAGTCTCGAACGTACCTTCGTAGTGAAAACACGTGAGTATTGCTAAGATTTCCTAACCAAGTTTGTGCCGTTTTTAGTTTTTAAAAAAAATGTCGTAAATGTGCTTTATTTGTAGTAAACCTTTGACTGAAAGTGAAATTGTATGACAACTAGCACCGTACTTCTGTAATTTTGATGCAAGTACTGAAAGAGGTGATGAATGATCGGAATACCTGAATGGCCAGAAATCTGTGACAATTCATGTGCAGTGTCGTAAAAAATACACTCTAAATAGTACNTATCGGAATACCTGAATGGCCAGAAATCTGTGACAATTCATGTGCAGTGTCGTAAAAAATACACTCTAAATAGTACTATTGCTGCAGTTAAAAGACAACACGAAGAAGAACAAGCCGGTACATCTACAATAAGTCCTCCTCGTAATAGAGCACGCGTAAGTGAATCAACTTTTTTGTTTTAAACAATGTTGCTTATTTTGCGGCAATGAATTGAATGAAGAGTATGTGAAGAAAAAAGCACTGGATACTCGGCGTATAATTTTCAAAGTAACTACACTTTCATTTAAAGAATCTATTCTGAAAGTAGCTCAGACTCGTTCTGATGATGTGGCAAAAGCTGTTACTGCTCGAATTGGGTTTGATTATGATGTAGTTGCTGCTGAGGCTAAGTATCATAATGATTGTTATAATTCCTTCTTGAGACCGACCACTGGGGGTAAAGTCGGTCGTCCTCAAGATGTAACTACGAATCTTGCAAAGGAAGAAATATTTAAATACGTTGAAAATAGCGATGATTGTCAGTTTACATTAAACGAATTGAAACGTATTTGCAAAAATGCAGCTGTAGATAACAGAACCATTAAGATACTATTAAAGCTGAGGTATGGCGATAACATTATTATAACTGAAAAATCAGGNTGAGGCTAAGTATCATAATGATTGTTATAATTCCTTCTTGAGACCGACCACTGGGGGTAAAGTCGGTCGTCCTCAATATGTAACTACGAATCTTGCAAAGGAAGAAATATTTAAATACATTGAAAATAGCGATGATTGTCAGTTTACATTAAACGAATTGAAACGTATTTGCAAAAATGCAGATGTAGATAACAGAACCATTAAGATACTATTAAAGCTGAGGTATGGCGATAACATTATTATAACTGAAAAATCAGGAACATCAACATTCATATGTTTTATTGATAATCATTATAATATTTTAAATCAAGCTTGGTACGAAAATAAAAAAATAAAATGAAAAGAAGAAAGATTTAGAATCCTGGAAGCTGCAGCAGCAATAATTCGAGAAGATATTCAATCTGCAGTGTTCGATAATTCTAATTACCCCCCGCCAGGTCGTATGTTTGAAGATGTTAACAGTGAAACTCCAGAGTCACTGACTTATTTTTTAGAGCGAGTAATTCTAAAAAATAAACGATTAAATTTAGATAATTTAAAATTAGTATAAACAAATATTAGCCATAGTATTATGAATGCTGTTCGGCCTAGGTCATTCAAATCCAAATTACAGTTGGGTCTCTCAGTTTATTTTCATCGAAGATTTGGGTCAAAACATCTTATACAAATTTTGTCGTCTTTCGGTTTGTGCGCATCTTATAATGATACTATGATGTACGAGGCAGCAGCAGTTTTTCATCGTCCACCTCATATATTACCACCAGAAACTGGCACGTTTGTTCAATATGTTGCAGACAATGCTGATATAAATGTAAATACGCTAGATGGTCATAACACGCTTCACATAATGGGTATCATTCAAATTGTTACTCCAAAAAGTTCAGTTTTACTAGAAGAGCCTTAAAATAAGTCCCTTCAGCAAAATATTTCGTGGCAAAAGCCCATGTGCCAATACAGATCTATCAAAATGATGGTGTAGTAGGTTACAGTAAAATGAATGTCCAAGATTTTGTTTATGGAAGTGAAGCAACAGTATATTTACTCAAAAAAGTCGATGTGATATGGTTCTATGGCAAATGGAAAAAAGTTATCGTTACCCGGTTGGAATGTAAAATTTAATTTTTACCATTTCTTCATCAACCAGCTAGTAACTACAATACTATATACACGACTTTACTTTGTGCATTAGAGAATGCAAAACGTTATGGCCACAATGTATGCATTATTACTTTTGATCAACCTCTATATGCCAAAGGTCGAGAAATCGTATCAGCCGCACCTGAAGGCTCTGAATTATCGGAGATCATAATCAGGCTCGGAGGATTTCATCTACTCATGTCGTTTGTTGGAGCGATTGGTTACATTATGCAAGGAAGCGGCATGAAATAAGTACTTTCTTTGATTTATTCACCTAAGTTATTTAAAAAAATGCTCAATGGTCATGCTTACGCGAGAGCTGTTCGAGTTCATACATTACTTCAGCTTACTTTGGCAATATTAATATCAAAAGAACTTGATATCATGGATTCAAATCTTATCATNCTCATACATTACTTCAGCTTACTTTGGCAATATTAATATCAAAAGAACTTGATATCATGGATTCAAATCTTATCATTACTGTTGAAAACGTACTAGATAACACTATTTCATATAATTATGTTGAAAATGATGATGAAACATTAGGAGCATTACTTTATCAGTGTAATCAAAAACTAAGATAATATGAAGAACGAGGACCTACCGTAAAACCATGGACACAATATTTTAATATGGTGTCGATTGCAAAGGAGTTTATAAGAGCTGAACGTATGGAAGATTGGAAAGCTCATTTGAACAGCGTTAAAGAAATGCTTCCTTATTTTCACGCTTCAGGACGTTTTCCTTATGCTAAGTCTGCACACTTATATTTGCAAGATATGTTACAATTANTCCTTATTTTCACGCTTCAGGACGTTTTCCTTATGCTAAGTCTGCACACTTATATTTGCAAGATATGTTACAATTATAGAACTTTATGAATCCTAGTGTTAACCAAAAGTTTACATAAGGACTTTTCACTGTTAGACGTTCAGATAAATTAANTAGAACTTTATGAATCCTAGTGTTAACCAAAAGTTTACATAAGGACTTTTCACTGTTAGACGTTCAGATAAATTAAGTTGCGGAACTTCAACGGATATGGTGATCGAGTAGTCAATGATGAAAGCTATGAAGACAGATGGAGGTATTGCTCGAGGGAGAAGTACGAAAGAGAGCGTCATAAGTAAATGGGTTTATAGTATGCATGCAATGAATACTGTTTGTGGAAGGATTGAAAGATCTCGCTAATGTTAGAATGGATACAGCAGATCAGCATGTTGATGCAAGTGATTCACGAGTAAAGAAAGATGCNATACAACAGATCAGCATGTTGATGCAAGTGATTCACGAGTAAAGAAAGATGCTAAAGACATACAAACTTCTAGAGTGGTTTTCATCACATGATCCTTTTCCGGAGGTTGACAAAGTTGTATCTATTGCCAGTGGAGTCGTTGGTGATTGGTGATGATAAAATTAACTGTAATTAAGCTCGTGAAGTTGGGATTGCCTCCATGTCTAAAATAACAGGACTGACGATAATTACATTAAATTAAAACGCGCTGATAAAGTAGTCACTCTTTTAGCTATAAGTAGCACCATAAAAGTTCACGATGAGAAAGTACCTGTCGACCCTGTATTATTATTTCAACGCACGAGTATTACTACGGTATTTGAAGATGAAATTGAAAAATATTTCGAATTTGAATTGGCTCCCTACCCATCGTCACTGTTCGATGATATTGGAATGCGTAAAACACAAAAGTCAGCCATTTACGATTGTTTTCAAACAGTAAACNGTCGACCCTGTATTATTATTTCAACGCATGAGTATTACTACGGCATTTGAAGATGAAATTGAAAAATATTTCGAATTTGAATTGGCTCCCTACCCGTCGTCACTGTTCGATGATATTGGAATGCGTAAAACACAAAAGTCAGCCTAAATGCTAACAAAAGTTTGTCATTTGATTGATATTAACAACATTAATGCTACGTACATCATAGATGGAGGATATCTGTTACAGGCGCAACACACCCTAGCGCTTCTTTGTAAATTGCAATAAAATTATAAATGCGTTCAGTATGTACGTAGAGATTTTGGCCATAGAGTGACTGTAGTATTTGATGGCTGTACTGATTGTAAGAAAAATATTAAAGCCGCAGAACAACGTCATCGAACTACAACATCTTCATCTTCTGATGTCATATTTGATCAATTTATGACAGTTCCCACAAGCCAACAAAAATTTCTTGCAAATACTAACAAGTCTCGGTTCATTTCAATGTTGAAAGAAAAATTTACCACTGAAAATATTTTTGTCAAACAAGCCGATAATGACGCTGATGTCCTGATAATTTAAACAGCAATAGAACAATTCAACTCGACAAATACAACTATTGTTGTTGGTGAAGACGTTGATTTATTGGTACTACTTACTGCTCGAACTCCAACTGAACAAATTATTTATTTTTTAAAACCTGGGAAAGCTCAACAGCAGTCGGAAATATATTCATCCAAAAGTTTATCAGCTTTTGCAAAATGTCAAAATCACATACTATTTTTACACGCAATAACTGGCTGCGATACGACATCAGCATTTTTCAGGAGGGGTAAAACAACAGTTTTTAAATTCTTTGAAAAACAATATTTCGTTAATTGTGCTGAAGTTTTTAAAGAGAGTAACTCTACTCCACAAGATGTAATCACCAACGGAATTCGTTTTCTTCTTTCTGTATACGGAGCTCCAAAAACAATTACCTGCTTAGATAAGTTTCGATACTTATGTTTTGTAAAAAATACTCGTAACAAAAAACGAGTGCAATTAGTTTGTCTTCCTACAACTTCTGCTCATCAACATCTATTTCGGGTATATTATCAAGTTCAAGTGTGGCTTGATAATCAACTGGACCCAGAAGACTGGGGTTGGAAGTTAATTGACAATACATTGGAACCAATCCTGACTTTACTCCCACCTGCACCGGAAAAACTCCTCAATACAATTTTTTGCAATTGCAAAAAGTGATGTAATGCTAAATGCGGCTGCAAAACAATGGGCCTTAGCATGTACCAGTTGTCAAGGCCAGTCGTGCTCCAAGGTTGAATCGCCATCAGAAGAGGATTCTTACGATATCAGCGAGGAGACATCTGATGCATCACTGTTAGGACCATTTACTTGTACCCAGCAGGAAGAAGAAGAAGAAGAAGTAGAAGACATTACACTTGAAGTTCCATTAGATGATTATGAATCAGACGAATAAATGTCCCCAATTACTCAGAATTCACACAGCTTTCATCATTTCTAATAGTACCATTTTTTATTATTACATAATATTGAATTAAACAGAACCACAATAGATCGTGGAATAGGCCTACCGGGGAAACCACGTTAAAAAAAACGCGCCAAGTACGCTACCTCACAGGTGGCGTGGAAACGTGTGCATATTATGAAGAACACAACTTTTTCAACTTTTTAAATCGTTATATCTCAGAAATGGTGACTCTTAGAAAAACAAGTGTAAGATCAATTTGTATAGATAATTGCATGATCTACAATTTTTGTCCGAACTATTTGTATGATAAAACTGAAAAATGCAAAAAAAAAATCCACATTTGCGAACTTTGACCTTTAATAAATTGTTTTGCAGATGTAGGATCGATGGGGACTTTTCACATTTTGTTTATAATGGTGTTCCCAACATTCGTACCAATTTTTTTAGCTCTATGTGAATTTTTGTAACTTTGAATGTCGATTTTGACCGGTCCATTACCCTCAATTTCAGAACTCGTATAGTAAACCCAGCATATAATAAACTATGTGGCCATAGGAAAACTAGCCTAGCTACGTGTTTTTTTTTTTGAAAGTAGATACCAAGCTAAGCGATACAACCTCCAGGAAATATCAGAAACTTAACCGACTACAGTTAATCAGTTCCTATCGCGAGAGAAGAAAATGAACTGATTATTGCATTTATCAGTCACAATAACATAAGCTCTGTGCTGCANAACTCGTATAGTAAACCCAGCATATAATAAACTATGTGGCCATAGGAAAACTAGCCTAGCTACGTGTTTTTTTTTTAAAAGTAGATACCAAGCTAAGCGATACAACCTCCAAGAAATATCAGAAACTTAACCGACTACAGTTAATAGTTCCTATCGCGAGAGAAGAAAATGAACTGATTATTGCATTTATCAGTCACAATAACATAAGCTCTGTGCTGCANTAGTTCCTATCGCGAGAGAAGAAAATGAACTGATTATTGCATTTATCAGTCACAATAACATAAGCTCTGTGCTGCAGTTTCCATGACCAAATTAAATAACAAAAAACTGTTACCTTCCGGCATCGGTATTAGATTCCGGGTTTCATTTGCTTGATACTTCTAAATATTAAAATATTCTTGACATTATATTATGGACGAATATGGCAGCTATCTTTGAACATGCATTTTTGGTGTCTCACCCTACATCTCTATTGTACAAAACTGTGCGGAAATAATCATTTGCAGTAATATAATTAGTATCAACGTTCCACACCTATATCATTTTTAATATGGCGGAATTATTGTAAGGAAGTCATTTAGGCCAATAACCAAATTAATTCTATATTTTTAGTTAATTTCAATAAAAGCTTGGTTAAAAAAACATTTCTTAGAAAAAATAATTTTTGTAATTCACATTTTTTTTCATATTNAATTTCAATAAAAGCTTGGTTAAAAAAACATTTCTTAGAAAAAATAATTTTTGTAATTCACATTTTTTTTCATATTCATAACTGAGCAACTGCCAAATTAGTGCTATAATATGTTTTGCGTGGCAGAAATTTTCTGTAGATTAAAAAAATTGCATTATTTGAACGAACACTTCACAATGCAAGACACAGCATAGTTTATTAACTATACCAGTTTTTATAACAATATTTTAAGGTATACAAATGTCACATCATCGTGCAGTCATTATCTAATGTAAGGCTGTTCAGCTGTAAATCCTGAAGCAGCCGTTGAAATTCAAGACCCTATTTCGTAAAATGTTAAAGTATGTATTAGTCTCCATTCTAAATCATTTTAATTGATAATAAAATAAGTTCAGTACCATAAAACAAGTAGTTAAAAAAGGTTGCTATTAGCGTAGGAGTGCTAGTAATGCGTGATGAGTTTTTTCATAAAAGTAGAGGGACCGCTAGAGCGGTCGCCTCCCACCTAGGCGACTCGAATTCGATTCNACCCGAGTACGACTTTGTGTTGACCCCGCATGCAGCCTGTAAGTCATAGGTGAGAGAAGTGTCGAGTCAATTTTTTATAACAATATTTTAAGGTATACAAATGTCACATCATCGCGCAGTCATTATCTAATGTAAGGCTGTTCAGCTGTAAATCCTGAAGCAGCCGTTGCAATTCAAGACCCTATTTCGTAAAATGTTAAAGTATCATAATCAGAGGTAAGATTTAGTAAAATTAACTATTATTTATAAGTTCAGTACCATAAAACAAGTAGTTAAAAAAAGGTGCTATTAGCGTAGGAGTGCTAGTAATGAGTGATGAGTTTTTTCATAAAAGTAGAGGGACCGCTAGAGCGGTCGCCTCCCACCTAGGCGACTCGAATTCGATTCCAGGCGGAGTCACTCTCGTATTCCAGGTGTGGTCGCTCCCATATTCCAGGCGGGGTTGCTCCCGTATTCCAAGTGTGGTCGCTCCCGTATTCCAGGAGGGGTTGCTCCCATATTCCTGGTGGCATTGCTCCCATATTCCAAGCAGGGTTGCTCCCGTATTACAGGCGGGGTCGCTCCCGTATTCCAAGCGTGGTCGCTCCCGTATTTCAGGCGGGGTTGCTCCCGTATTCCAGGCGGGGTTGCTCTCGTATTCCAGGCGGGGNGGTCGCTCTTGTATTCCAGGCGGGTTTGCTCCCGTATTCCAGGCGTGGTCGCTCCTGTATTTTCTAACGTGGGAATTGTGCCAGACGATGCTTCTGGTTGGCAGGTTATCTCAGAGATCTCCCGTTTCCCCGCCCTTGCATTCCGACACTGTTCCAAGTCCATCTAGTTTCACCATCAACGGCTCTCAAGACCTCGTTGATAAGAGCCACCTAAATCTGTCCTCTTTTAAATCCAAACAAGTTTGTTTATAAAGGCTCACTCTCAGACAATTGCATTTTTACTATTTATTCTCGTAAACACTATTGGTGGGCGCGCATAATAGTTACGAAATAAAGTTAATACTTATTATTTTGGCACTGGCAAGTATACATCACAATTTGGACCAAAAACCAACTTTTACACATAAGTAAACATAATTTATAAACTTATCACCCGCTTAAAAATGACCTCTTTGGAATAACAGTTCACCTTTTGGTTGAAAATTCTCCTATGCCAAACTCTCCCTTGAGGAATTTCCCTTTCTTCCTAACCCGAATAAAATAAAAGTTAATTTAGTCCTTTTTTTTTTTTACTCTATCTGGCCTTTTTTTATTTTCCCCTCTTTTTAATGCGTGTTTCGCGAGGAGTAAGCTATTTTTCATTGCTCTAGGTTTTGTAGCCAGCCTACACAGTTAATTTTTGTCAGTCACATTATTGATTTTATCGAGCGCATAATCACAGTTTGGTCGAAGACTTTGCCCAATGGTNTCGAGCGCATAATCACAGTTTGGTCGAAGACTTTGCCCAGTGGTCTTTTTTTCTTTTGTGTGTATGAATAGCAACAAGTTAATTGAATGTTCATTAGTTAAACATTCAGTCGTTTATACCAGACCGCCTCTTTATAGACCTCGTCCTCTTCGCGATATTTCAGTCTAGCCCATAATCATTTAAGTAAAAACTGTTAAAATTTTAATTGTCGTTTGCAACTTCTCATCGGGAATCTTATGTGAGAGCGGCGTCCCTGTATAACTAAGGAGTTGACACTACACGAAAATCAGATTAATAAATTGTATCATTGTAACGAATTTCAAAATTGAATTTTTCAATTCAGAATATATTTTACATTTTACTGCTTTTTTGCTTGCGGGGTAGTGTTCATGCCAAAAAAAAGTTACATGTTACAATACTAAGCCACGACGTTTCTGGCCGTGAGTGTACCACTTCCGAAGCGATGTCGGCATACTGTACGAAAAAACAAGCGACTGTGTGGGAAGTATCACCTGCCGAGTGGGACTTTGGAGTCCCGCAATTCCCTGATGACTAGAGGCAATTAATTTTCGCACGATAGGCTGGGCTACAAACAAGTATACTTTTGTGTTCGTGTTATGATTGGTCCACCCTGCTCAACTCTCCTGGCAGTAATAAAAAATGGAAAATAATGCTGTGCATCTACCACTTGCAACAAAGCTGAATAAAAAAGGCATTTAATACAAGAACAGCCAATAAATAAACAATAATTGTACCTCGAGGGTGTTAAGGACGGAGAAGTCTGAGCTGCTACCAAATGGATTCGCAAAGTTATCGTACGTACGACAACGGGAGACGTGGAATAGCGGCGGAATGCAAGAGCAAGATAAAACTGGAGCTACCAGAGGAAACCAGCCGGAAACAGCAACGTTTCACAACGCGTGTCGTGGATTTGGGGGAGGGCGATCTGCTCCCCCCCCCCATGGCTGACCTGAAGGGGGAAGATCTGTAAAGAGTAACTCACTTTCGCAACCTACTATGGAGGCCTGTCGAATTTATTTCCTTTTTTAATGACAAGTGAAGAACACAGTGTGAAAGTTATAGTTTTAGAAACCTGCCATACAGCCACAAGAAACTGTAACAGACGTATAACGGAGATAACTATAAATTTTTCACAGGGCCGTGTAGACTGTTCACATCTGACCTGTCTTAAGCGATAATTGTGCACCTAAATTTCGAGTAAAGACCAAGAAAACTGAGTTCAGTGGCCAGTAGGTTACGTCTCGTTTATCTGTTGACTGTCACTACACATTAATTTTCGCAAGCAATGTACACATTTTGTGCTTTCTTTCGCTACTGATTTAACCGTAGCTTAGAATATTCCAGATCGTGTCAAAGAAATCGAGATCATTTATTTTAAAGTACGGCTTGTGTACAGGAATTTGTTCCAGTATTTACAACCGGGCGTGTAAACAAAGAATNATTTGTTCCAGTCTTTACAACCGGGCGTGTAAACAAAGAATTTTGCCAAGGAACTGCAACTGCATTCGTGTGGAATGCGGAAAAAAGTATCATGGACGAAATAACCAGCACTGACCTTCAAGCCGTAAAGTTACTTCACGGTTATAAGGGCCCTATACTAAAAAAATAAGACCTGATTGTGTTTTTAATTTGTACGATTAACTTACGGTTAGTTTAGCATGTAGGCGTGAATAGGGATGCTAATAAGCATAAAGTGAATTTGTCAAGAAAAACAAGAAGTCACCAATTTAACTCATTTGCCTACTTTCCTCTACATACGTAAGCGAGTAAAATTGACGAATGGAGAATGGAGAGTGGAGAAGATTGAGTGGCTGGTAACATCGGGGTCTTGAGAACCGACGAGGGTGAAGCGAGGTGAGTACGGAGCGGCACCGGATTGCAAGGGCGGGGGGAAACGGAAGATCGCCGATAAAACTCGCCAACCAGCAGCATCGTCTGGCACGATTCCCACTAGCGAAAATCCGGGGCGACCTTGCAGGGAATCGAATTCAGTCGCCTTGGAGGGAGGCGAGTAGTCTGAACACTACACTACCGCGGCTCCACTAGATTAGATGAAGTAGGCCTTGTTTAATATATTTCCACCATTTTGAAAATAGGTGTCGGACCCACTGAAAACATATTAGTTTGCATGGCCTACAGTAGTAATACTTGTTTGCTAAAATTGGTTTGCCGACATGACAAAAAAAGGCATTATATTACAAAATGGTGGATAAAAGAGGCTCTGTGTAAACACATTTGATAGTTGTAATATGGGCTACTGCTAGCATAACAAGTTTGGTTGAAATTTGTTATATGGTTTCGTAGATACCTATAGTATAGTAAACAAAAAATATGTTTACGTGGCAACCATTTTAAAAATGTCTTACCCACTTGAAACATATCAGTTTAAATGGCTTTCCGTAGTATTTATTGTTTGCCAGAGTTTGGTGGGAATCTGTTCACTGTGTCCCGAGATATGACGCAAAAGTGAATTTTTTACGTGACACTGTCTTACAAAATGGTGGACAAAGAAGTCACGTATTAGCATATTTGATGCCTATAGTTGAGACTTTCAGCATTCAAAGTTTGGTCGATATTGGTGATACCTTATGGTGTATATTAAAAACTTTTTTAGATAATCTACTTGTATGACTCTTATGTTGAAAATAAGTAATAAGACTATGTTTTATCGAATGTTTGGAAACTCAATGCCCAAACTAAAGATATAGCTTATTTTGCCCAATAGTAACACAAAAGCCACATTCACTTATCTTTGGAAACGTATTTTTATATCAAATAATTGTGTTCAAAGTTGCTGGGTACAACGCCTGGAGAACAAGGCTGTGCGATCNGGAAACGTATTTTTATATCAAATAATTGTGTTCAAAGTTGCTGGGTACAACGCCTGGAGAACAAGGCTGTGCGATCATGCGTGTAGGACAAGTTGCATAAGTCGTGGACGCGCGACACTAAACTATTACATACGCAGCATCGCGCGCCTACTTCGTATGCAACTTGCCCTACACGCATAATCAAACAGCCTTTTTCTGCAGGTATTGTACGCCGTAACTTTGAACACTATTATTTGATATAAAAATACGTTTCCTGATATAAGTGTAAAGGGTTTTTGTGTTACTATTGGTCCAAAGTACATATCTGGAGTTTGGGCACTGAGTTTCCGAACATTCTGTATATATGATAATAAAATAAGAAAAATGTAAATTGCGTATGCTAGCATGTACTACCATATTATTAGCTGCATGCAAAATTTTGTTGGTATCGGTTGAGTAGTTTCCGAGATATGTCTTACAAGTTTTATTTTTTTCATGTAGTAATATTTTTCAAAATGGTGAACCAATAACAACACACGTCTCTAAATTAAACATTAACTTGATTAACTGTCAAAACACGAAATTTGGTTTAAATTGGGTTGATGTTTGCCGAGATATGAAATAGCGCCCTAAATATTAAAGGGCTCGCCATTTTGCAATTAAGTGCATGGCATTGTCAAAAACTATAACATTTGGACGTATTTAAGAACTATATGTGTGCCGNGCCATTTTGCAATTAAGTGCATGGCATTGTCAAAAACTATAACATTTGGACGTATTTAAGAACTATATGTGTGCCGAGTTTGGTGAAATTTGTTTCACTGGTCCAAAAGTTTTCAGAGCGGGACACACACACACAGACACACACTGTCCCAAGAAAGGTTAAAATGACGTTTTCATATCAGCGATATGCTGTTTGTATACGTTTTGTTTGACAACTTACCCGCGATGTCACAAATAACAACTTTGTGAGAAACTTGATTNATATGCTGTTTGTATACGTTTTGTTTGACAACTTACCCGCGATGTCACAAATAACAACTTTGTGAGAAACTTGATTGTATTGTAGTACTTTTGAAAGCTATACTTAGGATATACTTGTATGCACGTTGTGTATTCTTCGACCATATGTACGAGTAACATTGCCATGGGCGTGATTACTTTATTCAGGCGTCTTTAAAGGGAAACTGGGAAATTATTAGTAAAGTAAACATTTTACAAAATTTCACATTCTTACCTTTATACAAATTTAAAAAAAAAGCCAGCTAAAGAAATTATTTCAATATTCATAAATTTTTAACCCAACTTTAATTCAACGTTGAGACACTCGGCTACTTTCCCTCCACCGTTACCAACTTTTCTGGGTGCATATGCCAGTAAGTGTGCCCGTTAAAATATATGCAAGTAGGAGCAGTGATATTTTTCGAAGGTTGATTTCAAAGGTGCTGAATTAGTCGTGNTATATGCAAGTAGGAGCAGTGATATTTTTCGAAGGTTGATTTCAAAGGTGCTGAATTAGTCGTGGAGAGCTGTTACAAAGAGGTGGTTAGTATGCAGCTGTCACGTGCTATAATCCCTGCGACACCGTGCTGGAGGCAGGCCGGGTAGTTACCTGCTTGTGGGTGGTTGGCAGCAGTGCCTCGGGGAGGGAGCGCGGGCCTTGGAAAGTGCGGCGCAGCGCCTGCGCGGACCCGGAACTGGCAACCACGCGCAGGATTATGTTCCGCGCGGCGTCCAACTGCTCGTGGCTGAGGAAGTCCCTGGCGGCGCCTGCCGCGACCAGCAGAAGCAACCCGCTAAGCACGACCGCCGACCCGCCCCGCAGCATGTCCGTCAACTGGCACTCCGCCTGCAACACGGGCCGAGCATTCAACTGCTCCCAATTAGGAGCCTTGTTCAAGCTCCAAATATACATGTTCTGGAACAATGCCTGGCTGANCGAGCATTCAACTGCTCCCAATTAGGAGCCTTGTTCAAGCTCCAAATATACATGTTCTGGAACAATGCCTGGCTGAGTGCACCTGCACGTTATGATACCTGACGTGAATATGTCTGTAGTGACAACAAAATGCCTGGAAGTCCTGAACCTGAGGTGCACTCGTAATATCAGAGCTCTGAATGGTGTCTCCTGTTATACCCTAGGGCTCAGGCACAGGAGGGAGAAGCTCTGGCGAACCAAACCCGCTGCACGAGATTGCNTACCCTAGGGCTCAGGCACAGGAGGGAGAAGCTCTGGCGAACCAAACCCGCTGCACGAGATTGCAGAAAACATGTAACACGGGTCCACGCCAACTACCGCTTAAAAACCCGGCTTCGCATATCGTGCAGCAATCCCGGGCCTGTAACGTGTAGAGAAAAAAAAATTGCTGCGACATTTGTGGTAATTTACTGCACCCGCACTCTACTGCTGCAGACTTCCGTACTCCACTCACATTTTCTGGAGTATTCACAGATGCACAACGCCCATATGTTTTGTCGGGATAACAGGAACTTTTCGTGTTAAATAGAAATACGGATGTTTACAGTAATTTTCACATGGCGCTGTTATAGCTTCTACAGGCCACTTTTTGGGGTGTTTTATAAAATGTTTGAATAACGCTTGTTTAATGGCCTTACTGCTTTTCTCAAAACAAATGGCAACTATCATCACTAGGAGAACTCTAGTACCGCCCTCTCTCTGATTAGAAAAAAGGAAAGCAATTATAGAAAAATGCTATACACTAGTGATTATCTGCACTGGGTTTTCCGAACAAATACCGTATATTACAGGACTCTGGTCACATCAATTTTATCACAAATCAGTAACTACATAATATTATAGGATATTCATGGTAAAGTGAGCACTTTTCAAGCCTTTTCATTTGGAATTGCAGTCAATAAATACATCTTATTATAGCCTTAGACGCTAACTTTAAAGTGTGGTGAATTATAGACACTGTGTTCATTACTTGCATGGCAATATCTATTTTAAAAAGTGGTGGAATAATTAAAAAAATAGATAATAGGAAAACAGTAACTAAGGCCTCAAAAGTATCACTTTACCGTGAACAGCCTATATATTGAAAGTTTTTAAATCATGATTACATTTCAAACAAGGGTTTATCATGTAGAGTTTTATTGACGAAAATCTTAATGGGAGTGTCTTTACAAAATATACTTTCNGGGAGTGTCTTTACAAAATATGCTTTCTTTAATACAGCAAACATAAATGTATTGCAAAATTATGTTTGTACATGTATATTTATTGAAAACTCTGCAATCTTCTTCAGACTTGTATAAATGGATGACATATTGGACAGCTTATATAAAAAGCCGTCGAACTACGTCCACAAATTACTGCAATAATTAAATTTTCATCAATACTTTTAAACGAGCAAATAGCATTTCACACGCACACACACACACACAAGCTCACATTATATATCCTAAAAAATTTAAATTACGCCGAGAGATGCATACTATATTAAAACCAGACGCTGAGTATTTTTGCTTATTATTACTGTCTAATGCAAAACGTTTTTACTGACACGTCTGAAGGGGAATAAACTGACCTTAGTATGGATTTATCACTTACATGTACTATAAACTTCGAACTTGTTTAATATACTCCATCCTGGCGAAGCAGAGAACACAATTTAACAATTATATCAGAGACTTGTAGTGTGTGAGTGCTGTCCGTAGACATCCCAGTTATCCCTTGAGAGAAAGTGATTATTTATTCAGTTTAATTTCATTAGCGAAAAATATCTGTCCCACACTATAATATAAAGGTAATTTTTCAGTGCAGTATGTCTTGGAAGAGTTAAATGCTAGATAAGGCAGCTTCAGTAAAACTTGAGATTCAAATTAAAGTGTTTTCCTATCTCGCGCGTGAACAACATTGCACTGTACCTGAAACACACGTTTCAACATAAATTACCGACTTTGTTTGCACATTTCTTTCACATGAAAAGTAAAAATGCAATTCAGGATAGTCCGAAATGCAACTTTGAAGACATCTCGGGTATCGGAAATAATATTTCAAAGCACCTAACAAGCTTAAACAACTTTTCTATTGTTTTTATGCCAATTTCAGCGAATCTGTATAGGAAGGCTTACTACGAACTCCCCACAGCAGAAGTTGTGGTGTCGCCGGTTGGAAGTGCCGCAGTTAGCCTACACGCCAGCGCGCGTAGAGGCGGTTGGACACCTGGTGCGCGAGCGAGTGTCGCCCTTATCGCCGCGGTCGCTCAGTACCTTGAAGGCGACGAGCGGTACGCAGGCAGGCGGGCTAACACCGCAGCTAGGAGTGAAGTGCTAGCTGTCCCGCCGGACTGTGGCGGGGGAGCCGACGGACTCCAGGCGGCGACCGCGTCCTCGGGGTGTCCGCGCTGGACCACGGCGGCGGGTCGAGTGGCGCCTCCGTTGCCGCGTGAGGTAGGTAAGGTAGTGTCGAGGCCGCCCGCTTAGCTCCAGACCAACCGGCCTCACGTGACGTCGCCGGCACGTCACTCGCGCGTTNGCCGGCACGTCACTTGCGCGTCGCTCCCGCCCCGGTGTCAGACGCGCCCGCAAGATCGGCCGACGCACGCACAGCATTCCTTTCGCCGCGGCAAGCCGGGGGCGGTCGACCATTCCACTCACCTGAGTTGGACCCAAGACTGTTGGATACCAAAAAAATAATCATTTTCGATGCCCATTGTATATAATGACTTTCCCTCGAATAAAAAAAAAATACACTTCATATTTTTTGAATAATTTGATATCAAATACAGCATTTTTCTGTTTTTATGCGACCATAATTACAATTAATACTAACTAAGTTGTACAAATGAAAAAAATACAACGTTAACTAATGCTGTGGGCTACTGCTTGACATATATAAGAACACTAAATAACAGTTCATAAATTAAGAAAAATTAAATATTCATAACTTTTTATATTTAACATTTTCCCCATATATGGCTTGCTACTTGGTGATTACTTGTGTATCACGTGGTAGCCCATGGAATTAATTTACTTTGTAATTTTTTCTATATGTATAATTTAATACTTAGAACTTATTTCTACGTTGCAAGGCTATGGCTAGCCTTCCTGCTAATTTATCGTGTAAACTAACTCTGATTAGAGCGCCCATAACATAACCTTGGCCTGCATAATGTTTAAAAACAGTAGGCGGTGAAGGAAATACAAGTGTTGCAGAAATTTTGTATGAAATGTGCAAGCTATGCGGACATTCGCCAGTTGTAAACAACAAACATGAACTGCTAGCATATAGAGTGAGAAAAAGGAAGATGTTAGAACTTAATCCACCGATGATGAAGTGGCAACATCTGCAAAGAAAATGCACAAACGTGTTGCTGAAGATAAGGACTACTTGAAGTTGGGGTGGAAGAAACATGGATTCGAACCCAGTACTAGCTATTTCACCATTGCAATTTCATGAAGGATTTGACGCCTATGCTGGGCCTCCGACCCTGGGCTTATAGTCATTTCTTGGGGGGTTCCAATTCTTATTATTCTGTATGGGGTTGTGTAGGTGAAATGTTGGTCACGTCATGCACACACTAACCACCGCAGGCGGGGATCGATCTTACTTTTCTCTCATACACTGGGCTATACTTCTTCTCTTCTCCTCTATCCATCCATCTGAAATATTCTTCTATGGCTGTCATCTGTCTGGTGCTTCTATGTACACTTGCATTTTTTTTCAGGTGTTGAGGTTTTTCATGTCAACAGCGCTGTAAACCATCTTACTTAAAATTACCTGCAAGGCAGCTAGAAGAATTATATAAAAAAAAAAATTATGTTATTTTATATTAATTAATTTAAAATTATACAACGTGTTTTAGGAACGTGTGTACAAACTCGGGCACGTGATTTGTGACCGGAAAAGAGGAAGAATGATTTAGGACACCTATGGTCCTTCTCAAATAATAAAGGCTGTAGATGTAGAAGCTCTTAAAGGCGGAGGGCGACAAGCACATTACGTGGGATACTATGCAAAGTACTTGCGTTAGAGGAACACATATTGGTATACGGATTAAGCAAAACAATATATTGGATAAAATGAAGGTATGGTACGTCGTACCATTACGTATTTATCATGTAAATAATACGGGTTGGTAACATTTGATTGCATGCAACATTTACACCGTAAGGTTAAATTGATTGTGGATACCATCGGATGAAGCAGGACTTCCTAATTGGCAAATAAGGCCCTCTAGTTGCAACTCTCTAGCACCCACGGTTATCGTGTAAAACGTAAACGGAGACTGAACCACTAGACATTCGCACACCTTACACAGCGACCACGGGAAGCAGGCACGATTAAGAGTCGATGTGGACCTGGTCGACCGAGAACCGTCCGCACTCCGCAGTTTGAAGAGGCGGTCCTAGAGAATGTAGCGGACAACGCCTCGACGAACACCCGCGCGATCACGCGGGGGGAATGGATACAGCGAATGGCACAGCATGGTGTGTCCTTGAACAGCTGCTACGACCATACCACGTGCGTAGGGCACAAGCAGTGGGTCCAGCAGATAATGCCCCTCTGCTTGAATTTGGCCAGTGGTTCATGCAGCAGTGTGAAGTTGATCCTGATAACCCGGCAATTGTATTGTTTACAGACGAAGCCTCGTCCACACAGTAAGGCTTATGCAACAGTAGAAACGCCCACATGTGGGACGACTCCAAACCACTTGCAACTGTAACGAGAGGCTACCAGCACCGCTTTGCCATCAGCATTTGGGCCGGCATAGACAATGTTTTGGCCCATTCTTGCTGCCGAACCGTGTGTCAGGATTTCAATATATTGATTCCCTGCGGTTCAGATTGCCACAGTTACCGGAGAATGTTCCGCTCGCCATCAGAGAACAGATGTTGCTGTAACATGACGGTGTACCATCCCATTTCACCAGGATTGTGCGTGACCACCTCAACACAGTGTATCCCNGATGTTGCTGTAACATGACGGTGTACCATCCCATTTCACCAGGATTGTGCGTGACCACCTCAACACAGTGTATCCCACTCGCTGGATAGACGGGGTGGTCTCGTGCTTGGCCACCACGCTCCCCGGACCTTACGCAATTAGACTTCTGGCTGTGAGTCTGTGTATGAGACACCCGTAGCATCTGAAGACGGCCTGTTAGCGAGGGTCATGGCTGCCAGCGATCTAGTGCGAGACACACCAGGCGTTTTTCAACGCTTCCACCAGTCTCTAACACGCCGTATGAACTACTGCATTGACACTGGAGGGGCACATTTCGAACATTTGTTGGGAAATTGGTTGTGAAACGTGACCTGCATATTCTCGGATTATTGCAGGGTCTGTTCTGTTGCGCTGTCAAGTAGTGCCTTCAGTACCGCTGACGCATTGCTACGTCACGGAATTTACATATGTTTACACACACTAGTACAGAGTCACGCTGCTGAGCCTATTAAGTCATTATCACTACTCTCAACGTTTCGCAACACCGACTGCATTGTACGTAACACATCAACACTGGACGCTAATTGTGTGTTTATCACGGATACGGCCACAGTTAGCCAGTGCAACCAACATACTGCTGTCTTTGTTTCTACCCTGTATTGCACCATCTGCCATCTACACAGCTACACTTTGGCGTAGCACAGTTTCTAATGCCAATCTGTTTGCTGTGTGTTTGTTCCTGGCTATACTCATTCGGCGGGGAATCCCAGCTGTATTCCTCTGGGTGCAGAAAGAGTTGCCTACTCACCAGGCCATGGTATTACTACCACTGAACACGTAGTTAAAAGGTGAAAACCCCTATTATTTACACGATGGAGAGTGTACGACGTACCACACCTTCCTATTATCAAAGATCTTGGTTTATCTAATCCGTATACCAATATGTATTCCTCCAACGCAAATACTTAGGATAATATCCCACGTAATATGCTTGTCGCACGCCGCCTTTATGGGTTTCTACAGCCCTCATTATTTGAGATGGATGGTGGGTGTCCTGTATCATTCTTCCTCTTTTCAAGTTTGTACACGTTTCCTAAACACAGTGTTTATACAGTTCCACATATATCTCCATAGCGCCTCTGCAAGTGCATGTTGCGTAGCCCCGGTTCCAACGTCCGGGGAACTGTATGCATGAGCTTGGTTTTAGGCCTCGTGCAAGGGACCAAGTGCACGTGTGCAGTAAAGGTGAGGACACCAGACAACGCGGGACATCCAGCCGACGAAGTTCATCACTGAAGAAAATTTGGAATGCATTGTGTTAAAAAATATATTTGTAAAAAGAAAACGTTTATATAAATGTTATTTGTAAATTTACTTTGTGTGTTTTGTTTCTAAGATGTAGTTAACTCTTTTATTCAAACGCAGACAAGTAAAAATAACTTGTATATTGACAATTATTTACATGCACAAGTATAAAGAAAACGTTTTACAAGTGCTTGGAAATAAATCCTTGTATACTACTTCTCATATGTTTTATGTTGNAATGTGCTTTAGGAATAAATTAAGAATAAAAGTCAGAGTATTTAGTATAATTATAACACATTTTTAAAGACATTTGCAGTGTGCACATATAAGAAAAATTAATTATTAACACATGCTTTAACAGGCAAGGATATGATTGCAGTGTACACTATTACTCCTAAATTGGAGAGTCGTGCCCAGCAAAAGTTGGTCAACCTCTTCCCAACATGCCAGATGCATAGTACTTATATCTCTCTATTTCCTCACCTTCAACTTCAAATAAATTACATGCAAATACTAAATACAAAAAATTACATAAATAGTTAAATTAATGAGTCTATTTTAATGCATGGAAAGCAGTAACGGCAGCACTGCCTTGAAAACACTATGTACATGGGAGACAGCCAAGAATCCCTTCGTCTTGTTGCAGATATATGGGTAGGTGTTGCAGGTAGGTAGATACATTGCATTTCACGTCTTGCAAATGTGAGAAGGAATTATATAAGAAGGTATGCAAGCTCGAAATCTTTGTCGAGTGCTGCAAGCGATTTAAGATTTCCATATCTCACGATAGCTGATAAAATTTCTGACTGCTAGAACAGCACGCCATCATTTTCACTACTCGAAGTTATGGACGATGTGTGGTGGCACGAGCTGCTTTTATATACCTAAAAGTATGGAGGGTGGAGCAGAAGCGATTTACTCTAGCAACGCCTGTTTATTCGAAGCGATATTTTGCAGAGACATTCTAATATTTACATATTCATGTCATGCTGAAAGCATATGCCATGAAGTTTGAACTTCTGGCTGATTAAAGGCACTTGTTTCTTGGGAAATGCATAAGAGGTGGTGTTGCTCGTTGTTATTAGCTACACTGTGCTGTAGACAACCCTAGTCAAATCCCGATTACTTATGGCACTGAAACTGGGAACGATTTTCGGGCGAGTCTGTGACAGTGGTCGTATATCTTCCAGTGGTTGCATACACATATTCATCTGGTGAAGTTGGGTTACTTTTCCTTTGCATATCTTCGGGTGCACTACTGCAATACTAATATTAAATGCATTTTGGGGACATATATTGCTAATAATAAACTGATTACATAACTTTGATTTTTAAAATTGTGTATTGTGTTTTCTTTACAAGATATAGTAAGCCCTGTACTCATACAGACAAGTAAAATAACTTGTTTACTATCAATAATTTATGTGTACAAGTTTTTCCTGTTACAAACTCCTTTCCTGAGTGGCCACAGAAACTTTTAGAATTGGTGGGGCGCTGTATCCCCGCAACAGATTTCTCTCCTCCGACGTCATTACAGTACATGGAGAAGTGTCTTGCATATCGCCAACATGTAGGCTGAGCATATATTCCAATGCACTAAACTTAATATTTATCGCCTTTCTAAATATAGTTACATTATCGTTGTTTAGATGTATATGGCGAGGCCAAAGGAATTCACAATTTTCCAGGTAGGAAAAAAAACAATATGCTTATAAAAGGAGTTGAGTTAAATTGACCATTACCTCTGTTTCTTAACATAGTGTATGATCCCTTATGATCTGATTTTCTCAGATATTCAAGATGTGCAGTTGCACGAATGGAGGAAATATGCTTTTAAGAATGTTTAATGCACAATGGACCACATCACCTCGATTGAGAAGAAGAGTGTTAAATATTAAACTAATTTAGCTGCTATAACTCTATTTTATCGAAAGCAGCAATCAACTAAGCTTATAAGAAGGCATAAGGCATAGTGGAATCTTTTAATTGTAGTAGAGAGATTATGGGGACTTTGGCACATCGGGACCTGGGACCGGAGCGTCGGAGATGTTCGGGCTCTGTCATTCCGGTCGGCCAACGGCCATCTTGGATCCTGGTGACCTTGACCTTTGACCTTCAAACACCAAAAAATCCAAAAGAACTTTATAAAAAATTATTTTAAAATGTATTATTAATAATTTATTATTAAAAATGTATTATAAAAATGTATTATTAAATTTTTTTATTAAACATTTAATTTAAAAAACATATTTCCGGAGGTCTTTATTACGCCCCAACTCACCGATACTCATTTTATCGTGTTCAGCCATCTTGTTTTTTTCGTTTGTCATTTGTTTATACATTGCTGGAGGATGCCATCCCGGTTTTTTCGTTTGTCATTTGTGTATACATTGCTGGAGGACGCCAACTTGGCTTCCGTTTTTCATTGATTTATACATTGCTGGAGGATGCCAACTTGGTTTTTTCGTTGGTCATTTGTTTATACGTTGTTGGAGAATGCCATTTGGTTTTTTGTTTGTCATTGGTTTATCATTGCTGGCGGATGCCATCTGGTATTTTTTCGTTTGTAATTTGTTTATAAACTGATGAGGACGCCATCTTGGATTTCATATGTTTCCATAACGTATGTGGTGCTAGTGTATTAATTATCGACTTACCCATCAGGCGAGCTGCCGATTTAGCCACCAGCTGGCAGCCATATTTGTTTATGTTTTTTAAAGTTTAGGTGGTGCTGTCAGCGCCCTTCGTGTTGGATTCTATTTTCAACATATAAGTGGCATTAATTTCTTCATTCAGCCGCCAGGCAAGCTGTCGGAACCTATATTTATAGGCATAGGAATATATGTAATTTTCCATTCCTATTTTCAAAAAACTGTGTTTTTTAATCAACAGTATACCTACATGCATGATGCGGGACTTTGACTACATGCATAATTTATTAAATACAAATTTTTTATTAAAAACTTTAGGAACGATTGAAAGGAAGTAATTTTTTCTTTTAATGCTGATTAAATCACCATTGCATTGCATCTTATGCAATTAAGGTGGCACTAGTATATAAATTACCGATTTCGTCACTGGACGACCTGCCTATTTAGTCACCAGGTGGCAGCCATATTCGTTTATTTTTTTAAAGTACAATTGGTGCTGTCGACGCCCTTCATATTGGATTATATTTTCAACACATATGTAGCTATGATTTTGCTATTTCACTGCCAAGCGAGTTGTCAGTCCCCGCTCATTCTGACGATTCAGCTGCAAAGCGACCTGTCATCACTCACATTTGTTTCATAGACAAACGAAATACCTGTAATTTTCCATCCTATTTAAATAATTTTTTTTCAATCAGTGGTATAACTACATGCATAATTTATTAAATCAACATTTTTTTGTATTAAAAATTTTAATTAAGACCGATTAAAAATCATTTTTCGTTTTAATGCTAATTTAATTACCATTGAAATACAGTATTTATTCTGTTACCCCACACCTAAACACTTTAGTCCAACTAATTATTCACCGACGCCAGAGCATGCTAGAGTGGTGAAAGTATATAATGGGGAAAATGTCGACATTCGGCACAATTTCTCGTCTGATGCCAGAGGTGACAGATCGCTCTCTCACCCCTCGTCTTTTGGCATTCTGACTGGTAAGTTCAGATATTTAATTCAATCAGGTCGTAGGATATTATCAAGTATGCATGTAATACGCTCATATTTTCCCGCAAAATTATAAATCTGCTAGTATAGTAGTGTAGCTATAAGTACACTTAGGGAGGTTTCCATGGCCGAATTTCGGACATGGCATCTCAATCGCTCTCTGCCGCGATGCATGTCTCCTTGCATAATTTTCCTTCCTAGTAGGCGTATGGGGCTTTGCCCTGAGACGCAATAAACTCCCATACCTACCACGGGCTCACATAACACTTAGTTTTAGAGAAGGATAGAAAAGAAAATTGTGCTTCTAGGGTTGCCAGGTCTCCCGTATGTTACAAGTTTTCCCATATTTTACCCACATTTTCTTTACTACCCCGTCTCACATATTTGATCTCACGTTATCTCCCATATCTCAAAAACAATAATCTAATAATTTTTATTTATCTATTTATTCAAATTAATTGCTAATTTTTTTTGTATTTTCCATAAAAATTATGATTTGCGAGACACAATCGGTATTTGGAGTTTATTAAATGTGAATTCCTTCTATCATTTTTATGCTGACGTTGGCAAGCTCTGAGCTCCCGAGGAAAAAATTCCATTTTCTATTAAATGTTCCTAAATACTAAACCGTTTGTCAGCGATCCTACATTAATTTCTTTATCAAATACATAAAAGTTCTGAAGGAATATAAAGGAAGTTGTATGTAGACTATTAGTAATTCTTTAACATTATTTATTTTGAATTATTTTGTTTACAATTATATAAGAGTCATCCTACTCAATGCAATAAAGTGCCAATAATGTCGTAATGCGGCGATTTTCACGTTCACTTTCAAAATATTCCTTATTTTCAGTTTAAATATTTGGCAACATTATGTGCTGCCGTTCTCAGATTTCCGGAGCCTAACAAAATTAACATACAAGTTCTAAAACTTCGTGTTTTTTTAACCTTTAGCTACGAGCACCAGATATGTATTGCGTCTATTAAGAAAGTGATGTAGGCCTAATGCGTGGACTGTGTAATCAGTACTTCTGCTCAGTACCAATAAAACTTCTCCATGATCGCATAGGTCATGTTTATTAGCAGTAACTAGAAATTTTACTGACGTGAGATAACACTGTGAATATTACAACATTAAACAAATAATATTGGTCAAATTATAACACGATAGGTTATTTGTTGACATATTCTATACTTTATTTAGCTGACGTTGCGACATTGACATGAATATACATCATAACAGTGAAATAGTTTGGAACCAGTTACCTCGACGGAAATGCAGGTCTTAAATCATACAGCTCAAAATATTGGCCATGAATTTTCACGCACGTTTATTACAAACTGGGGCGTTGACGTGTTCGTTATATATTGAGCAGTAGTAAAAATGTAAATAGTAGCTCATAACGTAAATGAAACCAGGCAGTTACCTACTGCACGACGTAAACTTCCACGTATTTGCCACGTGCCGTTCAGGTCAGTGACAGTCTGCGGTGTCCACCTGGAAGGCATTTCGAGTACTCCCGCTCAGTTTGACGTAGCCCGCGTTTCGCTGGACGCTGTCGTGCGACTTGCACGATACTGGGGACTTGACGGCGCTTGAGCCAACGAAACTGGGTCTTGATGCTCGGCCGGATATCACAGACCCTCCCTGAGGCGCTGTGTCTTTAACAGCTGTTTTACACTTCTGATTACGACAGGCCGCCAGGATGATTCTGCAAAATTATTGCAGCTGCATTTCTGTTTACTTTACACCAAGGTCATTCTGAAAGAGGCGTGTGCGTTTCATGTTATTGGCAATGCCAGATCGGGGCGCGGGAAACAGGCCCGGCATTGGAAGGAAGAGAGAAGTGAGACTGGTTCAGTATCCCTTTAAGTTGCCACATAAGTTAACAATTTGTAGTGTAACGTGTCTTGTTTATAATCGTTCTCTCGTACTACGCACGTTCCTGCTAGACTCGAGAACAATACANTAACGTGTCTTGTTTATAATCGTTCTCTCGTACTACGCACGTTCCTGCTAGACTCGAGAACAATACACGATTTTTGTAGTAAAAGTGAAGACAATTCACTTTTAGGCATTTAGTTATGAAAATACCGTGCAGTACAAAGCTTAATCCCTTATTGATGAAAGTAGCTGTGATGGATAAGTGATTTCTGAGAATGAGTACCTCTTCCTTTTTATTGCCAAGCTGCTCCTGTGTGAGAATACAAAGCAAAAGGAAAAACGATATCAACAACCCCTGTTTCATGACTGCCGTGTGTGAAGATGGCATGGATTTCATACAGCAAGGAACGCTATATTAACTTCATCTCGCTTTGGAAATCTTGTATACGAGCGTTTTTATTCCCAATATTAATTCTGGCAAGCAGAAAAAAACAAAAATCCTACAAATCCAAAAAAACTATTAACCAGTGACTCTAGATAATGTAGGACTGTAAAATAAATGACAAAAAGGGGGACTGATAAAACACCATTATCAGGGTCAGTGGCTCAATGGTAAATCGCTACTTCTGAAGCATATCGGCCAATAACAGCCGGCAATTTGTACGTGGCCAAGTCAAGCAAAGGAATACAAAAACTGACAATTCTTAACTTTGAGAGACAAATAGCAATATTTCTACCCTAATATTTCACCAGTGCTTAAAGTATTAAGCCGTAAATGCTTCATTATCTATGTGTAATGGTGACACAAAAAAAAAGTAAAACACTCAATTACGAAAAATTTTCCGCCATTTCGCAGTCTGCAAAAAAAGTGATAATAAAACACGGTAACACAATTTTTAATAATTTGTTCAGTTTCTAAAAGTCTGTACTTTTACGAGCTTTTGTAAAAGAAGAAGTCCTCAAGCACTGCAATGAAAACAAATTCATTAAACGGAAACAGAAAATGATTGTATTGAGATACAACTTTCTCAGAGTGCCTGGATTCAGATCACGCTGGTTGCAACATTGCAAGGAAGCAAGGAAACTTTGGGGTTCATACATGATCACAATATTGTCTATAGACAAAACTGAACGAATTCACGATTATGCCTACCTGACATATGAACTGCGGCGTTACAATGAGACTGAAATACGTTAATTGAAGGTATATGTCTGCAAAATTTGCGAATTATTCTTTTGCTAGAAAGTGACATGGAATATGATATTTATAACGCTTTCGTATAGGATACATTATTTTGGGAGATTTTCAAGATATATATTTAAAAAAAGGTTTATAGACAGCTACATGTGTTAGCATACCAAAAAAAAGCCTCAAAAGATGTCTGCATTAAAGTGTGATAGAGACATTCTTCGCACTGAGGCTTCAAGGTTTTATTCATCATGACAAAAGGCCTGCGCACGAGCTCACTCATTGCCTCGTCTGCATAGCCACTGTCGCCTTACAACTCGACTGCTTCTACACCTCAAAAACTCAAACTNGCTCACTCATTGCCTCGTCTGCATAGCCACTGTCGCCTTACAACTCGACTGCTTCTACACCTCAAAAACTCAAACTATCTTCCGCCCTATTCGATGCCCGATTCCTTGGGAGTTTTCTAAGTCGTCTACTGTTAACATTTCTGCTTCCCTTGCAGTTACACTTGAACGTCCTCTTGANTTCCTTGGGAGTTTTCTAAGTCGTCTACTGTTAACATTTCTGCTTCCCTTGCAGTTACACTTGAACGTCCTCTTGACTGCCATGGCTCCGGGGATAACACTTATACCCACGGGCTCGTCTGAAAGCGAAAAGGAACTATTTATAAATTTCTGATGCATCTACAAGCTCAGAAAAAATGATAGACACCTGAGTAACANGAAAGCGAAAAGGAACTATTTATAAATTTCTGATGCATCTACAAGCTCAGAAAAAATGATAGACACCTGAGTAACAACCTCAAGTTATACGTATACATTAGTTTGTTTGAAAATTAGACTATTTGATAAATGTATATTTGTCTCAAATGAAACATAATGTCTATGTAAATACTGTAGGTATTGATGCGTCAGTACACGTATATATTTATTATTTGCCGTATTTTCACACTTGCCGTGCACAGACCTTTATTCTAATGCGACAATACAAAGTCTCCATATGTACATTTTATTTAAGTGTTTAAATCCCCACCATGTCAGAGTTTTCTCCCTTGTTTCGTATGATTTTTTATGGCATTCCTAATTTATACATGTCTTATCAATTTTTATATTGCTCTTTAACTGAACGCCGTAGAAAACTTCTTAACCACATAAACCAACTGACTGGTTACAACTTTTGCATTTTTATTAATGATTTCCCTTTACCAAAGACTAAATTTGCCACTTCAATAATTTCACTAAATTCGAAAATCGCTATTTTCAGAATAATTTTTTGTGTGCTGTTTTTAACTTTCGAACTGTAAAAAGTGTACACCACTGCAGGATTTCATATCTGTACTGCACAGTACGACGGCAGCTAAACTACTAAAGTGTGCAAATAGAATTGTGAAGTCTTAACCTACAAGTAATATTTTCGTAAAAACTAGGTGTTCATACTGGTTGATGCTGCTCTAGTTGAGGAGACCTCGTTCTTAAGTTGCAACATGAGGAAAATAAACTGCTGGTCATTAAAATTGCAACACCAAAGGGGACGCACCTGTAAGACCCCACATTGGAGGAATGTATAGATCAGAGTAGGACATTGACGTGCATAGATGCACAGCCGAGTGGCGCAGCATGTGCGTCTATTGGTGAAACTGATGAACGGTATACAAGCAGACGTTGGGGAGCTGCTGAGAGGTAACGGCATAGTGTTTCTACACCGTTCGTGTGCACAGATGGAGTGAGCATGCCAGGTCGAAGAGCACGACAACCAAACGAACAGATTTACGCCTCGCGGGAGAATCCTGGCCTATCGGGATTGCGGATTATCATACTGCGAAATTGGTTCTCAAGTTGGAATAAATGCAACCACTTTGAAGTGGATATGGGGTCAGTGGGTCGAGAAAGGATGGGCTGAGCGACGTGCAGGAACCCAACGACACCGTCGCCCCAACTGAAACTGCTACTAACTGCTCGCCACACGTGCCTGTGGGAGCATCAGTCGTCCGGGATAACATGCCATTGTCTTCTCCGACGAATCNGAAAGCGAAAAGGAACTATTTATAAATTTCTGATGCATCTACAAGCTCAGAAAAAATGATAGACACCTGAGTAACAGCCTCAAATTATACTTATACATTAGTTTGTTTGAAAATTAGACCATTTGATAAATGTATATTAGTCTCAAATGAAACATAATGTCTGTATAAATACTGTACGTATTGACGGGTCAGTACACGTATATATTTATTATTTGCCGTATTATCACACTTGTCGTGCACAGACCTTTATTCTAATGCAACAATACAAAATCTCCATTTGTACATTTTATTTAACTGTTAAAATCCCCACCATGTTAGAGATTTCTCCCTTGTTTCGTATGATTATCAATTTTTATATTGTTCTTTAACTAAATGCAGTAGAAAACTTCTTAACCGAATAAACCAACTGACTGGTTACAACTTTGGCATTTTTATTAATGATTTCCTTTTACCAAAGACTAAATTTGCCACTTGAATAATTTCACCAAATTCGAAAATCGCTATTTTCAGAATTATTTTTTGTGTGCTGTTTTTAACTTTCGAACTGTAAAAAGTGTACACCACTGCAGGATTTCATGCCTGTACTGTACACTACGACAGCAGCTAAACTTCTAAAGTGTGCAAATAGAAAATGGTGAAGTATTAACATACAAGTAATATTTTTGTAAAAACTAGGTGTTCATACTGGTTGAGGAAACTTCGTTCTGAAGTTGCAACATGAGGAAAATACACTGCTGGTCATTAAAATTGCAACACCAAAGGGGATGCACCTGAAATACCCCACATTGGAGGAATGTATAGATTAGAGTAGGACATTGACGTGCATAGATGTACAGCCGAGTGGCGCAGCATGTGCGTCTATTGGTGAAACTGATGAACGGTATACAAGTAGACGTTGGGGAGATGCTGAGAGGTAACGGCATAGTGTTTCTACACCGTTCGTGTGCACAGATGGAGTGAGCATGCCGGGTCGAAGAGCACGACAACCAAACGAACATATTTCCGCCTCGCGGGGGAATCCTGGCCTATCGGGATTGCGGATTATCATACTGCGAAATTGGTTCTCACGTTGGAATAAATGCAACCTCCTTGAAGTGGATATGGGATCAGTGGGTCGAGAAAGGATGGGTTGAGCGACGTGCAGGAACCCAACGACACCGTCGCACCAACTGAAACTGCTACTAACTGCTCGCCACAGGTGCCTGTGGCTGCAGTGGTGCGTGGAGCATCAGTCGTCCGGGATAACATGCCATTGTCTTCCCCGACGAATCCCACTTCTGTTTGCAGCAGAAAGATGGTCGTATCTGTGTCTGGCGGCACCGTGCCGCACGCCTGGCCGAGTCCTGCGTTATGCGCCGTCATACCGGCCCAACACCTTCAGCTATGGTATGGCGTGCCATCGTATTCCATTCCCGCTCGCGCTTAGTTCACATCGCTGGTACGTTGAACAGCTGCCGTCTCATCTCGGAGGTATTGGAGCCTGTTTTTATTTACTATCTTCAGGGGGTCCTATACTTACAGGACAATGCGCGACCGCATGTAGCATACTTCTTTCGACAGTTCCTGGATGACTACCATGTAACATTATTTTCTTGGCCTGCGCGTTCACTGGATATATTGCCCATCGTAAACGTGTGGTACTACGACTGTCCTGCCACAGGACACCCGCGGTCACAACGGATGAACTCTGGGCATGCCTCGAAGCAGTATGGGCGAAGATATCCTAGACGGACATGTTATGTACGTCAAACCGAGCTGCAAGAATAATCTTGTCACCTATGTAAGATGGGTATTTTGTCCGATAAATCTGGCTGTGATAGCCTATGTCTTTCTGGGGTTTGCAGTTTTAATGGCCAACAGTGCAATAAGGTGCATGCGGATAATAAGGCCTCAAAAATCAGTGGTCGTATTTAAAAGGCACGCGCACACGAACATTCCGTACGTGCCATGTGCTAGGCGCAGTCATGGTGATTCCTAAGTGTGGTATCTGACACTCTCCTTAATACAAGTAGGAAAGCTACAACTGATGTATGGGAAAATAACTACACCACTTGTGCTTCCTCACTCAGCGTGCAGAAAGATGTAACATTTCAAAGTGTTTTGCAAGTAAGTGTGCGCCGCAGAACGCGCATCAGCCGAGTTTACCCCACCCTTCTCTTCGAGCCTCTCGGCTCTCAAGACCTCGTTGTTAAGAGCCGCCCAAATCTCTCTCAGCTCAGTCCACTATTTTCTTCGTGCGACTGGTTTCCTGATAACATAATTTTGGCCAACAGCCCATATTCCTCTGCGCTGAGCCGCAAACTTGAATGTGAAAATCATTAAACATTTTAATCTTAAAATTTCGTTTTTCTGGTGGGGAATTTTTGGCTCTTATTTTTCTGTCCTGGGACATACCAACCTCCTGTGTCGCAGTCGATCGGTACGTCTCCGATCTGCGGTGCGGGATGTTCTGGGTTCGAATCCTAGGTAAGGCATGGGTGGTAGTTTAAGATATATCATAAGTTAGTTTGCAAGCCATCCCCTGATAAGCCGTCAGGCATAACACCGGGGGACGTTTACAAACCCTTTCCAATACAATCCAATTTACTGACCCGGGCAAGTACCTGTGCAATTTGTCGTTTCAAAGTTAAAAGTGGCTGCCAGTCCACTTCGCTTGTGTGTAATAACTAATCTTCAGTCTATCGGCGTGGATCGCTGACTGGTTCACCATCATTGGCTTGTGCAACTTTAAATACGACAAGGAAAGTCGATGGCATGCTGTTGAGTAACATCTATTGTCCTTGGACCGTACTGAACCAGCGATTCTCAGTTTCTTTTGTTATCGTGACACTGTTACATACTCCTCTTTCTTCTTTTAGGCAGAACATACGAAGTGTACATATAGTACACAGATATGACCTTTTTATAATTTCACTAAATTGAAACAGCACAGATTGTTCTACATTTGTGTCCAGCGTAACTATCCTTAATTGTCCATTTCTTCAACTTTTATTGGCAGGAGTTGGGTATCTCTCTTCGCATATTTATATTCCATTGAAAGTGCAGACGTTATTGTATGTTTTTTTCTATGTCGTTAGATTCTGATTGGATAAAAAGCCAAAACATGCATATACATATGATACCTGCCCAATGCTGTGGTTTATAAGTAGGTATTGAATCTGCTCTCGGCGTGAGGCGCTAGCGATTGATGCTGGCCCTCCGTGTTAGGACGTAGGAATACGTCGACACTATTGTCTCTAGGTCCAATTTACTAATAAATTCACCTGGTTTTTAGGTTACCAATAAATCATTTTTATTATCGCTTAACAGGGCCACTCATACATGTACACACGAGACAACACTCCCTTCCCTTTTATACGTAGGCTCCGTATTGTTTGGCACGGCGCTCCGCGTCGTGGAAGGGGAGGGCAGGGGGAGGCAAGATTCTTCACACTCGCTGGATGACTCTACTTATCTGGATGGAGGAGCTGTCTTCTCTCGGCTGGCGACTTGGGACTGCTCCGGCACTTGGTGGGCGTCTCGACGCCCTCTTGAACTCCCGGTTCTCTCCGCACTGCTCGCT
>NQII01000856.1:99211-116662 GCA_002778355.1 Clitarchus hookeri | reverse complement strand
GCGAGTTGCAGCTGCATCCGCCTTCCTCCGCACGTGGTCGTTCCGCCGGGCCGTCCTGGCACCATTCTCCCATCACGTCCGCCAAACCCTTAATCTTTATTGCAGTCGTCCACCTGCAAGATTCGCCAGAGCGTGTGTTCTGACGAATAAAATATAGGGACACAGAATGTGTCACATATGTTTTCGCGTGAATACGTATTTAAAATCAGACCGCCGCATGTTTGCAGGGTGAACCATTTAGACATTAGGCCTAAAACTTCGTGATTAATAACACAATTGAAATAAACGTGATCTCGTTCTATAAGGAATGCAATTGCGATGCAAGCATGACCTTGAATTGCGTATGTGCGAGGGGATGGCGGGACCCCATGGAGTGTGGCGACAATTTTGCGCGTGGGCGAAAATTTTCAGGCATTGTATTTCGCAATTCCGATTTGCAAGCGCTGATTTTGGTGCCAGACGAAAGACTTCTTCTAAATNAGCCATGAAGGATAAGAATTCACTTTGTTTATTTAATTTTATTCCCATATCTCACAGAAAATGGGGCCAAGGTAGCTGAGTGGTTAGACTGCTCGCCTTTCACCAAGGTAAACAGGATTTGATCACCAGCTGGGGTACTTTCCGACCTTCGCAAGTGGGAATCGTGCCGGACGATGCCGTTTGTCGGTGGGGTTTCTCGGCCATCTCCAGTTTCCCCATCCTTTCATTCCGACGCCGCTCCATTCTCACCTCATTTCACCCTCGTTGACTCTCGAGACCTCGTTGTTAAGAGCCACCCAATTCTCTCAAAGTTCAAAGAAAATATTACCCGCTATTGCAGATGTATTTACGTAAAACCCACGGCTGTGTCCCTGATTTTTTTTTGTTTAAATGCGAAGACAGAATTTACCTACAAAATAAAGTTAAATATTTTTTCCTGACAGACTAAAATAAGATTCAACAAACAATTTCGGGGAAAATTTTTCAAAATAGTGCTATTAACATGCGGAGTCTGGGACATGTACGCCATCTAACAGATGCCTCATAGAATAGAAGGCTGCAATAACCACTTCCAACAAATCAGTGAGCTGCTAGATTAGACGCAACAAAGTAATGTTTTGGTCAGTGTTAAGCTTATGTTGGAGTACCGCGTGCGATTTCACACATCCTGTGGACTTTGGCTGGTCCACAGATCATTGAGAGTGGAAGGGAAATGAGAGTTCCAAGGCATGAGCGGTATGGTGCGGTGCAAGATGCAGGTCTCCATTCGACCATACTCTGCCATTCCAGTTTTACACATGTCCCATTGTGTTCAGACGAACGTGAGTTTGACCTCGAATTTGGAGCGCAATGAACCGATTGAATTGATTTTAGAATATGGTTTATTAACATGATATATACACTGTACAGAAAGTGATACAAGAAAAGAAAAAGGGGGAACCTGTATGCCAGCGAAAATATTTAGCTCTAATACAAGCAATGACGTACTACTGCAGCGAGGGGAGCCAGGAGGAAGAGAATGAAAGGAGGGTAGGGAACTGATCTTTCGCTTACCTTGATTCTGGTGAATATGACCTTTAAAAGTTCAATATTTCTGAAAATTATTCTTTTGAAAAATTATGAAAAACACAGACACCATTAACTTTCATCATATTAGTCGAACCACGTCCTTATATAAACTGTTCGATGTTGGCCATCTTGAAGTTTCGTTAATTATAAACTCTATCAAATGTAAATTTTTGCTCTTTCAGTCCTACAACACTTCCTTTTTCTANCTGTCCCACAACACTTCCTTTTTCTAAATTGAAAATAGCAGTCTTGAAATTTGTGCATGAGCATTAATTTCTGCAACTTATTTTACAACAAGTCCAGCACTCTATCGATATTGACAGTGCTCTCTCTAAAATCTGTTACGTTAATACTAATTAACAACAACGCACATATTGCCCCCACTGCTAGCAATCCTCAGTCGCTTCCTAACCTCAGTACATTTAAAGTCATTTCCCGTGATCTTATTTCGAACTGACATAGGAAACTCATTTTCTCCGTTCATGTGCACGCGTCAGTCAGGTCGGGCTGATATGCATAAGCTTGGTCGCACGGATTGGTGCCAACACTGGCTTAGGGCATTTAACTCGGAACTATGTATTCTCTTTATGTATTTTCATAATGGTGAAATTTGCTATTGAATACAAAATGGCATTCTTTTAAATTATCATTTAGTTAAATACATTGATGTAAAAACATCAATTACATAATACTAAATAGTCAAAACATAAATACACAATTTTAAAAACCATTTTCTGAATAAGTAAACGTTGTACACTATCTATTTCATTAAAAACAATATCCGATATTTTTCTTATAATTGGTTTCTACGATATAGTTATTTCTAAATTACTGAATCGGCATATTAAAAACAACAAAAGAAATTCACGGTGGTTCAATTTGGGCTGAAACTTCATTTACAACACAACTGAAAATCAAAGTTATACAACACATCCCGTTTTTTGTATTCATAAGCTCTGTTCCCATTTGAATCCTGATTTCGTATTGAATTCATCAAATTACTTAAAACACCGTTTGGGTACATACATTTCAGTACCCATATAAGGTTAGCTTTGACTATACCAATAGTGCTCTAGAAGGACCCCGATTTCTGTGGAGCGTGTTCCCTAGGTAGCGGATTGGGAATCCCACCAGATATGTTGGGGTGATCCGAATTTACTAAATAAGAACCTGTGGACCAACAGGGCTGTAGAAATTCATCATCTAGATGAGTTGTGTATATATGAGGCATCGGGGACAATGTATTTTAAATGGGAGTGTGAGTAGCAAGAAATGTATGTTCACCGGCACCTGGCTCCTGGCTAAGGACGAGGAGACGAGCTGGCGGCCATCTTGGTTGATGTGACGCCGAAACTTCATGCTCTGTCATTCCTAGTTAAAAACAGCCAAATGGTTTCACCTTTTCCCCTCGGAATTTCCCTACTTCCGACCTCCTTCACTATAATACCACTTGGTTTTTTCATGCTCTAACATTCCTACCTGTCTCTCCCAACTCGTTTCTCTCTCTTGTCTAATACGTCCTCCATATTGGAAGTTTCCTCGGCTGCTCTAAGTGACCATTTTTAATTTTCGCGCCTGCCACCAATCGTCTTCTGTAGATGGCCTTCTTTAATTCTGATGCTCGCCACCAGAGTGTGTATAAGTGATCACAAGTTCTACTGTTTGTGGCTAGGAACTCTGGTATCTTGTGTTGGTATACACGTCGCCTGCAGGGGTGCGCTAGCATTGGAGAGTTTAGTTGGTAGTTTCGGAACTCAAAAAATTCCGGAGGTATAAGGGTTCGTTCCCACAACCCCTGGGTTGACAGCCGAGCGTCCTGACCACAAGACTGCGGCTGCATATAGGAAAATATGGTGTTTAATGTCTGATACATATTAATATTGCCATCCTGTCATTCTGAAAAAAAAAATTATATATAAAAAAATTGGGTAAGAAGAAACTCTATATAAAAAAAACTGCAGACCCCGCACGCGGCCACACTTTTACATATACATGTGGTCTATTCTGGTCCGCATGAGTGCAGGCAACTAATTATAACTACAATCACATGTAACAAGCATCCATACAGAGGCATTGCACAGAGAAGTATACGCGCTGCGATTATGCACGAGCACACGCACTTCTGCATCTCCAACTTGTCTGTGCATTCAGTATGTCATGGAGTGAAGCCAACCGTGCGGCCATATATGGCATGGCACTGTAATAACTAGCTGTAAGATTAAAAATCTAATTACAATCTTTATATATTTATATTTAAGTAATACAAAAAAGCGATGTACACAATTGCATGCATGCATGATGCGCTTGCTTAGCGAGCAGTCATGCCGGCCAACTGAGTACATGCATCTCTCTCTAACAGCAGTTTTTCTATGCACATGGGAAGCTGGCCGAACGGTCCTACATGTCCCATTGTGCGCACGTGCGAAACCTTTCTAAAACAACCAGCTGTAGGAGATGATGTCCGCTGTTCACCGACACCTTGCCATCACACAAGCATCCATACGGAGGCAATTCCATTGCTGCATACATGTGCGGTGATCACATGTGCGCACGCGCATCTGCAACTTGCTTGTACAGTACATGTAGCACAGAGCGAAGCAGCCGCTAATGCACGCTAATCCACAGACATCTCACCACCTGCTAAGCAGTGATGGAGGATTCATAGCACAAATGAGAACATTGTCGGAGGCAGCCCACGACACACACACATAATTTCAATCGTGCCACAGACCCATGTGCGTACCTGCAAAAAAAGAACCTCGTGACTGGTGTTCCAAGACCAGACACTTTGGCAAAGCTTTCCATGAGAGCATTAGTTATAGCCAAGAAGCATGCTATGTAACCCAGCCGAGATCACGGATTACAAGGAAATGCTCGGCTATAAATACCGATGAATGCCTGCCTCCCTACCCAGCAGTATGGAGGCGAGACAATCCACTGCATCGACAAGAGACAGAGCCCCATTGCACAAAATTCTAGACACACACAGCTGCAATGGGGCACTCAATTTCACATATATATCTCGNTGCAATGGGGCACTCAATTTCACATATATATCTCGAAAACCCAAAAGTGCCACCCTCCAAGATGGAATCTTAAGAGCAGCTACATTAAAGGAATATAAATCAATATGAGCACAGCCAGGTCTTTACTACCAAGGTAGGAATATAAATTCTCTGCTTTGAGACAACATGAAAACGAGCCTTCCCTGCGCCAGGCCACACATGATCCCGCCCAGTATGTGCTTGTNGCTCTGCTTTGAGACAACATGAAAACGAGCCTTCCCTGCGCCAGGCCACACATGATCCCGCCCAGTATGTGCTTGTCTGTCTACAAGTACAGGGAATGACAAAAAAGCACAGAATAATAAAAAATATACTTTATACAAATCCTTTCATAAAAAAAACAATAGGGTACATACAAATGCATTAAGTCAACCATCTCTCTCTCTNATACTTTATACAAATCCTTTCATAAAAAAAACAATAGGGTACATACAAATGCATTAAGTCAACCATCTCTCTCTCTCTCTTTCTCTCTCAACTGTTGTGATGTGAATCGAAGCCAAGTTAATTTACAAGCAGACGATCGCCCGANATCTCTCTCTCTTTCTCTCTCAACTGTTGTGATGTGAATCGAAGCCAAGTTAATTTACAAGCAGACGATCGCCCGACTGCCGAAGGAATTTTTCAACCAAATAGGTGTTGAGAATATTGTAAGCTGTATCTCTTGTTCGTAAAAAGCTCCTCGGAGAAAAATGCCATCAAAATCTTCAAGAAAATAGATCCTTGGTTTTTAATGACGAATCTTGACAATCCTATATTCTTCAGTGCTCCAAATTCAGTTCACAACCTTTGGCAAATGTGCCCTTGTCTCGTGAAATGCGAACATAGTCACTGATGTGCACTCTCAACTTCCTAGCTTCTACCCTCTTCTCGACCTTGTACACAGTTTGCAGCAAAGAATTATCCTTAATGTCCACAGGTTTCATAGTGAGATTTACTCGGTAATTGTAGGATGTCAGTAGTCGAGGCAACTTGTCCAACCACTTGTAACTGCCCCGAGACGAAAATTCGCCACATTACAGTCTTCGAAGTAAGATTAAACCATTCCATGATGGTGGCCTTCATATCATAATGGTAACTATAGTGTATCACTCCATGCTGTTCCATCAGCGCCTGAAATGCAGGATTGAAGAATTCCGGCCCCATGTCAGGCTGTAAATGCTTTGGGGCTCCTCTATCTTACAAAACAGTCTTCATCACGTTGATAACATCAAGAACACATTTCCAACGAACTGGCACAGTAAATGCATATTTACTGTAATAATCAATTACAGTCAATAAATATCCGAAGTCCTTATTAATGGATGCATATGGCATCATTTCAACAGAGTCAGCCTGGTATAGAACTTTCAGCCCAAAGACTAGTATTTTCCTCCTTGGGTAAATACGGCATGCTGGCCTGTGGAGTTTAGATGGCGATCTGCGTACGTGACATTTTAGTATGCATGCCCACATTCATGCAATTCTTCAACAATATTCTCAATCTCCTTCGTGTGGGAATTATTGCTGGCCTGCTGAACTTCAATTAACAGTCATAGACTTGAAACGAGCTCATTAGCATCATTCCAATAAACATACTCAAGTCGATTGCTTCCATCCAGTTTCGATGTCAGACCCGAGCTGGTCGCAAAGCCAACGTCCTGAAACAGATCAGCAATAATGGTGAACTTGGGGTGCATCTCGTCGCTATAAGCATTGCTAGAAGAGTCATTGTTGGGCAGATATGCACTCGTAGGGACAAGTAAGCACCTGTTTGTATTGGCAAAGCACCTCGCATGAGTACTGATCAGGCTAATGTTTAAATAACAATTTATAGGGACCTGGAGACGCACGCATAGCTTCGCCACCAATCTGTATAAAATCATTTAGTAGAAAAAAATTTGTCGGTTCCCTAAGAACCATTTATTATTCTGCCTGTAATCACAATGCATTCCATCATTAAATCATGTGGTATACAATGTCAGGTAATTGCGAGCAGAGGTTATTTGTAAATTAGGCTTGTTCTTTCTACATTTCCAAGCGGACAAGGGTAAATCATCATCATTATCAGCGGCAGAAGTAGTATCCTCCGGAAGTAACTTGCGCTTCTTCTCGGTCCTGGGTTTGATGTCCGGTTCTTTCTTCATTTCAGCAGGGGAGACAGTTTGTTGTGAATTATATAGCAGTGATGTGATCGGTTGGAACAACTCTTCCAAAGTATTATCACACTCCATGCACACACACTTANTTTTTCATGCTCTAACATTCCTACCTGTCTCTCTCTCCCAACTCTTTTCTCTCTCGTCTGCTCTATCATTCCATCATGGTTTTCTCATTAGCCTGCTTGTCTCCCCCACCCCTTTTCTCTTTCTTGCGTAATACGTCCTCCATATTGGAAGTTTCCTCGACTGCTCTAAGTGGGCATTTTTTACTTTCGCGCCTGCCATCAATTGTCTGCTGTAGATGGCCATCTTTAATTCTCGTGCTCGCCACCAGAGTGTGTGTGCTGATCACAAGTTCTACTGTTTGTGGCTAGGAGTTCTGGTATCGGTGCGGCCATCTTGTGTTGGTATACACGTCGCCTGCAGGGGTGCGCTAGCATCGGAGAGTTTTCAGTTGGTAGTTTCGGAACTCAAAAAATCCTGGAGGTGTACGGGATCGTTTCCACAACCCTTGGGTCGTCAGCCGAGCGTCCTGGCTACAAGACTACGGTTGCATTTAGGAAAAAGGGGGTGTTTAATGTCTGATACATATTAATATTGCCATCCTGTCATTCTGAAAAAAAAAAAATTATATATAAAAAAATTGTGTAGGTCACAACTCTATATAAAAAAAACTGCAGACCGCGCACACACCCACACTTTTACATATACATGTAGTCTATTCTGGTTCGCATGAGTGTAGGCAACTAATTATAACTACAATCGCATGCAACAAGCATCAATACAGAGACAATTGCACAGCGAAGTACATGCGCTGCGATCATGCGCGAGCACGTGCACTTCTGCATCTGCAACTTGTCTGTGCATTCAATATGGTATGGAGCGAAGCCGGCTGTGCGGCCATAGATGGTATGCCACTGTAATAACTAGCTGTAGGATTAAAAAACTAATTACAATCTTTATATATTTATATTTGTGTAATACAAAAAAGCTGTGTACACAACCACAATGTATGCATGATGCGCTTGCTTAGCGAGCAGTCATGCCGGCCAACTGTGTGCATGCATCTCTCTCTAACAGCAGTTATTCTATGCACATGAGAAGTCGGCCGAACGATCCTACATGTCACATGCGCAGGCGCGAAACATTTCTAAAACAACAAGCTGTAGGAGATGATGTCCGCTGTTCACCGACACCTTGCCATCACACAAGCATACATACAGAGGCAATTCCATTGCTGCATACATGTGCGGTGATCACATGTGCGCACGCGCATCTGCAACTTGTTTGTACAGTACATGTGGCACAGAGCGAAGCAGCCGCTAATGCACGCTAATCCACAGACATCTCACCACCTGCTAAGCAGTGATGGAGGATTCATAGCACAAATGAGAACATTGTCGGAGGCAGCCCACGACACACACACATAATTTCAATCGTGCCACAGACCCATGTGCGTACCTGCAAAAAAAGAACCTCGTAACTGGTGTTCCAAGACCAGACACTTTGGCAAAGCTTTCCATGAGAGCATTAGTTATAGCCAAGAAGCATGCCATGTAACCCAGCCGAGATCACGGATTACAAGGAAATGCTCGGCTATAAATACCGATGAATGCCACCCTCCCTACCCAGCAGTATGGAGGCGAGACAATCCACTGCATCGACAAGAGACAGAGCCCCATTGCACAAAATTCTAGACACACACAGCTCCAATGGGGCACTCAATTTCACATATATATCTCGAAAACCCAAAAGTGCCACCCTCCAAGATGGAATCTTAAGAGCAGCTACATTAAAGGAATATAAATCAATATGAGCACAGCCAGGTCTTTACTACCAAGGTAGGAATATAAATGCTCTGCTTTGAGACAACATGAAAACGAGCCTTCCCTGCGCCAGGCCACACATGATCCCGCCCAGTATGTGCTTGTCTGTCTACAAGTACAGGGAATGACAAAAAAGCACAGAATAATAAAAAATATACTTTATACAAATCCTTTCATAAAAAAAACAATAGGGTACATACAAATGCATTAAGTCAACCATCCATCTCTCTCTCTTTCTCTCTCAACTGTTGTGATGTGAATCGAAGCCAAGTTAATTTACAAGCAGACGATCGCCCGACTGCCGAAGGAATTTTTCAACCAAATAGGTGTTGAGAATATTGTAAGCTGTATCTCTTGTTCGTAAAAAGCTCCTCGGAGAAAAATGCCATCAAAATCTTCAAGAAAATAGATCCTTGGTTTTTAATGACGAATCTTGACAATCCTATATTCTTCAGTGCTCCAAATTCAGTTCACAACCTTTGGCAAATGTGCCCTTGTCTCGTGAAATGCGAACATAGTCACTGATGTGCACTCTCAACTTCCTAGCTTCTACCCTCTTCTCGACCTTGTACACAGTTTGCAGCAAAGAATTATCCTTAATGTCCACAGGTTTCATAGTGAGATTTACTCGGTAATTGTAGGATGTCAGTAGTCGAGGCAACTTGTCCAACCACTTGTAACTGCCCCGAGACGAAAATTCGCCACATTACAGTCTTCGAAGTAAGATTAAACCATTCCATGATGGTGGCCTTCATATCATAATGGTAACTATAGTGTATCACTCCATGCTGTTCCATCAGCGCCTGAAATGCAGGATTGAAGAATTCCGGCCCCATGTCAGGCTGTAAATGCTTTGGGGCTCCTCTATCTTACAAAACAGTCTTCATCACGTTGATAACATCAAGAACACATTTCCAACGAACTGGCACAGTAAATGCATATTTACTGTAATAATCAATTACAGTCAATAAATATCCGAAGTCCTTATCAATGGATGCATATGGCATCATTTCAACAGAGTCAGCCTGGTATAGAACTTTCAGCCCAAAGACTAGTATTTTCCTCCTTGGGTAAATACGGCATGCTGGCCTGTGGAGTTTAGATGGCGATCTGCGTACGTGACATTTTAGTATGCATGCCCACATTCATGCAATTCTTCAACAATATTCTCAATCTCCTTCGTGTGGGAATTATTGCTGGCCTGCTGAACTTCAATTAACAGTCATAGACTTGAAACGAGCTCATTAGCATCATTCCAATAAACATACTCAAGTCGATTGCTTCCATCCAGTTTCGATGTCAGACCCGAGCTGGTCGCAAAGCCAACGTCCTGAAACAGATCAGCAATAATGGTGAACTTGGGGTGCATCTCGTCGCTATAAGCATTGCTAGAAGAGTCATTGTTGGGCAGATATGCACTCGTAGGGACAAGTAAGCACCTGTTTGTATTGGCAAAGCACCTCGCATGAGTACTGATCAGGCTAATGTTTAAATAACAATTCATAGGGACCTGGAGACGCACGCATAGCTTCGCCACCAATCTGTATAAAATCGTTTGGTAGAAAAAAATTTGTCGGTTCCCTAAGAACCATTTATTATTCTGCCTGTAATCACAATGCATTCCATCATTAAATCATGTGGTATACAATGTCAGGTAATTGCGAGCAGAGGTTATTTGTAAATTAGGCTTGTTCTTTCTACATTTCCAAGCAGACAAGGGTAAATCATCATCATCATCAGCGGCAGTAGTAGCATCCTCCGGAAGTAACTTGCGCTTCTTCTCGGTCCTGGGTTTGATGTCCGGTTCTTTCTTCATTTCAGCAGGGGAGACAGTTTGTTGTGAATTATATAGCAGTGATGTGATTGGTTGGAACAACTCTTCCAAAGTATTATCACACTCCATGCACACACACTTAGCCAGTAAATATTTATATTGAACACTTTCAATTACGCGATGTATATCCTCGGCAGCAGCAGTCATCGTACTAAAACAGCGTACAGGATGTGCATAGTATATGAAAAACACAGTAGCATTTAGGTGTGGCCTTGCTGTGTCTGTTGAATTGGGCCCATGCCAGCTTCTTCTGTCGGTCTGATTAGGTTCGTGATATATACTTCACACCTGCTGATACGACAGGTAATGTAATCCCGAATATGCTTGCAATGCAGCCACAGATCGTCGTCTGAATGCGTATAGGACAAGGCACGAACAATCCTGGTTACTAATCTGTCTTCCATAGCCTCGAGTCGACCACCAAAAGGAGTTTGCTCACAGCCACAGTCAATGCGCTAACTTGACTATCAAATTTAGTGCACAACGCAGCCGTCCAGACGAGACGATAATCTACAGTCGTGAGCTTTTTGTCTAAAGCAGAGTGTTTTCCCACACTCTCCGCAATGCTTTCAGTTCGGTAGCAGTATTTGCAGCCAACGCTTGAAGAATCTTGCCAGCAATTCACTCCCCATAACAACGAGTTTCGACTCTAAAGTGGTGAGCCGGTTCATTCCAGATGCCAGTGTGAGAAGATAAGTCTCAGACTTAGTGCTCGACTGATTGTCTGTATTTGCATAACGCTTTAGCTCGTGGTAACGTGATAGCATTAAGGTGCACTATAATGTCATGGTCATCACAAAATAAAAGTTATCAGTTTATTTGCGTTGCTGTGAGTAAAAATATTTACATAACGCTTTAGCTCATGGTAACGTAACAGCGTTAACGTACACTATAATATCATTTTCATAACAAAGTAAAAGATGTAAGTATATTTGCATTGCTGCGAAAAAATTATTCACATAAAGCTGTATCTCGTGGTTACAAAGTAGCATTACTCTGCATGATAAAGTCAAGGTACATAACCCAAAAAAGTTTTAACTATATTAGTGCTCCTGTGAAAAATTTTATGCGCATAGAGTAACGCTATAACTCGTGGTAAAAATAACGTTGTGGTACACTGTAATGTCACCGCATAGAAACCTATACAAAATATTATTTGTGTTGCTGCAAACAATATTATGGAATTCAATTCTAATAAGTGTAATATTTTTTTAACTGTATAATAATATTTTAAGATGGCTTACATTTTTTAAGGAGGCTTACGCTTTGAAATAATCATCATAAAGTAATTTTATTCAGACTGGTGATACGCCTAGAAATATGACAAAGCTTTACCAGTAAACTTATATTCTGTTTGTATCTTTGTTGTTGTTCAACAACGTTATTCCTTAACAATTCAAAATAATATTACGGTCCTAGAAATTTACTGAAATCACATTCGTAATAGTTATATGACGCATTTAGAAAACTTTAAAGGTTTCTCGTGTAAATGACCTTGGAACTAGGCCTTACATTCTTATTTAAAATATTTTCTTATGTGCTAAAAATTGAGCGTTTATACTACTTGTCGGCCAAATTACGAGTATCCTTTCCTTTATATCTACCCGCAGTCGGTTATCAGTATTACGCATAGTTGGCTTTTAATCACAATTTACATGGCTTTATTTACAACCAGCCTCTTAAATGTGGGCGTGTCAATACCGTTTGAGGTGACTGTTTGAAATAAATGTATTTAGAACTGTATTTCATAGTTCCGTATTATATTCCATTTTCGATATTTCTGAGCTAAGGTCCGCCTAACGTGGACACCCCCCAAAATTTCAAGAACGGTTGCAGATCACGAAATGCGGTTTTCGCTAAATTAAATTACGTACAGGGGCAAGTAATTTGCCGCAAAGTGACTATTCGTAACACGTGTATGGATAGAAATTATTAAACCACATATGATTTTCCCCTTGAAACATACATTTATTTCAGTGGCATGTGAAAGTACGTGCAAATGGGAATCCAGTGATATAACATATTCAATGGAAAGTAAGAAATAATGTGCAAATATTATTAATTTAAGTGGGCCGGTAGCATTGGGTAGTATACCTGTACTCACAGCTGTAAGCAAGCAACGCGCGCCGTGATTCATCCTGGCTGGACGGCTTCCTTGTACCAGGGTAGCGCTTACCTTAATGGGCAAAGTGGGACGGAATGCGATATTGGACGAAGGAGAGCTATCTTATAGTTTTCTGGTTGCAGTCTTTTACGCAAACGCTGTTTTTTTCGTTATTTTTAATACCAAGATTCCAAAATCAGTGACAGGCAACAAAAAGACGCTGTCGTGTTTATACTGTATTGGTGTATGAATTGTTACTAAATATTTTTCGGGAGACTGTGATATTTGTTTTATACTTCCAAAAATACTTTACACTTTAGTGCTACCAACTCGGTTAATTTCGAGACTACATTTATTTCATACGAGTGTTGAATAAAATAAACATTTATTTTCGCGTATATACAAATATAACTCGATACATTATCTATTCTCTAATATTACGACAATACACATCGATTATCCAAAAAATCAGTACCACAGGTTATATATATAATATGGGCAGCCATAGGTTTAACCATGTATGATGCGTGTCTTTCCAACCCTACAGCTGTACCCTTCCTGGGAAATGCTTTTACTGATTTNAATAACATATTATGAATTAACGTAGTCCATATTAGGTTATCTGTAACTATTATGATTATATTAGTTACACCATTAGTGGACACCCATAAAATTTCAGGAACGGTTGCAGATCACGAAATGCGGTTTTCGGTAAATTAAATTACCTACAGGGGAAAATAATTTGCCGCAAAGTGACTATTCGTAACACGTGTACGAACAGAAATTATTAAACCACAAATGATTTTTCCCCTTGAAACATACATTTATTTCAGTGGCATCTGAAAGTACGTGCAAATGGGAATCCAGTGATATAACATATGCAATGGAAAGTAAGAAGTAATGTGCAAATATTATTCATTTAAGGGGGCCGGTAGCATGGGGCAGTCAACATGTACTCACAGCTGTTAGCAAGCAACACGCGCCGTGACTCATCCTGGCTGGACGGCTTCCTTATGCCAGGGTAGCGCTTACCTTAATGAGCAAAGTGGGACGGAATGCGATATTGGACAAAGGAGAGCTACCTTATTGTTTTCTGGTTGCAGTCTTTTACGCAAATGCTGTTTTTTCGTTGTTTTTAATATTTTAATACCAAGATTCCAAAATCGGTGACAGGCAACAAATAAGACGCTGTCATGTTTATACTGTTTTTTATTCATTCTATTGGTGTATGAATTGTTACTAAATATTTTTCGGGAGACTGTGATATTTGTTTTATACTTCCAAAATACTCTACACTTTAGTTCTACCTTTCGGTTAATTTCGAGACTACATTTATTTAATAAGAGTGTTTAATAAAATAAACATTTATTTTCGCGTATATATGAATATAACTCGATACATTATATATTCTCTAATATTACGTCAATACACATTGATTATCCAACAAATCAGTGCCACGGGTTATATATACATATAATATGAGCAGTCACAGGTTTAACCATGTATGATGCGTGATTTTCCAACCCTACAGCTGTACCTCTTCTGGGAAATGCTTTTACTGATATTCCTAATATTTTTATTTTGGTCTTTGACTTCCTGTTGTCTAACCACATTGTTTTTTTTTTCCATCCCCCCAACCCCCCCATGTATTACATTCATCTCAACACGTAAGTGGCTTGTCATTTTTATCTGTTTTACGCTTGAATGGTTGCCCTTGGTGCCCGGTGTATGGAAGTGGCGCTGTTGACCTGCCATCCAACGCCGTCCCCCACACATCAAGGGAATTCTAATTATATGTACTATGCCTCCTGTAGTGGCACTAACGTTTACTACTGTTACTAATATATTTATGCACTACATTACAACTCCTTTCATCAATGTTGGCTGAGTAAGCGGGGAGGGGTGCCTGTACCGCAGAGTAGATAAGTACACAGAGGTGTAGACTTTGATGTAGACGAACCCATCCCGCAGATTGGCTGTATGAGGTTGTGGGGACAGGCCGTATGTCTCATTGGCTACTGCGTGCTGCGATAAGTGCCCTATTGGCTGGGCTGCAGGTTGGCAGGTAAGTTATAAGGCGCTGATTGGCGAACGGCGTTCCGACATCTTGTCGGCCAGTGACGCCATTTTGCTGGCGTGTGCGGCCGGAGTTCGCGGAACAAGCGGCTGTTTCACATCTGTATTCTTATTTACTCTGTGTTATTGCTATAAAATAATGTGAACCAACTGACATCTCGGAAATATCCGCGGAGTCTGGTCATTCCGCGAGCAGAAATTTCGGTGTGAGCTTAACTATTCGGCGCGGCTGGCGCGGGAAACTAGAACGGTTTTTCTGATTGGCTGTTGTAGTTTCCAGCTCTGTCTGCTCGGCGTGATCGGCCTGCACGTGTACCGGGCATAAGAATTATTTTTCCTTATTCCAGTTGCAAGGACCTGCGGAGACGTCGCAGCTGGCTGTGGGAACAAAGCCGGCCGACGCACGAGGACGTTCTCGCAGAGAGATGGCGTGGGCGAGCCTAGGCACGAGGACGCCTGGTGTGTCTGCAGACGTCGACAAAAACAAGTGCGCGTATTCTGCGACGCACGTGCGTCGCATGCCGCACTGCTCGCAGCCTCTCATCTCTGGTAAACGACAGGAGCGGCATTCACGTCGCGTTGTCGAAGGTCTCCACAGACACAGCGCCCACCTTGACGCACTTCCATGTGGAGCACACATTCACGTGTGTCGTGTAGGGGCCCGCTTCGANGCAGACACAGCGCCCACCTTGACGCACTTCCATGTGGAGCACACATTCACGTGTGTCGTGTAGGGGCCCGCTTCGACTTTTTACTAACCTACCTTGAAAACCAAGAGGAGAGTCGGAGGTCTTAAGTAGTGCTAGTACCTAAGCGCGTCTTACAGCAGAGCACATTCGCCTTGGCATACAGGGGAGATTCTAACTGCAAGGGGACATGNTAGTACCTAAGCGCGTCTTACAGCAGAGCACATTCGCCTTGGCATACAGGGGAGATTCTAACTGCAAGGGGACATGGTCGCGGCTTTACTGAGATTGGGTAAATGTGGCCGCAATTGGGGCCATGGTTACTTACCATGCTAACCTAAACTGAACTACAAAAGGAGGGTTGTGTTGTAGCGGGTGGGCCGCTCTTGTTGCCTCTCACCCGGGGGGCTGCTGTTTTGATTCCCCTTTTTTCCCCCTAGAGGTGGCGGGCCTGGAACTAGGTGACATTTGTGAGGTGAATCGGGAAGCTGTGTGGAGGAAATAGGTGACGGTCCAGGTCGATTCTCTAAGATACAGCCGGGGATGTGTCGTCGCGCTCTCTTCGTCTCCCTCCACACCCCGAAGTTTATGAGCTGCGGCGAATGTTTGCAGTGAAGAAAAAGCACTTGATAATTATCATGCCATGGTTGCCCTCCGTTTAATAGTAATATTGTAATGTCTGCGAATATGGTCACATTATTAAGGTTACGATGCAGTGGTTCTGATGAACTGAACTAAGTGTCCTGTAAGGGTTTCTGGGGTCCACAATAACACTAAGTGCATGGATGGAAAGGCGTGTTTAATTTTTTACTGGCCACTACAAGTTCAGTTACTAGAGATGTGGACATCCGTGATTCGCGCGTAACCTCGATATGTGCAAGATTAGAGTTCTGAAATACAGCTAGCTTCGAAATACTTTCGCTTGAAACCAACTGATACACGAACTTTCCCACGAATTCCATTATTTATACTTGGTTAATTAAGTACTGAAAAATGGGAATATATTTTTTTTGTAGCAACAAGCGAGAGTTAGGCATGCAGGGAGAAAGGGTGCCCTTATTCAAACAACCAACATTTCTGTTCCGGTTCTGCACGTTTCAGGAGCTGGCGAATGAACATTTGTTGCAGGGTATGCTCGTGTTTGCTCCTTACTGTACCTGGTTGCTTCTTAGTTTCAGCGTCAGCCACTAGTAGTAAGATTTTGAGAGATTCTGAACACGATACACTGCTGTGAATGCTAATTTGCACTGGCCATACTGGATATGTGATCTTGACATTGAGTTTGACCTTGAGTAACCTCCAAACGAACTTGGGTGACCAAACTGGTGAACTTAACACTAAGAATTGTATAAATTTCAAAAAATTCAGAATATACATTTTTTATATTATGAAAGGTAATAAATTGTATTCATTAAACAAATTATTATAATATGTAGTAAAGTTAAATATAAATCATTTAAATAAAAATACTTTCATAAATTTTCTAAATAAAAGAGGTCTTATTACGGCTTTTGTTAGCAATGCTGCAATCCTAAGTTCTGCCTTACTTAGTATGTGCATCCATCCATCGCCTCCAGTGCGTAGGCCTCATTTAGACTCTCATGCATATTCGACTCTCAGTGCGTGCACATCTCTCTCGACGACGTACTTTGTTACTGACGGTACCACAACAAACAAGCTGTCACCTTCATCACCACTGACTAATAACTCACTCTTTTCCGTTATATCCCCTCATCAGACGTGACATCGTTTGCTCTAACTGTACAGGCTGTTCAGAAACTCACCCGAAATATTTCGGGAGGTGATTTCATTATGATGAATGGGGTAGATAAATGTAATACGACTTATAGCCTAACCCAACTCCTAAGGGAGACAACCGCCCTTGAAAATCGAGCTTATAAATAGTTTTTTCCCCCACGAAATATAGAAAACGGCGTGTAATTAAACCCAGATTCTCAGGGTAATTTTTAGTGTCATCAAGATATTCAACCTATGAAAAAAACCTGTGTATGAACCTACCGCCTTCGTACAAATAACAGGGTTGCCCTTCCCCTTATTGCGTACTATGGTTTTGCCTTCAGGTTTAAAGGAATTTTGATGCTGTCTTATTAAGCAGTACGCCCTACTTAACAAAAAAGTTCCGGACCAGGTTCAATTCCAGGCGGGGTCGC
>NQII01000856.1:0-99188 GCA_002778355.1 Clitarchus hookeri | reverse complement strand
CCCCCCCTCATCCTCAATTTTCGCATGTGGGAATTGTGGCCGACGATGCCGCTGGTCGGTGGGTCTTTTCGGGGATCTCCCGTTTCCCCCACACCTTCATTCTTGCGCTGCGCCAAACTCACCTCACTTCGCCCTCGTCGGCTCTCAAGACCTCGATGCTAAGAGCCGCCGAAACCTCTGCATTCCATTCTACTCCTTGAGTGCGCATGGATCCATGGTAAAACCGTAAGTCAGCATGTCGAATTGGTGGATTTCTGAAACAATGAAACCACTCTGCGCCTGCATTAAAAATTATGGGGATAAAAGTTTCATGCACATAAGCACAGAGGCAGATTAAGGACAGTAGTTTCATATTCAAAATCTATGAAACGACGCATGACTCGATTATTATCCTTTTGGTCTCCATACGCAACAAATGGCTTACCAAGCTCCCTGGATTGGGAAAAACGAAAAATGCCATTTCATCGACTCGGATTGTGTAAAACTGAGGAAAACATGCACGTTCAGGTCGATTGCATATATAATTTTCATAGACTTATTAATGTGTGTGGCTAGCAGCTCTGCAAAAAGGTAGAATAGGAATGAACAATGACAAAGATTCTGGACCCTTGTATGGTACCACGAGAAAATGAGCTTTGGAGCGACAGCCAATCTTCTAGCTCTTAAATTGAATCATGTTCATTACTGTAATTCATTTAGTCGTCTGGACTGCAGATAAAGATGAATATATTTAACCCTGGGAACACTTATGCAAGCGTCAAGCCCGGACACTCGATTACTAAATACTGCTACTGGTATCAGCTAACTATGCACCTACGCTGAAAGCAGGAAATTGTGAAGGTAGCACTGGATAGTTTCACATTTTGCTCTGTCTTACAAACCAACACAGCGGCTTATAGGATACATTCGCGATCCTGAAACTGTGCCAACATTCACGTGTAAGTTAGTCTAATTCAGAGTTTCGGGCCTCGAATGTTCACATGCAGACTCCATAGAGTAGGCTTGTCTGTAGAACCGGTCCCGCACTCTGCGTTGGTGCGAAAAAGTGGCAAAATTTATTTCACGAAAATCATTTATATGCAATTGGCAATACGTGAAAAGAGCTATAAGATGTACATGTGTTACTATATTTAAAAAAATACTGAACTGAAGGTTTTTTGGGGAAAAAAATGTACTAATTTTTTTATGTTTACGAATATATGTGATAAATACTGAAAATAAATAATGCTTAGATAAGTACTTAGTATAGGTCAAGGCCGATTCCTTCCCGATTTCTTCTTGTCTGAGCAACGTACTTCGTCTTTAATGACTTCGCTGATGACGAGACGTTATGTCCTAGCTACCTACCTTCCTATACTCCATTCGCGGTTACTTCTGACTTTCTGAAGCCCTGCTAAGGTTATACATTCAGGATATTGCCCCGCCTCATGCCAACAAAGCTTATCATAGTCTAGATAATTACACCAACGCACCGTATTCGCGCCAACTCATTGTAATAATATTTTGCTTGCGAACAATTTCTTACTAAGCATTGCCGACACACATATTTTCTCTGTCTTATTCACATTAATTTTAAACTAAATATTATAATTAATATATAACATATAAGTAAGAGTTAAATATAACCAAAGGTAAGGTACTCTTATATTAACTCGAGTATAAAATGTTTGTGGTGCACGGCATATTTAAGAAACAACCAAGCACATGGGGTGGTTTTCGAATATTTGATTTTTTTTTAAAGTGCGAAGAAACCGCGAATAGACTACAAAGGAACAGGTCTCCTGTATAAGCAGAAGTGAGTGAACATGATGAGCCAGCAGGTTTCTATATCGTTCGCCGTGAGGGACGATGGCTCGTGTACCAGGCGACTCATTTAATTCTACGCAAACAGTCTTCATACGAGGATATCATCGCTAATCGCCTATATATTAGGGGGCCTGCTCCCCTAAGAAATTTCTATCACTTGGATATTCGCAGGTCAATGTGCTTAGGCCTGAAAGGCCTCTGCACTTACCATGCCATTTTTGATGAACAGAGTGAAATGAATGGACATGGTAGTATGATTTCGTGGGTGATATTGAGTAGTGTGGTGCTTGGCCATCGGGGATCCCCTCCTCCACCTCCCCACCCCGCAGTATTAATGCTGCGGCTGCGAAGTGGGAAGGAGGTTGTAGCCACTGGAACCTCCACCCAACCCCTCAGACACCATTTCTGGCATCGTGAGCAGCTAGGTTTTTGGTAAACCAGTCTGGAGAATGCAGCTCTTCACATACCTGCTCCCAAGCCGCATCCAGCTGCAGATTTTCCCCCCTCCTTAAGAAAACCTGGTAAGGTGTCACCCCCCAGGCCCCCTTTGGAAGGCGGAGTGGTAGTGAGCGGACTTGCGGGTGTTACCCTCGCCAGAGGTCCTGTTGGTAGGCTTACTGAGGTTTTAAGCTCGTGCCAGAGGCCTATTACTGCAGCCGGGATTCGACAAGAGGCGATATGTTACTTGCTAACATTTCTCCGGGCCTCCCTAGGATGTAGGTGGATGTCTGGTGCTGTGGAATGAAAACCTAAGTTTGTAACCAATATGAGAACGTCGGATTCAGTACCTCTTGGCAGTATATGGCAGACACCGAAGCAGAAGCAGCAGCCCCAGCCGCGGCCACACCCCAGGCGAACCCCCCGAAGAAAGGCAGGGCGTCTCCAGGGAAGCCACGAGCCAGGCCAGCACACCCACACACTACCAGAGACAGTAAGGCTCAACCAAGGCCCCAGAATTATGTGGGTGTGCAGCCTGGAACATCATTTCAGAAACACCGTGCGTATGCATGCATTCACTCTTCCCATTCACACGATTTTTTCATTTTTATTGGTTTTTTCAATTTTATTTTATTTTTATTTTGTTTTTCATCCATTCATTCAAACATTTACACTGTTATATATGCACATTAATCAAAAATTTCATTTCAAGCTTGCTACAAAGTCATATAAAGGATAAATACAGGGATTAAACAAAATGATATAGTCCTAAAGCTAGTATAGTAAATCGGGATAGTAATAATAATAATAATGATAATAATAGTATAAATATATAATGTATAAGGCCGGCAATGGCACTGTCATAAATATATACAAAAACAAATTTAAATATATACAATCACAATCGGGTTGCTGGAGGGAGGACGAGAGCCTTTGGTCGCCTGCGCCTCCACACCAGCCTTTCGTCATAGTTTGCCAACTCACGAACCAGGGGGTTTTCTACTGTCGATATCGTCTTGTACAGTTCTGTGGCCAGCTTCCGCATATGGTGTTCAAAGCTCTCCACTTTGAGCTCTTTGTGGAGCTGGTCATTCCTTGTGTACCTCGGTGCATTCGTAATCATACGAAGGATTCTGCTCTGAAAGCACTGAAGTTTCCGGAGGTGACAGCTAGCTGCCGTCCCCCAGACGGATGAGGCGCAGGTGAGAATTGGACGGATGAGAGAATGATAGATGATGACACCACTTCTGGTGCGGAGTGAACTGTGGCGATGGAGAAGTGGAAACAGCTGCCTTAGCCGAGAGTTGGTTCTGGCGAGCTGAGTATGAAACGAGGATACCACCATCACCTGCCTGGACTGTATCTTGCTGACGCGAGGGATCCATCGCTTCATGTGCTTGGCGACACACTCGTACCCTGCCATGGTGCTGTGTGCAAAAGTACCCTAGTAGGGGGGCGGCTTTCGTAGTTCATAGCGAGGAGATGGTTCTGGACGGAATGGTCTCTCACAGATAGTTGTAGTCCACCGTTGACTTGGCGAGTGATCTGCTGCACTGTGGTCTGTCTATCCGCTGTTACCAACTTAGATAGCAGACGGAGATTCCTGGCATCGATACGTTTTACGCCATGGCTATCGTCCCTAGCGGAGGTGGTTTTGCCTGAATCCATGTACTCGCGGTTCGCTCTTGACACGGTGGACCGTGGGAATTCCAGTAGCTGCACAACTTCGGAGATGGAGTCCTCTATACGTCTTGCACCAACGATTTGGCCACAATCAAATGCGCTGATATCTTGTTTTTCCCCCATTTTGCGCTCGACTATTTCTCAGACTGTTAGTATAGGGTTTGACGACATCCCAGTCATGCGTGGCTGGGCACTATTCCGTTCCACAGAATGACCACAGCGTCATTTCAAGTGTATCTAATTTACTTGCTTATCAGTGTATAAAGGCGGAGTACCGCGTATCATTTCATGTCAGCGCGGGTTTGTTCCCCTATATTTTTGCATGTCAAATGCTGCTTCTGTCTGCGTATACAATATTTTCCAATCTGAATTATAAAAACGGTGATGTGTTGGCAGCATATAGATGGGCGAACTCTTGAAATTCGTGATTGTTTCGTTTTATTTATTTTTCAAACGATAATAATGCTGGCATTAACAATAAACTTGGTGCAGCACATAAAGCAGTAAACTGTTCGAATACCTAATTGATTCATTTTATTTATTTATATAAATAATTAACAATAAATGCAACAAATTCATGATCTTGAACCTAACCCCAATGGCCTTGAACCCCGAAAATTCGAGAAAAACAGCGAGATATGTAGAAGAATTCTAAAAAGTAAAATTAATGTAAATAGTGATTTTATAAAAAAATGCATAAAGTCCAAAAATTTGGTCGACGCATTGGCTATACTAGTTTTATAGGTATAGAGTATTCAAAATCGGAAATATTTAATATTGGTTATGTTGCATATGGCAGTTACCATGTTGAATGTACAGTGACCATGATCTCCCGATGACCTGAGACACAGAAAATTAGAGAGAACATCAACAAAATAGAAAAATCTAAATATTGGGGGAAAGGGACATTGACCATGTTGCATAGCAGTGGCGATGTTGGCTGTACCGTCCTTATTTCTTGACCTCAGCAACCTTGAACACGAAAAATTCTATAAAAGCATAAAAATCGAAGTGCTGCGAAAAAAGTATTTTAATTATAATTTAATCAAAAATAATTGTTTATTCTAAAAATTAGTTTACCTGTTGGCTATATTTGTTTTATATGCATTGGGAATGCAAAATCGTAAATCTTTAATATTTGATCAATATATATATATATATATATATGTATATATATATGTATATATATACACATACACACACACGTGTGTGGTTTTCATTTGGTGGTATACCCATAAGTAAGGCCCCCTAAAAGTTGTAAATAAAATTTCCAAATTTCGGCATAAAAAACTGTTAAAAGCGGTACAAAAATTCACTTAAAAACACTAATGCGGTAAATAAAAACATTAAAGTGGTAAATAAAAACTTTACTGTTCGTTATGAATGTTTGAAAATCCAGCGCAAAAAACTATAAAATAATGGAATTGTGTCTTGTAGGTAAATAAACTGGAAATAATTCGTAAAAAAAAAAACAGGATTTTCATATTTCACGTTACTGGCTACTAAAAAATTATATATAAATTCACATTAAAAATATTATTTGATAATTACATTTAACACAGCACTACAAAATTTAAAATATACAGTACAGAAACACACACACACACACACACACACATATATATATATATGTATGTACAAACGGAGTTCACTACCGAGACAAGTGCCAAATTGATAAATGCCAATATCTGTAGAGACAAAAAATTAATACTTCTAACTTAAGAACACACACAATAATTCACCACTAAGTTTTGAAAATGAGAACACAAAATCCTATCNAATCCTATAACAAGAAAATATATATCTTGTTTAGAACAGTGTCAATTTACATGCTAGCACCAAAGTATTTGGCAAGCATTAGCTCAATGTTGTTCGGTTTTAGACCTGTCCACAAATCGGTTAAAATGTGTCCATATGCAGAGAAAGCCCGTTCGCTGTCTGCATTTGATGTGGGAATCCCCAGCATGGACACAGCTTGTGACACAAAAAATGAATGTTGCTCACGTAGACCATGCAAAACATTGAGGACATCAGTAGTTTGCCGTTCTTTCAAAATTCCTGAAACTTACTGCTCTAAAGCAAGATAGCCTTGCAGGAATTCTGTCTGCGTGAGTGTGTTCAGCAAAGGAAAACTTCCTACAAATGCAAACAATTTTTTATCAACGATGTTGTTTTTCATATTTCTGACACCAAACAATTGGTCAGTAGTTGCAAAAAAATTGTTTTGCAGTGTATTTATTCTTAAGACTGTGTATTTTGGAGTGAAACTTCAAACCCACATTTTTTAGATCTTCCTTCATTGCACACTGATTAACCTGTGTTGGCAGTTGAGCAATAGCAGCAGAGGTTTGTTCTCTAAATATGCCTTTGCTAACTAACAAAAAGGTGTTCTCTAGCTCTGATAACGAGTATAATTTGTGACATAGGATGTACTGTGAGCCCTCAAGTTCCACAATGTTCTCAATAATTGTAGTGCAGTGATGTGTTCTACTAAAAAAAGTGCATAGCACTTCACAGTGTCACGCTCGGTGATACTTAAGTTGCTGAAATAGTTTGTAGCACTACCCTCAGCTTCCGTTTCCTGAAAGAATTAAATCAGATCTTCAAGATATTCTACAATGTACTCAATAGAATGAAACTAAGAGTTCCTCCTGGTCGTCACTGGTACTGGGAAGAGGGTGGCTTTCTTTTCCCCCACCAAGATACTTTTCCTTCAGGAAAGATACATATCTGTGTTTTCTCTTACGAGCATTGAGAAATCCTTGTTTGGCATTTTGAACACATGAATTCAATTGTGGCAGTGAAACATTCTACAAACTAGCTACAATGTTAAGTTTATGTGTCCAGCACTGAACATGAACCATGCTTTTGGAAAATGTCACCCTCAAAGAGTCCATACATTTAGTCATGTAGCATGCAACGTCACTAACCACTGCTGCAAAATTTTCATAGTTAATTTCATGCCGGGCTACCACAAACAAAATTGCTCGCGAACACTCAGTGCCATTAGCATTCTCCAGTTATTTTATGCCACCAACAAATACACGTTGTTCACAAAGTCTGAAAGAACACGTATCAAAACAACAAATACGCAGCAGCCCATTCTGTTTGTGGTTTCATCACACATGATACAAACTTTCTTGTTTTTTAAAGCCTCCTTTAATTGAGTGAAATGATCCTCTCTGATTTTTGGGACATAATTTTTCCTCAGGACCTGGACCGTTGGAATATCTCCCGGACCTGAAATAAAAGTGAGAAATTGAGTAGGCCTACTTCTTTGTTTATTTTTAAAACTTATTAATTCCATATAATTAACAAAAGTTGTAAGGACAATTAAGACAAATTGCTGTATTTTCTGGTTTATATTTGTAATCAATTTTTATAGCAATAANTCTCTCGTTCGGTGACTCATCGTAACGTTACCGAGCGTTACACTTTTTCATAAGTGACTCCCAGCCGCAACCTAATTTAAGACGTTGTCACGTCAAAAGGAACCTAAAAATTTGACACGTAGGCCTACATTGGAAACGTTATTTCAAAGCACTAAATAAAAATTATCGGTTTATGATATTTAGAATATGAATATGTTGATTTTATAGTAACCTATGAAGATCTATATTTTTTCATAAAGTGGGAAGACATCCTCTGTGCATCACTGTGCAAATATATAAACAAAAAATACAGATAGATGAAAACCCTGCATTTACATGCTTACCTGGTACATATTTTCGAGGCCAATTTTTCCAGTACTCATCATTTGCTTTTTCAATAGGTATGTTGCCTGCAAGCAACATTTTCGTGAAGTCTATTATAAACTCTTGTTTATTTTGTTTCGTTGTCTGACACATCAATTGCGCTAGCAATGCTCGGTTGTTTGGGGTGCTATTGTTTTTTAGATAGAATTATTTTGTTCATTTGTGTGAATCACATTGTACATGTTTTTTGCATGTCTCTTTGCGTTGCTAACACGGCTGTCGCAGTATTTACACATCATAGTTTTGTTTCGTTCATCAAATATGAAAAAAAAACGATCGATTTTAAAATCCCGTTCCGTTCATGGTATATTAAACAATGTCTGAGTATTAAAATACGTTAAAACACGTAACAGGAACCTACGCAAAAACAAATAGAAAAGTAAAACACCAAATAAAAACAATGGAAACTAGTGTTGTCAACTTAGGTGTATAATCTATACTGGGCAAAGAATTAAGAAGCACCAGTAAATATCATTTTTTATAAATACGAAATAGTAATGTTTTCTACCTTACGCAACAGAACAATTGAACATTTTAACTGTTTAGTGTTAACAAATATAGGTCCCGCGTATAGTATTCCACAGGTGGTATCGTGACTTGAGAAAGCAAAAACACGGCAACATGTTACACAAAACGTCGTCTAGCTGTGTGCATTTGTGGTGCGGTGGCGGGCATGCGAACTACGCAAGATATCTTACCCTTGTACAGAAGCGTAATTATTTTCTCATGTACGGCAGCTATGACCGAGCTCCTCCATGTTTACTTTTTACGCATGTACGATAAAGGATATTTTGTTTATGAACACGAGTGAACAAATTATTGCACTATTGAAAAGCTATTCATTTGTTCACATTTTTTTTACCTTTTTACAAACTAAGATAAAACATTAAAATGTACTGTTTGTAGACCAATTCCTAAACTTGTTTTGGGGGTTAAAAATTTTTTTTAATGTCAATATCTCGTAAATAAGTCGCAACAAACTTTCTGTAGCCGTTTTTTTTTTGTGTACAGCCTATGCATGCCGAGATACGGTATTTCACCACCTAGTGTTAAAATGTGAGCACGTGTTTACTTTGCAATACTATAAACCAAATTTTACTGGAAAACGTGGTTATATTTAGCGCATTATAGTCCGATATGCCACATTTCGCGTAAAAACTCAATTTTGTGACGATTTCGCATTTGTCGTCGTTTATTCGTGATAGCGAAAAGTCCATGCTCGACATCAAGACCATGTGCCATGTGAGACCTTAAGCCCCTTTATAAGCATTGTTGGCCATCATTTCGCAACCATTGGAGGTAGACCTCTAAATCCGGATTACAGGTAATAATTCTGACCTTGATTAAGACGACATGCCACATTAAACCCTAAACCCTTGTATAAACATAGATGGGTACTGCTTTACAAATACCTACTCTAGATAAAATTACCAAATTCATATCATAGGAAATATCGCCGACCTCTAATAGGGCAATGTAATGCAATATGCCCTAAAACCTTTTATAATAATATAAAATACCATTTTGCAACAATTTGAGATATAAACACAAACACAAAATTTAGTTCATAGGTAATACTTGCGACCCCAAAGAAGACAATATGGCATGATAGGCTCTGAGCCATTTTATAAGCACTAATGATAGTCATTTCGCAATCATAAGGAAAAGAACCACCAAATTCAGACTGTACAAAAAGTACCGAACCCGAAAGGACAATGTAATGCATTATGTATTAGCAGTTTTATAAGCATAGTCAATCGCCATTTTCGGCTCTCGAGACCTCGATGTTCAGAGCCGGCCAAATCTCTTCACTTACTCAATCGCCATTTCGCTACCATTAAAGATAGAATCACCTAATTCATAATGTAGATTTTACTCGTGAACCCCGACAAGATTATTTGACATAGTTGGCCCACTGGGGAACCATTTTAATCACCATTTTTCTTGAGTTCGATTTTTCAGCTGTTTTAAATGTAAATAGGCAGGCTGATTTCAAAATTGTAGTTAGTTTTCTTCTATTAATGTGATCACTCTCCGCTGGATCGAGTGCTTCACTAGTGCTCTCCTATTGGCTGAAGTAATCCTCCTCCGATTTTGCAGGGGTGAATGACACCGTAGGAGACCAGTGACAGGTTCATACTTGTCTAGACTATTCAGTTACACATGAGATAGTGTAGTGAGACGCTGTGTGTCGCTTTTTATAGAGAAGCGCTTTCCGAAGTGGAGTCAGAGTTATTGTTTTTATACAAGGAGTTAGCAGTGTTTAGTTTTTTTATTTACATTTGTGCTTAGTTCCTTTCCTTTAGATCATGCCTGCATTTGCTATTTCACGTCGTAAATGCTTAAACAGCCCCTATTCGTTTTGTTATACACTGAAAAGCAAAAAAAAAATAAATGGTATAAGCGTGCGTATGCAAATAACAGCGGTATGAAACCAATCAGAGTAACGAGATGCGGTCGGCACCTAGATCGGTTACTGCTGCTACAATGGCAGGTTATCAAGATTTAAGTGAGTTTGAACATGGTGTTATAGTCGGCGCACGATAGATGGGACATAGCATCTCCGAGGCAGCGATAAAATTTGGATTTTCGCGTACGACAATTTCACGAGTGTACCATGAATATCGGGAAACCGGTAAAACATCAAATCTTCGACGTCGCTGCGGCCGGAAAAAGATCGTGAACGAAAGGGACAAACGACGACTGACGAGAATCATTAAACGTGACAGACGTGCAACCCTTTCTCAAGTTGGCACAGATTTCAATACCTCCTGCATACCTTCAGACATTAGTCAAGTCCATGCCACATCGTCTTGCGGCACTTCTGCGTGCTCGGGGGCGGGACCTGCATAATATTAGAAAGGTGTACCAATTTTTTTTTTTTTTTTTTTTTGCTCTTCAGTGTATATGTTGCAGTTTCACCATTCCTACTCAAATGACAAACATCATTGCATTTGTCAAGCAAGCCTATTTTGCATATTTTAAAGTGAAAATTGGTGATCAAGATAAATCTTGGGCCCCTCACAAGGTGCGCAAGCAGTGTGCCGAGAGTTTACGGATGTGGACGAAGGGAACACGCAATAAATTGCCATTTGGTATAGCTATGATTTGGCGAGAACCCAGAGATCATTCAAGTGACTGTTACTTTTGTATAGTGAAAACGTCAGGATATAACAAGAAAAATAAATGTAAAATACAGTATCCTACTTCACCATCAGCTATACGCCCAGTGCCTCATTCAGCCTAAATCCCAGTGCCAGTTTTCAAAGAAATACAGGAATACGAGTATGGTGAAGATCGAAGTAACCCCTACTATGAAGATTTCGAAAATGAAGATGACTCCTTCCGTAAGGGATTTGATCAGCATGAGTTAAATGATTTGGCACGAGATTTGGGACTATCCAAAAAAGCTTCAGAACTCTTAGCATCAAGACTGCAAGAAAACTTGCTTGAAAAGGAGCTAAGGTATCCTACTTTCGATCAAGAGAAAGTGAATTTCTGCAATACTTTCTAAGTGACAGTGGATTTGTTGTTGCCATAACGGACATGGTTTAATGGAGGAGTTGGGAATTCCATCCTATAAGGCAACTGAATGGCGACTGTTCATCGATAGCTCAAAGTGGAGCTTGAAGAGTGTCATCCTTCACAATGGAAATTTATTTGGTGCAGTCCTAATAGGCCATTCCGTTTGTTTGCGTGAAGAATATGAAGAGTCAGAGATTTGTTGCAATATCACATGCACAAATGGATCATCTGTGTTGACCTTAAAATGGTCGGCTTCCTTCTTGGCCAGCAACGCGGATATACTAAGTATCCCTGTTGTTTGTGTATGTGAAACAGCATAAATCGTGAGAAGCATTGGGTGCAGTCAAATTGGCCGCCAAGATCTGACCTCAAACCTGGTGATCCAAACATTCTACATCAGCCACTTGTCGGACAGAAAGAACATTATATTTCCACCTCAGCATATACAACTGGGTATCATGAAGCAATTTGTTAAAGCTTTGTCAATTGAAGGAGACTGTTTCAAGTATCTTATTTCGAGAGTACCTAGCGTGTCTTTTGAAAAGATAAAGTCCGGTCTGTTTAACGGTCCACAGATTCGGCAGCTCGTTAAGGATGAGCATTTCATCGGAACAATGACAGAACTCCAAAAGAATGCTTGGTTGGCATTCACAAACCTTGTCAAAGACTTTCTTGGAAATAGAGCACAGAATTACACCGAAATTGTCCAGCAACTCTTGGAGAGCTTCAAAATGGTTGGTTGCAACATGAGCATCAAATTGCATTTCCTACATAGCCATCTTACTGATTTCGAAAAATCTTAGTGCAGTCAGTGATGAGCAGGGTGAGCAGTTCCACCAAGATTTGAAGATCATGGAGGCACAATATCGAGGTAGATAGGATGCACATATGATGGCTGACTATTGTTGGAGCATCAAGCGAGATTGTCCACAGATTGAACACTCCAGGAAAAGGTATAAGCGAAACATTTTACCTTAATATGTAAGTTTGCCATTTGGTAAAAGAACATTACTATTTGTATGAACACAATTTAATTTACAGAAACTATATATATACTTTGTATGAATAAAATTATTCTCTGTGAACAGTATATTTAGTAATTTGTTCCTTTATTTTCCTTTGTATACAACATTTTGTATGAATTTTGGCACACAGAGAGGGAATCCTGTAGCTTATAAAGTTGACATGATCGACAAAAACTGGGGTCATTTTTGGATTCAGATGCCAAATGTTAGTCAAAATCAAGTGTCAGATTTAAGTCAAGGAAATATGTGTTCCCCACTGAATTGATTGCTATTCCACAACCATTGAAAATAGAACCACCACCAAATGTATATCGTAGTCAATACTCGCGACCAAATGAGAAAATGCCACTTTAGGCCCTAAACAAAAATTTACTCATATTTGCAGTCAGCTCCGAAACCAATTTCAGGTTTAACCATCAAATGAAGATTTTGGGTATTATATGTAACCCCAAACAAGTCTGTATAATCTATTTTGAATGAAGCCTTGTTGTAACCATAGTTGGCCATCTTTTCGCAACTGTTAGAGAAAGAACAATAATACTCAGGTCGTAGCTAAGTATTCCAGCTAGAACAGGTAAGTGAAATAACTTACGGCCCAGGGCCTTTTATAAGCATAGTTGTTCGCCATTTCACAGCCACTGAAGTTGGAGCCACCAAATTCATATTACAGGTAACATTCGTGACCCCGCACAAGACAATAAGCTTTGGTAGGCCCCAAATTCTTTTGTAAGTATAATTGGCCACCACTTTATTGAACTATAGAAGGTAGAACCACCAAATTCAGATCGAAGGTAACACTCCTCCTCGAGTTCGAGTGTATGACATGGTTGAACCTAACTATTTGTATAAGCATAGTTGGCACTCATTAAAAACAATGTACAGAAGTCAATCACAAAGTAAGTCACATTGTAAGTCGTGTTTTATAACCATTCGCGAGTCTCGAAACATCTGATACCGCGAAGGATGTTGTGAAACACTTGATTATTAGCATCGGATCTCTAATCGAGTCGCAGTTATCGAAACATGATGGGAAGCTCATCGTCAGCCATTTCGCAAAGCAAGTGGCGTGACTTGAAATTGCCACAAAGCATGTCGCGAATAAATTAACACCATGCAGTCTGTCGCGAAGACATCGCATGTCTCATAACATGTCGCGAAGCAGATAGAGAACCACACTACGAGGCGTGTCGTAAAATAATTATTGGCAGCTTCCATACATATGATTTTATCAGGTCTATGCTATTGGGAAAATGTTCTTCAGCTAATCTCCGAAAAAAGTCAGGAAGGCTTGGCCAGACTGCCCACAGATTGTAGAATTCCAATTAAATATTAAACTCTTCAAATCGCCAAAATTTAACAGTAAAATATTTTGGAGCACATTTGGTTAAGTACTCCCCAAAACCCTAGCACAAGTACGATCCTGTTTCGTTGTAATCGCAGACATTCCAATGACAACCTATGGTAGTTTAACAAGATACTTTGCTTTCACTCAGCAAAGGCTCGAATCTCACCCTGAATATGGAAATCCCACAGAACTTCAGAAAAATACGTGATCTCAAAAAGTTTACAATCATCCCAAAAATTACATGACCGTAATTAACTCAGGCTTTGAAGAAGAAGCTGAAGACTGCTGACCATTGAAGGTATCCACAGCTATTCTTTACTCATGTGTCGCATGGCAGAAGCTGTATGGCATTCTATTGCTTGGCGAAAGCTCGAGCCAAATGGCCGGATGCTGGAGAAGCCATCGTTGATGACGCATGCGCTTGACTGCGATCAGTGACATCGCACCCTCTGAGAGGGTTCGAACTGATGACACCCTCGCCGCCATTGATGGGACCCAGCCATTTGTCTCCCCTTTCACGAAGAACTTCACGAACCATATGACGTCGCCAACCATTCGTTTAATGTATGAATTTCCGCTTACAAATCACTTTGCGAAACATGTCGCGAACAACCCACCGGTTGTTTAATAATTTATTATGCTGACATAGCAATATCTCATTATCACAGAATATATTTTACCTCACTCTAAACTTGAATCATTTAAAATTAAACCAAATCAATGAAAACAGGAAGAATTGAGCAACTGATAACTAATAAATATATTGGTTGAATTTCACTGATTTATTTGTAATTTCCCACTGAATGTCAGGAGAGTCACTGCTTAAATCACTTTTTCCCAGTTAATTTGTTTGATTCGCTGGTCAGCAGTAGCTTATCAACTGTCATGCAATGAAGGTTATTTCACTGATTGATATCACTGATTCGGATTTAGAGTGCATGTAAATTAAAGTAAAACAATTGAAGAATACTAAGAAAACCTATTATACACATCTCTTAAGCGATCAGATCACATTTCTTAGAAAGTACAGAGGCTTTATCACTGCCTGAATGGAGTGGAGAGATTTTGACGGCACTTAACATCGAGGTCTTGAGAGCCGATTATCACTCTCTGATGTTGCTCTATCAATGTACTTCACCTATGTTCTCCATCAGTTCGAATCGCACACCAAACAGATAATTGAAAATGAAAATGCTGGTTTGTCCGTAAGGTAGGTGAGTACTTAGACTGCCATGTCAACAAAGATGTTCGACCATCGCCATATCTTAAATAAACTGTGACCATGACCTTGACAAAAAGAATAAATAAAAAATCAGTTTCTAAATTGTATGAAAACAGTTGTTGAAACTATGAGATCTTATATTCGTTTGAGACAAAGCTGAAGATGGAGACGTTGTCTCCATCTTCGCCCCACGAGGTCTCATGGATATAAAAGGGTGTAAGGTCCAAGTGGTATATTGCCTTGTTCGAAGTAGAACATATTACCCACGCATAAGTAAACAGTTGAACAAAAAATTATTATTATTTAAATGGGACGGTTTTGAAGAAATTTGGTATGGTAATATATGGTTATGCATCATTATTGCTAATGTATAGACCAGATTTAAAAATTACGAGTCAGCCAATTTTTAAGAATTTAAAAATATTTTTTATAAAAATTGGGATTTAAGTAAATTTTTTCCAGTGTTTTCATTATTTATTTTTGAAATTTATTTAGAATTTCTGGGTTTATGGTCACAAGGGTTAATGTCACGAACTTGTTAATAACATATAACATGATGGCTGATGTCAAACTGGAATGGTAAAGCAGGAACTCCTGGCCGAAAGGTTCCAAGCTACACACTCAGAACCGGACAAATTTTGTTACTTACAAGTATTGGCATGGTGAGCCATCCTTTACATGTATAATTTTAGGTGTCAAGCACTTTTTAACCTACTTTACAAGGGAAAGATAGGCTTATGCAATCACTTGGTTGTCTGTCTGGAATGTACATATGTTCCCCCTAATAACTTTTAAACCCGACAACCTAATTTAACCAAAATAGGTCCATATGCAGTATTTAGTAAGGACATAAGACTTTTACAATTTTCGATCAAGCCAGGTACTTATTTTAAAAATGGCGGTATTTTTTAAATTTTAGCCAATGACAGTGATTGTATAAACATTGCATTTATAAAGCGATAATGCCATTAATACACAATTTTGAAAGATAGCACATATTAATAAATAAAGTTTTTTCATTATATCTCGGGAACCATTCAACCTATTTGAACCAAATTTAGTAGGTTGACAGTGCATGTTTCAATAATTGAATTAAGAAACCTATAATGTAATTGGTCAGCCATTTTGTAATATCGTGCAAATTGAAAACAATAAAGTTCTCATGTTATATCATGGGAACCATTTCACTGATTTAAACCAAACTTGGCATGTTGGCATTACATGGTGTAAGCATTGAACAGTAATAATTTTATCAACAGGCCATTTTGAAAAATTGTGCAATATTAAAAATTTTAATTTTTTTTGTAATATCTCGGTAATTGCACAACCGATTCCTGCCAAATTTGGCATTTAAGTAATACTAGTGTTGGCTATATTCACTAAAGCAGTTTTAAGTGTTAGAGCACTGACATGAACCAGGCGTTCACTGGTACCTTTGTGCCCACTGTGACTGCCGCCGTAGTGTCCTCCACTCCAGATGCACCACACCAGCAGGCATGTGGGCAAGAGTGATAGTGTATTCAGTGTTACATAATCAATCAGTGTTCGTCAATATCGTTTATTCAGTGCTATGTAATTAATCAGAGTTCACCAATATAATTACATCAGTGCGACATAATTGATTGGAGTGCATCAGTATAGTTATTTAGGGTTATATCTATTTATTCAGTGTCATAATTATCAAGTGTATTTGTCCATGTGTGTAAATTGCACCAGTGTCATTAATTATTCAGAGTTTAATAATTTCATCCTTATTATTGATCGGTTTAGTGCATCTAATCAGTATTTATTTATATCATATTTATCGTGTTTTAAAGACAGTCATCACATACCCAGCCAGCCAGGGACATGTGACATTATTAAGTTGGCAATACAATGGCTGCTACGATACTAATATTTAATATTAATATAACCCTGATTTATTGTGTATTTGTGCAAGGGTAATTGTGTTTTATTATGTAAGTTGTATAGGGTAATTGTGTTTGATTATGTTAATTTAAGGTATATCAGTTTCTTACATCTCATTAGCATTTTTAAGTCGCATTTATGTTTCATCTTTCCACCGCTTGGCGTCGGCCGCGCTTAGGTAGCGGGAACTGGCGCAGTTCTCAGTCTAGTAGGCTCATCACTTCAACGCGGGCGGACGTGGTAAGTCTCTCGTTCCACAAGAACCTCGGCGCAAGCCCCTGAGGCTGCAACCTCTCTCAGTAATCATATCATCACATCATCCACGAAATAACTTGTATTTTATGTTACATCGCACCGAGGGGAGAGCAGTATCACGCACCTTAATTAATCGTAAGCTATTAGTGTGTTACCTTGTACGACCATGCGGTCACCACGTGTCTGTTTCGGTTAAAGTGTTAAAAAGAAATAATCATCTTTCATATAACCAATAGCGTGTTCATTAATCCAGGCGTGCGCAGCGGCCATACAGCTCGCATTTTCATATTATCTGACGGTGTGTACCTCGAGTCCCCTAGGGTGAGTAACCATGACCCGATCGTATTGCTCAACACTGAGCTGGCGCCCGGCACTTTCACAGCTCGAGGGACACCGCGCGCCCAACCGTCACTCTTCGACAAGGGACGTACCGGACGCACGTCAGCACTTAATTTTAAAATTGTGGCTATATAAATATTCTAGGTTTATTTGCAATATCTACCATACTTGATATAATGAAATAAAATTTTACAAACATCAAATGTGCCAATACATATCCATTTTGTAAGTTACTGTCACATAAAATTGAAGTTTTAATGTTATATCTCGGAAAATAATCAACCAACTCCCACAAAATATATCACTCAATTAATACTGTGGAAGGTCATGTAAACTGACATGTTTTAGTGGGTCAGACTATACTTTATAAAACTGCCGGATAAACAATTTAGAATACTATGGTATATCTATGAAATCATGTAAAAAATTTCAACTTAACTTTGTATGCTGGCAGTAACTATTAGAGTCATCAAATTTGTCTAGCCAAAGCCTGTTTACCCCCATCATGTGAGATAGGGCCACAAAAATAAGTAAAGTTTAGTCCTATCTCGGAAATAAAATGAACCATTTCTTTTCAAATTTGACAAACCAGTAATACTGTGGTAGGCCATATAAACATTTTAGAATAGCATGCTAGATGTACGAAACAATTTTACTTATTTCAACCTAACTTTGTATCCTGACAGTATCTATGCAAGCATCTAATGAGCAATTACATAGACTCATTTGTCAGCTATTTTGGAAGATAACTTTACATAAAAATTAAGTTTTCTTGTCCTGTCTCGGGAAACTATTAACTGATACCGAACAAATTCAGGCGACAAGTTATACTTTTGTAATCAAAACCAAATTTACATGACATAGGTGGTGACATATTTTCAAAATCACAGCAATATAAATATTTAATGTCAGTATGCCACATGTCCTGAAAAAATTTAAACCGATTTAATATGTAACAGTAGCTATGACGAACATAGAATGTNATGACATATTAATGTTATTTATTTAACTTATATATATATATATATATATATATATATATATGTGTGTGTGTGTGTGTGTGTGTGTATTGTTCCCCATTAATGAAGATACCACCAGATGAAAAATCGGCCTTTAAGACCCCGTTGTTAAGAGCCGCCCAAATTTCTCAGCTCAATAAACATATGAAAAAATGGAGCTTTTTTTGTAATATGTCCAGAACCAATCTACCGATTCCCACCGAACTTTTCACAGTAATAGTGCTACAGAAGGCCACCTTTAAAGGGTGCATGCCTTTTTTTAAGTATCCCTGCAATATTAATAATTTTTAATGGTTTATCATATTTATTGAATAATTTGACATATCTCAGTATCTGTTAGAAGTATCAGATATGCCTATACAGATCCTGTTTTAAGATGTTTTGTACGATAGCGCCCAATGAGGCACTAAAACTTTTACACCATATCTCGGGAACCGGTCTAGCTATTTCCACCAAATTCTGCACAAGTAGTGTTACGGTAGACCATGGAAACTTACACAATTTAAGTGATTCACGCGCATGTTTTCAAAATGATGTACCTGTAAATTTAGACGTTGGTAATCCTAGTCTACCAAAACTTTAGACTGATTACTATCAAGTTGATGTTTCGAATCCTACCTCCGTGATGGTAGGTGATATTTTCGACTCTCAGGTAAGGTATGTGTGTACGAGAGCTGATTCAGAAGTCATAGCAACTATTGTTTATTTCCCGAAAATGACCCAACGCAGAAAATGTACTACGTACGGTTGAAAGTGTACGACATGTAGCTATGTTTTAAATGTGACACCATATGGGGTATGGATGCAGGAATATCCCTCATGGCTGCTTGAAATCACTGTTTAATTGATATAATCTCGTACAAACTGTATACGCTAATGTGAACGGGTAGGTATCATAAGTGTACGAGCCGTTTAACATCCTTCAAAGTAGTCTCGGAGGTTGTTGTTGAATATTAGCCTCTGCTATATTCATTGTTAATCCTGGCTATACAGAGAGTCGCTGTTATTGTCCAAGGCCATGCTGTTTTTTAGTCTAGTCTATGATGGCGCTCTCATAGCATGTCGGTCTGTTCTAGTGATGTCTTTTTATATCCAAATACATCTGTTATACTCCACTCCAGTTTATCATTTATCTTAAGGTTTTTTCTACAGGTTATGGGCCCAGGCACCTAACTGCGAGTGAATGTAGTATTTACAGTGAACAGCGTGCGTGTTTTTTTTTTTCGTGACAGCAATCCTAACTTGTCTCGTTAACGGCCTCGTGTCTCTTCCGCCCGTCCGTTTTAATTATCGTCCGCGACAAATATGGAAGCTCACTCCCGAACAAATATTGACAAGTTGGAAGGCCAAGCCAACTGGAGCGATTGGAAATTCCAAATGATTATATTGCATAGAAGTAGTGGTCTTATGGATGCGCTAGAAGGGAACCTGCAATATCCCGAAGAACCGAACACGCAGTCAACAGCAAAGGAGTATTCGGATTATACGACCAAGAAGAAAATTCTAGACAGAATAGAATTTGGAGCTCAGCAAGTCATCGTCAATAATATGACTTCGGCAGTGAGACAACTCGTCAATATGTGTAGACTAGCAAGGAGATGTGGACCAAGCTCCTGAGTATCTACGAACAGCGAACTGAACAGCGGCAAGACAGATTGTTTAATGATTTTTTCAGTATAAAATCAATGGGCTCTGACAGTGTGCAAAGCATATTGCTCGTCTCGAGAAATTGTGGATGGAACTCTGATGAAACGTGGAAGGAAGACAAAGTAAGGCTTCCAGAATCCTTGTTCATAAATCGTATTTTAAGTACACTTTCTTCTCAATATTTCGAATTTGTCAATGCCTGGGAATCGATGCCGAAAGAACAGCGAACAGTGAGAAACTTGACTGAAAGACTATGTACAGTCGAGTTGAGACTTAAGGAAAGGGATTCAACTCAAGATTCAGCACTACTTGTGAAGTTCAAGACAACACCGTCATCTTCAGGAACAAAGAAACCTGAGAGTAAGAAGAAATCGGTGATTTGTTTCAATTGCAAAAAGGAGGGACATTTTAAATCCAACTGTCCCATTTAAAATCACAGCGAACGGTTTAAATCCGCGAAACATCAGCACGCCCTATCGGCTACTGATGAAACTAATGCTAGTGATATCAGTGATAACAATATTTACAAGTGGGTCATTGACTCAGGGGCCAGCTCTCATATGACAAAGTTTGGCGATCATCTCGTAAACTTTGATGCTAACTTCAATACTAAGGTAAATTTAGCTAATGAGGCAACCATTGAAAGTATTGGCAAGGGAGATGTGCAGGTAAATATGCCAACCGGCCAGTACGTAATCACCGACGCACTCAGAGTACCCAGACTTGCAGCAAATTTGCTTTCTGTTAGCAGGATGACTGAAATGGGTTTCGTCATTGTCTTCAAAAAGAACTGCTGCAAAATCTTCAGAGAGGAAGAAGTAAAGGTGAGTGGTTCTCCACACATTGTTGCACCTCGTAAATTTGGCACTTATGTGATGGAAGCGAAACCAATAAAGAAGGAAACCGCTCATTTCACAACTGATCAAGACACCTGGCACAGACGGTTGGGACATTTAAACTTAAATGGACTAAAAAAACTGAAAGAAATGTGTGGTGGCGTAGTGTTTCCAGAAATTTCAAGAAATGTGAAATTTGTTTGCAGGGGAAACAGACGCACAAACATGCAACAAGGAAAAAGAACAAAGGAAAGAGGGCCGCAGAAAAGTTGGAACTTATACACACAGACGTGTGTGGGCCCACGAGCGAACCAACAATGAGTGGTGCCCGGTATTTACTCATGTTTACTGATGATTTCAGCAGAAAGACGTTTGGTTACTTACTCAAAGCAAAAAGTGAAACCTTGGACAAGTTTTGTGAGTTTAAAACGTTTGTCGAGAACCAGACTGGTCTAAAAATAAAGGAGATCCGTACTGACAATGGCAATGAATATACATCTCATCAGTTCGAGAACACTTTGAGAAGGTCGGGGATTGAGCACCAAAAAATCGTGCCTTACACATCAGAACAGGGGGGAGTCTCGGAGCGGATGAATCGCACTGTGGTCGAGAAGGCACGTTGCATGCTCTTGGATTCCGGACTTCAAAAGAAATTCTGGGGCGAAGCAGTCATGACGGCAATCTACTTGAAAAATAGATCACCGACAGCAGCGGTTGTTGGAGCAACTCCCGAAGAGGCTTGGACTGGGTCAAGAGTTGACCTGACACACCTGAGAACCTTTGGGTTAAAGGCTTATGCACCTACTCCCAAGCATAACAGAAAAAAATGGGAGGCCAGAGCTCAGGAGTACATCATGTGAAAGTGTAGAGTGGAAGTGTGCTATGCAAAGTGAATATAGTGCTTTGATAAAGAATAATACTTGGGTTTTGGTGGATAAACCAAATAATTGTAATATTGTAGAATGTAGATGGGTTTACAAAATCAAACCAGCACAAGGCTTTAAAAATTATAAAGCCAGACTTGTGGCGAAAGGATTTACACAGCAATATGGGGTTGATTTTCTGGAGACCTATTTTCCTGTTATATCCAGAGATTCTCTGAGATTGCTGTTAGCTCTTTCAGTGAATCTAGGTCTGAGTATCGAACATTTAGATGTTGATACAGCATTTTTGCATGGTGAACTCAATGAAACAGTTTATATGAATCAACCTGAGGGTTTCATTGACAGAAATAGCAAAAATAAAGTTTGTTTATTAAAGAAAGCTATTTATGGTCTTAAACAGTCGGCCAGAGTTTGGTTTAAAAAGGTTGAAGAAGTATTGTTAAAACTTGGTTTTATCAAGTCAAAGTTTGATGCATGTGTATTTTACAAGGGTAATGGCAGATCTGTTACAATTATAGCTTTGTATGTTGATGATTTCATAGTTTTTTCCAACAATAATATGGAAAAATGTAAGCTCAAGGAAAATCTCAACAGTAAATTTAGTATCAAGGACTTGGGTGAAATAAAATATTGTCTGGGAATGAATTTCGAGAGAAGTGAAAATGGATTAAAAGTTAATCAGTCTCAATTTATTGCAGAAATATTAAAAAGGTTTGAAATTGAAGATGCCAAGATTGTGAGCACTCCATTAGAGTATAAGTGTAAGTTCAGTGATGTGGATAGTGAAGGGGAATTTCCTAGTGTTCCATATCAATCACTTATTGGTTGCTTAATGTATTTGGCAGTTACTAACAGGCCTGATATAGCTTATGTGGCTAGTTATTTAAGTCAGTTCAATACAAGGTACCGGATGGAGCATTGGAAGGCTGCCAAAAGGGTACTGAGGTACTTAAAGGGTACCATAAACCTAGGTTTATGTTTTACCAAAGATGACAAGGACATCATTGGGTATGCTGACGCCGATTGGGCACACAACCCTGTTGATCGAAGGTCATATAGTGGTTGTATTTTTAAACTGGTGAATGGTCCCGTGTCATGGGAAGCAAAGAAGCAAGGGTGTGTTGCTCTCAGTAGCACTGAGGCAGAGTATATTGCTATGAGCCATGCTGTTAAAGGTGCCAAGTTCCTTAAAGGTCTACTAAATGAAATAGTAGGTGTTGACAAACCTGTTTTGTTAAACAATGACAACCTAAGTGCTCAGAAACTAATGTATAACCCCATGTCTCACAACAGGATGAGACATATTGATGTGAAATACCATTATATTACAGAGAATGTTGACGCAAATCATTTGAATGTTGAATATCTGCCTTCTGATAGAATGATTGCGGATATTCTAACTAAAGCCCTACCTCCGGTTAAGCATGATTTTTGTGTTAAGGGCATTAATATGTGTTAATATTTTTTTTTTGCATTGTCTTTTCCTTTGTACTTATGGTTAAGTATGTATGTATCCCTGGATTAAGGGGGAGTGTTGAATATTAGCCTCTGCTATATTCATTGTTAACCCTGGCTATACAGAGAGTCACTGATATTGTCCAAGGCCATGCTGTTTTTTAGTCTAGTCTATGATGGCGCTCTCATAGCATGTCGGTCTGTTCTAGTGATGTCTTTTTATATCCAAATACATATGTTATACTCCACTCCAGTTTATCATTTATCTTCCGGTTTTTTCTACAGTTGTCCACGGATCGTTGCCAGCGATGAGGCAAACGGGAAATACCATCTACTGCATGAGATCTGCCAATGTGAGCCACCTCTCATCGAAATACTGTTACGATGTCTGCGGCATCGCTGGCTTCGTTAACTATCAGAAGATTGATATGTTCAGGTTTCTCGTTCTTAGTCTCATGTGTTGACACCACTTTTCCCCTAGCATTCAGCAAGTACACATTTACAGACACTCCAGGGTTGTTGTTCTCAAAGACCCTAAATTGTTAAAGAGGATTCGGAAATTCCAGTTCGAAAATCAAACATTTGTTCCACCTCAGCATACCTCTTTTCCACAAGCTGTGAATGACTCAACGAATTCAGCGAGCACTGACCACTTGAAACATTTGTTGTCATAGTTGTAGGGATTTATTATGACGTGTTTATGTTTGATAATGTCGGGAAGGTCAACATATGTCGATAACTGCAAAGGTCAATTATCTTTGTTAAATTAAGGAATCCCATTGCATATATCCATATGCACCCTTAGGCCATCCGTTAAATCGACACCCCACACTTAGAACAAATATACTTTATTTGGGTGGCGCTCTTCGTGCAGTCACGTCTTCTTAAGTCGTCGGACACTACTGCTGCAAGCGGTCTTTTTACAAAAGCAACACCTACAATGTTGGAATGGTTCAGCACAGGTGGTTGGCCATACAGTTGTCGCTGGAACAGATGTCGATGGTCCGGTTGGTGGTACAGTTGCCACTGCCGAAGAATTGGATGGCATTTCTGCAGAACCAGTGCCAAACATTTCCTAAGACACCGGGAATTCCGGTAGACACATAGGTGCCCCGGCCGAAGAAGCACAGATGATATGACTGAAGGGTAAGAAGACAAGGCCTAAGAAGTCGGCAGTATGAGTCAAGAAGTCACTGGTGGAGCTGGTACCATGCCCGAAGAAAATGACGGACGGTGGTGCTGCTGTAGGCGACCTGCCGGAAGAGATCGATGGTGATGATCCTGTGGGCTGCCCGAAGAAGTCGATGACACTGCCGCAGATCCCATTAGCTCTGGGATGTCCAAAGACATGGTAGTTGCAGAATAACACTTTGACTTAGAAGCGAAGCTACAGAAGCTAGACAGGACGATCCAAACCCTTCTGTCGACGAACTAGCGATCCCCCACCAGGTGTTATTATTTATATTAGTTGTATCCCCAGACCCTTATTCCCTCTACATCCCCCACCACTCTTCTACCTGCTAACCACTACCCACAACTGCATGTTTCAATCTGAAAGTATATGGATATTCCCAAGACTTTCTATGTAAACCCCAGCAGGTTTCGACCTGAATCAGTTTTACACATAACCATTTATGGGATATGTAATGTTTACATTTTATTTCAATTGACTTATTCTTCATACTCAAAGAAATATTTCTAATATAAAGATAGTAATATCTGTGTAATTATTATGTACAGGTGAACAATAACATTGAACACAAATATTATTATACCAAATTTATTAAATAGATAATAAAATATACATATTCAACACAAAATCTATAACATTTTAAAGTAAACATCTTCGGATACAGTAAAAATCAATTTTTTTTAATCTGCTGATATTCAATTCTAATTTTAGTGTGTTGTGTAAAATAGTAGAATATAAATGGCAAGTTTGGCATAAGGACAAGGGTAAGGGATCCATAGCCGACTGCTGCCATCTTCGAATTTCCTTTTTTCCCTCAAAATTACCCATTTTCCCTTTAAAATCGACCATTTTTCTTACAATTTTCCTTATTCCCAAAATTTTACATTTCTCCCTCAAAGTTTCTGGTTTTCCCTCAAAAAGTACTTATCCCCCCCATTTAAAAAAAAAAAAAANTCAAAAAGTACTTATCCCCCCCATTTAAAAAAAAAAAAAAAACGATTTCCCAAATGCCCTTTTCGATTCATTAGAAGGATTTGGGAAGATCGTTTTTTACACGCAGGCCACTAACCGCTCGCCACACCCCTAGGCATGCTTGCCTTGTCCCCCCTTCCCACACCAAAACAATCATAAAAATTAAAAAAAATTGCAAAAATAGAAAAACAAATTCTAAAATTTGAGGAACATATAATGTTTAACTCACACTCATTCCTACCCACCATAACCTACACCCACTAACCATCACATTTCCACCTCCCAATAATAAATAGAAGCAAAAAATTAATAAATGATTCTAAAAATTGAGAAAAATTGCATTGGTGACTCCGACCACCATGCTGGATGCCAGTGACATTGACCGCAATGTACACGTTAACGAGTTTACGAAAAGTAGTACATCCATACTCAGCCTGCACATCAATAATTTCCACTTCAAATTTATGCATAATGATCAGCCATTTTTTCTGCTCAGCCATTGCTACGTAAATCAGGGTCTTCGGGTACTGCAGTAATATATCGCGAGGCATATTTCCCACCTGATGGTATGGAATCTTGCCTTCGTTCCATTCCAATCTGTGGTAGTACTTGGTAAACATTAGTTTGTTTTATTGCTCTTCTCATCCAGCAGTCTCCACGGATATGGAGGCCAGAAGTTGCAGGTTCGCATCTTTTCATCACCCTTATGGATCACTGCAATTTCCTTGAGCATGAAGCCATTTTAGCTCTGGAAACCTTGCAGATTGCAATACATCTTGAAGATTACGATGTTCGAAGGCGAATAAACATATGTCATGCATGAACAGTTTTTTTTTTTTAATATTCAAATTTGCCCATCTTAGGAGTGTGATGAACCATTTTGGTTGAGTTTTCTTGCTGCCCAGTACCTCTTCATTTTCTCTGATTTTGCTTGTTTTCTTTCTTCTGGGAATAGGTAGCTGTGCTTCTTTCTGGTTTTAGGTTCAAATTTTGTGGAGTCAATCAGTTTCCTGTAAGTGTTTCTGTCTTGTATGACGTTTTCTGTGATGTTGGGAGCTTTCAAGACCTCTCTGACCTCTGTCAGCCATTCGGTTGCCTTTTTTAGGCCCGAAATGTAGTTGAAGATTTTCTTGGTCAGTCTACGGTCGTCCATGTGGTGTAGGTGTCTGTAGAACTTGATTCCTCTCTTCCTGATGTTATCTGTAGTAGGGTCTGATCTAGTGTAAATTCCATGGTTGCTTCTGAGTCTGTAGGTTCCGTCTTCTGTTTTCCGTGGGCCTAAAATTTTTCTGAGGATCTTACGTTCTTTCTTCTCTAGGTATTCCCTTCCACCTATTTTATATAGCATTAGGGTTTCTGAGCCGTATGTGGCTTCGGGCCTGATTACTATTTGGTAATGTCGAATTTTTGCTTACCATGAGATGGTCTTTTTGTTGTAGCGATTTTGTGTTGTTTTGTAGCCGCGTTCAGTTTTTAGGCTCTAGTTTTGGTTGAGGATTTGTCTAGGCCGTTTGTCTCGATTCACTCTCCGAAGTACGTGAATTTGGTTACGCGTTTGATCTTGCCAAATTCGGTTTTCATGGACTTCTTTTGGGGTTTGTGTTCCATGTATTCGATCTTTTCGTATGAGATCTTGAGGCTGGTTTTCATGGCAATTTTGTGGAGGGTTTCGATTGCTATTTTTGCATCGTCTGTGTTTTCTGAGAGGATCACGATGTCGTCCACAAATTCCAATTTATTTTGTCCCATTCCCATGAAGATTCCATTGATTCCTTTTGATTTGAGTTATTTCTCCCATTCTTTCATGATTTTGTCCAGGACCAAGTTGAACAAGATCGGGGAGAGTCCGTCGCCTTGTCTGCCTCCAGTTTTGAATTTAAAAGTTTCAGACAGTTCACCTAGGAATTTTACTTTAGATGTCGTTTCTGTTAGGGTCTGTTCAATTAGGGTTCGAGTGTTCACGTCTATTCCGCGTTCTTCCAATATGCTGAATAGTGTGTGTCTGTCAATGAAGTTGTAGGCCTTTCTGAAATCGATGAAGGCGACTACGGTGTTCTTGTTCCTGAGTGATTGAATCCTTAGGATCGATTTTACGTTGTGGATTTGTTCGGTACATGATCGGTCTTTTCTGAATCCAGCTTGGTACTCGCCGATTCTGTGTTCAGCCTGTTCCTCTATTTTTCGAGGAGGGCTTTAGATAGAATTTTGTAAGTGACCGCTAGCAGAGAAATTCCTCTGTAATTGTTGATGTCAGTTTTGTCACCCTTTTTGTGTATTGGGTGGATGAGTGCCAATTTCCAATCATGTGGGATTTTGCCTGTGTTCCAACAGTTTTTGAGGATTTTGTGAATTGTTGTAGCAGTCTCCCATCTGGTTGTTTTCCAAATTTCTACTGTTATTCCATCATCATCAGGGGCCTTGTTGTTTTTCAGGGACAGGGTGTAACTTTCGACTTGTTCCAGTGTTGGTGAGTTCGACGGTGAGTGTGAGTTGGATGGTGGGAAGAATTTTAGTCGCTCAAGTGGCTCCTCGCAATTCAGGAGTGTTTCAAAATATTGGGCGAGCATGTTGCAGTTCTCGAGATTGTTCGTGATCAGTTTCCCTTCGCTGTTCTTGAAGTGGAGCGACGGTGGTTTGTAGCCTGCCAATTCTTCTCTGAAAACTCTGTAGTATTCGTGTATTGTGTTTACGGAAGTCTTCGTTCAGCTCTTCTGATGGGCTTTGTCGTGTAATCGTTTCTCAAATATTATTGTTTTTTATGTCTGTTTACGTGTTTGGGTGAATTATGCCCAGTTTTCTGGTGTTTTCTGATTGCTACAGGCTTTCCAAGTTCTTAGCCTATTTTCTAGGGCATCGTCACATGTCTCGTTCCACCAGCAGTGTTTTCGTTTTCGCGGTGATTGTGTGATCTTTTTGGTCGCTTCCTAGATTTATTTTTTGAGTATTTGCCAGTCGTTTATGTTACTTGGGTTGAAGTTGGAGATGAAGTCTTCCCGGTATTTCGAGAGGAGTTTTGTGGATATTCTCGGGGATGTTTTGTCTTTGTATGTTTTGGTCTATTGGGTTGGAATCGGGATTTAATTTCGGTTAAGGCATGGTTGGAGTTGATGTTGAAACTTCATCTGACTCGTGTGTTCATGATTTCATGTTGGTTTCTCTGGGAGACGGCAACGTGATCTAATTGGTAGGATCCGAGATTTTGGTTGGGGAGCTCCAAGTCTTTTGGTATTGAGGTTTCTTCTGGAAGCTGATGGTCATAATTTTGACGTTGAATTGTTCACAGAAGGCGATGAGGTGTTGTCCGTTCTTGTTTGTTCTTTTGTGGACTGAGTAGTCTCCTACAATTTTGTTGTGGAGTTTTTCTCTGCCAATTTGGGCGTTGAAATCCCCTACGAGGATTTTGACATGATGTTTGAGGATTTTGGAGGCAGTGTCTTCCATGGTTTCCCAGAAGTGGTCGATGCGTTCCGGGTTTTGTCTTTTGGTTTGGTTTGTTGGGGCGTGTCTGTTAATTATAGTGTATCCTTTATTCCCTGATAGAAATGAGAGCGTTGAGATGAGTTCAGACGGAGAGATGAATCCAGTGATTGAATTCGTTAGTTGTGTTTTCACTATGAAGGCTGTGCCGAAAAAAGTTGGGGACGATCTTTATTTGGGAGATCTTTGAAATTTTATTGCTGGCCTTCCTTTATATACGCGATACCCATTAATTTCAAAAGAGTTTTCGTCAGTGTACCTTGTTTCTTGTAGTGCTGGAATGAGGATGTTTCTCTTGTTCAGTGTGTCCGTGAACTGTTTGATTTTTCCCAACTTCATGAGTGTGTTGATGTTTATTGTGCCAATTAAGTGTGTTTTCTTTGGTTTTATGGTCCTGAGAAGCTCCGTCTCTTCCGACGCTTGATTTCTAGGCTCTCCAGAATCCGACTGCCTAGTTGAACGACTTGATGTCGCTGGAGATTGGTTACTCCCTGGAGTAGTATGTTTGTTGGGTTTCCCCATCATGCTGATTGAAAAGTTATTTTGTGAAGAGGTCTTTTGTCCTCTCATAATGTAACTTCTTGCAATTAAATTGTCCAGAAGGACCAGTGAAGCCGTCCAATATGGATCAGACGCTTTTCGTAGTCGCCCAATGTGGGAACAGACGCTACTAGGTTTGCTATTTTGTGGTCCACCCCGGGTATTTTATTTCCTCGGTACCCACCATATCTGGTGAACTTTCCCCTATCCGCCAACTGGGGAGGCGCCCAATATGGAAATAGCAACCCACACAGTTATATATATATATATATATATGTATACATATATATTCTCCACAGTGCTCATGAGAGTATTTTGGCAGTCTTGTTCTCGCCAATCGTACTATACGAGCTGGTCGTGAAGTATCAGGTAGAAAGTGGATGTGTGTGCAGGAATATTTCCATTAGTCGCGAATTCGATTACATTGGAGGTAATATGCTCGTCCTGTTTACTCGCACTTAAAACCACAAGCAGGGCTATATTCTTTAAAGAGATAGGGCTCAGTATCGGTGACTGAGTATGTCTATAATATGCATTTTGGAACTTAGTGTACATCTGATATGCCAGAAGGTACTGTCCGATTTCAAAATTCATGTTCAAATAAACATATTGGTAGCTTTCGTTATTCAAAAATATTTTCACATTATGTATTTGACAAGTATCGAACTTTGAACAGCTCGTTTTCACATTGTACTGACTTCTGGTCTGTAGCAGAATGATGTACCTCGGTCTCTGAGAAGCAAACCTGGAATTCACCATCCAGTTGATCCGCTGGCTTGCTGGCAGTCCGGGGAATGTCATGAGACTAAACGACCTGAATGCCACAGTAATGTTTTTGCCGTCTTCTGCATTCTTCTACTTTTTTATGCATTCAGCAAAGCTCAATTGCATAAGAGGCAGCATCCTTTCGATATACTGTAGCTTAAGTTCCACAGCATCCAGGTTTTCCCCCAAAACCACGATGGTGTCCACATGAATATTGGCTAGAAGCATCGCCAATTATTGCTTCAAGTTGATGATAATGTGTCTGTAGTCTTCGGCAATCCCAATAGCACGGAGAGAGCGGGATGCACACCTCGAACTTGCCTCAAGGATATATAGGAGCACTGTAATCATCTTCAATTCTCCAGCCTGCAGTTTTGGCTGCAGACACATCAATAGGCGATTTTTGATCATCGAGGTTAAGCCCACATCTCGTGACTGGTCCACCTCGATACCATTAAGAAAATATGTGATGCGATCCATCAGGTGAAGAATAATTCCATTGCTCTAAATTTTCGTTGATGCTGGGTCGATTCTATCTTATTTTGTCAGAGTCCCCCTAATTAGCAAGAAATGCTGCCAATGAGGAGTGCAGATAGTTAGGTGTCCCATTTATCTTGACCACCCACAATATCTCTGTACCAGGGCTCCAAATGAAAAAGTGTTTCATACAAAAATTGTATAACTAGAAGGGGGAAATACTGCTGGGTAGTCAGCCTTATAGCATTATTTATTAGTGATATACGAGTACAAACGTCAGTTTTTTAAATGGTACCATGTATCTATTGGTCAAAAATTCAATGAAGCTCATCAAGATCTATTTAACATGTAGTGCAAAGTACACTTCCATTACATGAACACTACATACGACACAGAAAGTGGGATCTCTGCTGCCCATTTGTAGTACTATCCATATGGGTACTGCGAGGTACATTCACATTAGCTGTTCAAAGTGGTGACCATTGGCAGAGATACACAAGTTCAGTCGCTGGTAGAATGACAACACTGATTCCTCAAGTGTTGCCTGCTAAAGGGCATTACAAGCAAGCACAATACATTCCTGCATGTTCTCTGTAATTGTTGGAATATCTTGATATAAAGCGCCTTTGAGGCATCCCCAAAGAAAACTGTCCAAGGGGTTCAGTTCAGGAGACCGCACAGGCCACTGAAATGGTCCTTCATGACCAATCCACCTACCAGGATATTTGCAGTCCAGAACATGACATGCATACACAACATAATGTGCTGGGCATCCATCGTGCTGGTACATTATTACCATTCAGTTCCTTAGAGGTATCTCCTGCAGAATATCAAGAAGAATTGTTTGTATGAAGGTTGTATACTCCCTGCTGTTTCTGCTAGTCTTAAATGCAAGCTTAGGGTGATTTATTCGTTTCGAAAGTTCACCAAATTTTCCTGCTGGTCGACGATTTTCACATCCACCTCATATGCTCTCTTCGTGATGACTGAAATGCTATTGATCCATGTAGTGCCACGAACAGTTAAAAACCTGGAGGGGCCATAGTTGAAAACAGCAACAGCATATTGCTTGGTCTGCCATTGAGGTATTGCCATTTATTCATGTCACATTGACCATCAAGATGTTTATGGACTGTGACAATGTGTGTTTTGCCAGTTTCGTAGATGCGTGGCTCGAAACCGAGCATAGGTCCGATTGTGTCTGGTTTCGTGAAGTCGATTTTTTGTTGCATCTGATGACTCTCTTCAGAGTATTCGAATTTGCACATAGTTGGGATTCTGTGTCGGGGGACAGCAAATCTTTGTTGTACCTTGCAGCATCGTCTATTTCATAAGAGCCCACAGGCAACGGCACGTCGTGGGAAACATTGCCACTTTTCACGAGGTAAAATCTACAATTTTTTTCATCGATGTTCAGTATCGCATTACATGTCTGAAAATCGACCATGCCATTGCACCATTCTCCCTATATCGAATAGCTGAAAGTGTACTGCATGTAGCTTGGATGTACATCCCATCAAGGTAAGTGTTATCGACATGGTTGGTGGTTTCTGGACGATGTATAGTCAATTTTTTCGATTACTTGTACGAACAAACAAGTAAGCATAGGCACAAATTTCCGCAGTTCCACGTGTTTGGCACTTGTTCCACCTCGTAATTACACTTTAATGAAATTGCACCATGTAGGTACCATCGGAGTTCGGATGAAGGATGAAAATTACCGAAACTATCGTAATAGTCTGCATGTCTTCCTAGTTTTACTTATGCTACCCAGTGCATACCGAGCCCTATGGTTGTGTCCAGATTAATTATGGCATTATGTTTTGGTTAGGTGGCAGTTAGTCTCTCGTAAGCACTCCCCTAAAATGTAATATTTTCCATTAGTGTGCATACAGTTCTAAATCCATGTTAGCTATGGTATTTTAGGCAGTGAATTCATGAAAGCTTCTTCCTGATGCATCACTTTTTCACACTTCTGCCTCATACTGGATATGGTCGTAGGTAAAGGCCTTGGCCATTTTTCCCCCATGGCATTATTTTTCATGTTTGCTTTAGGCCATTTGGGCGCCGGACAACTGCTTCCTTTCTTTCGATGCTGTGGTGGTGGCTTGGACGATACCACTTGTGGCTTCGATTAGAGCTGCAAGTGTTCCGAGATCAGTGATAAAAATCCTCGTATTTTTTTTTTTTATCTTTACTTAGTTTGCTTTTGCTTTTCTCCTGCTCGCTGCTCCAATTCTCATTTTTACTTGTGCTTTTCTCTTGCTCTACACCTGTTCCCTTTTTGACTTGTACTTTTCTCTTGCTGTTTCCACCCATTCCCATCTTCGCCTTGGCTTTTGTAATGTTTGAAACACCAAAGGCCTCAATTTTCTCTCCGAGCCCGGCATCTGACGAGTTTTGACATGCGCTCGGTACATCCCTTGTCGAAGGGAGACGGTTGGGCGTGTGGTGTCCCTCGAGCTGTGAAAGTGTCGGGCACCAGCTCAGTGTTGAGCAATGAGATCGGGTAGTGGGTAATCACCCTAGGGGACTCGAGGTAACACACCGTCAGATAATAGGAAAATGCGAGCTGTATGGCCGCTGCGCACGCCCGGATTAATGAACGCACTATTGGTTATATGAAATATGATTATTTTATTGAACACTTAACCGAACAGACATGTGGTGACCGCGTGGTCTTACAGTGTAACTCACTAATGCATTACGATTAATTAAGGTGCGTGACGTTGCTCTCCTCTCGGTGTGATGTAACATAAAATACAAGTTATTTAATGGATTATGTGATGATACGATTACTGAGTGAGGTTGCAGCCTCAGGGGCTGGCACCGAGGTTCTTGTGAAGCGAGAGACTTACCACATCCGCCCGCGTTGAAGTGATGAGCCTACTAGACTGAGAACTGCGCCGGCTCCCACTACCGGAGCGCGGCCAACGCCAAGCGATGGTGAGATGAAACATAAATGCTACTTAAAAATGCTAATGAGATGTAAGAAACTGATATACCTTAAATTAACATAATCAAACACAATTACCCTATACAACTTACATAATACAACACAATTATCCTTGCACAAATACACAATAAATCAGGGTTATATTAATATTAAATATTTGCATCGCAGCAGCCACTGTATTGCCAACTTAGTAATGCCACATGTCCCTGGCTGGCTGGGTATGTGATGACTGTCTTTAAACACGATAAATATGATATAAATAAATACTGAATAGATACACTGAACCAATAAATAATAATGATTCAATTATTAAGCTCTGAATAATTAATGATGCTTATTAAATGTATGACACTGATGCAATTTACACACATGGAACAAATACACCTGATAATTTACGACACTGAATAACTACATATAACCCTGAATAAACTATACTGATGCACTCCGATCAATTATGTCGCACTGATGTAATTATATTGGTGAACTCTGATTAATTACATAGCACTGAATAAACTATATTGACGAACGCTGATTGATTACCTAACACTGAATACGCTATCACTCTTGCCCACATGTCTGCTGGTGTGGTGCATCTGGAGTGGAGGACACTACTGTGGCAGTCACAGTGGGCACAAAGGTACCAGTGAATGCCTGGTTCACGTCAAATGGCCCCTCCTCTGGTGACCACTTGACTGCGCAGTCCCTCCGATGTCCCACCACGATGTTAGGCACAGCATGTAATGGGTCACCTCAGCTGGTGACGGGGCCTCAGTGAGTAAGGCCTGCACCTCAGGGAGCGGACTCCTGCTCTTGTGGTTGCCGCTGTTGCTGGGGGTTCAGGGCGCTGGCCCTGGCGATGCTGGCGTCCCTTGGAATGTAGATGTGGGTGGGGGTTGTCTCCAACACTGAGCTGTGTCTGCATTAATTCTCGGCGGCGGCTCCCTTAATTCCTTCGCCGAGGGCCGCATATCAGCTATTTCTCGGGACTTTCCCTGTTTCTCTCGACGTCGGTTCTTCCCCGTGTGTCCTTATACTTCGGGACAGCCCCGAGGGTTTTGCCCCCCTGCATGTGAATACAGCGCAATGCCTATCCAATGTACCTGACACGCATCACATGTAATGAGTGTTCTTAGCGTTAGTGCGATTTTATTGACTTGGCTGTTAAGTTAAATTACTTTTGATTGGTCCAATAAAACATTATATTTCCTCAATAATATAATTACATTTTACTCATTTTAACTCATCTAAACAGATTTACTTCTCATTAGGCGAAGCAAAGTCTATTCTTTCTGGAATAAAGTGGCTGTTATTTATATCACCAAATAAAATAACAAACTGTTACAAATCGCCAGAGGGGTATATTCGAGTTCGTGAGGAATGGAGATCTTAATAAAAACAAAAGTACTAAATTTGATTTTAATTTATTACCACAGCTGATATTTACAATATTTAACTATATATCTCCACTATTACTCTTATTATTCTCAGTAAGTGCAATTAAGTCTCAATTATAATCAAAGTCATTTCTCAATATATATATTGTTATAATCACTTAATTCACACGCATTATTAACACATGTTCAGACTGTCTGTTGCCATAATTTAAAATGTCTTACACTCATGCATTCAGTTCAAAAAGTCCACCTGCTAGTCTGTCTCTCCACTATACCAACACTCGCAGTTCGCAGATTTCACTCCTGCTGGTCACTCTTGACGCCACTCGACATTCTACCAGCTACTTGTCGCTTAAGGTGGCCACCTGATTGAAAGAATTTTGCACGTCTGAGGCTTAAAGGCGCGGAAGCGCTAGGGGCGAACGAGAATGCTCATCAACTCTCTCATCACCTCTATTCGCAAAGTACTGAACTGGCATGCAGTCTTGCCATCGAAAACGCGTCTCTTATGAGACTTTCATTGAAGACCCTACTATGTTATGATGTAATAATAAAAATAAAGGTTTGACGCACGTCCCTATTCCTTTTTTAATGGTTTGTATCGGAATGTTCATACCTAAAAATTACCGTAAAAACACCTGTTTGAGCCATTTTCACTATTACAAAAACATGCTTTTGAGATAAATGTAGTAACTGAAAAACATATACATACGCATAACGTTTCTTAAATGCTGTCTGTAAGCAGACCTCACTCAGACGCATTTGACTGTTTTTTAGCCAAATATTTTTTGCTAGAGCTCTGCACACCGTTTGGCGGCCTACCCAGGTGGCCACCTTAAGGTCGCACAATCATCCAAACTCTTCACTCTCAAAAACTGCCGGCTCGGAGGCCCGTCGCGCTTAAATAATCTCGCTGGCCCTGATATGGATGGTTCCCCTCACACAGTTTTCAGCTGAGAGAGTCTAAGGTCTTGAACCAAAACACTCCTACAGATAACCACAGAATTTCAATCAGCAGAAGGCCAGGAGCGCGCGAGCCAAAAAAAAAATTATCGCGGCGGCATGCAGAGGTATGCGTGGTGGGACACCTTTGTAACAAGAAACGTGCTTCTCGGATTATCGCACACCAGAACTTCAAATATTCCTTTGCTCTCGCGAAAAGGATGGGGCAAGTGGAGCGATGAAGATCTGTAACATGTCACGATTTAAAATAAAAAAATTAAATAAAATGTGTGGGGAATACGAATCTGATGAATGAGTGAATGTGTTAATGTAAGAAAAGGATAAAAAAAAAATCAATAGCTTCAGAACTGCAAAGATTATTTACATTCTCTTTAGAAAAAACCATAGGCATTCAAAGAATCAAATATTTACTCTCACCAGACAAATACACTATTGTTGAGAGAAAGCATATAAGTAATTATGTAACAGTTTTCAGTTATTAAGAACTATATATTGGTTACTTCTTTTTCAGACTGATTTGATGCGACAAAAGAAAGAAAAATAAATAATTAATTTTTAAAAATAATTATTTTTGATATTGTTTACAGTATATCACATGCGAGCTATTAATTTTGACATTATTAGAATCTATAGAAAATTAACTCATTTGTATTAATTATATGCTTAGATAAATATTCGGTGATTAAAAATTGCCACATTTACCTTTTGGTGTCCACACAGCAAAGTAGCACAATTATCTTTCCATTATATTTAACTGGCCGTGAACTCGGACGAGGAAGATATGATCTTCAATTGCCGTCTTTGAGGTATAAGAAGTTAAACTTCCCTGCAGAAAATGCTTCTTCTGGCGACAAATATTATTTTGACGTAGGGCATTTGATTTGTCTGCAATGAGGCCATCCGGAGATTCTCCTAAATAATGACACACACACTGTGAACAAATAACCCATACTTATATTAAAGTGTGTTGCGCATTAGCTGGTAAGGTTGGCAGCATTTTTTTTTGTGTGTATATTCTTGTTATGTATTTTGGCGCCTACAGGAGTTTAGGTGTTTTTGCTGTCTTGGTAATGCTGAAGAGTTAAGATATAATGTTTAGAAGCAACCAAGTGCATACTAAGTGCATCACTAACAGGTTATGATCCCAGACATTGCCAAGGAAGTTTTTTCAGAGAACTCTCGCTCTCTATCTCTCTCTGTGTGTGTGTGTGTGTGAGAGAGAGAGAGAGAGAGAGAGGAATTTACGTCTCAGCTACAGGAATTCAAGTTACCGATATTGAATATAGACCATAATTTTCAGTGATCATTACGAGTGAGGGCTGCACTGAAACAGAAGGGCAGTTGAGAGGCTACTGAACCAGGTTATGGCGAAGACACAAAGGAACTAACTACAGACCAAAAAACAAAAACATTACAAGGAATTATGATTTTTAACTTAGCTGTGAGTGATGCCTATTTACACGACATTGGAAACAGTAAGCCGGTGAGCGAAGCATGGGAAATACAGAAGGTATTCACACAAACTATGGTTTACTTCATATAATTATGATCTTTAGGAAATTATAACACTAACAAAATTGTCGATATTACAATGCAATAATACATGTTGACGTTGACCACTCCTGCGTGGTCTGGCACGGCCACTGTCATCACGCCATCAGCCCACAGTCGCTGCACCAGTGCGGCCCACGAAACACGTATGTCTTGCATCTCTGTGTGTGTCCGTATAGTTCACTTGGGAACTGGTCATTACCCGATACCGAGTGATCCAACCGATTGCCTGTGGTGTCCCTAGAGAGATCTGTGTAATTAGGATAGGAATCAAGTGCTAGCATGTGCATTAAATAGCGTTTGAATTTATCGCCCATGGGCAAATGTTCATGAAATTCACCCTTAGGGGATTGCGAAGTAATCGCAGAATAAATGCACGCCACACGCATATTTAATGAGGTGTAGAGTAGCAAGCCTAGGGTATTTGAAGTGTTCTGTATAAGTTTCCGAGTGCAATTGTGTGTGTAATCAAGCCAATTAGTGATGTGGGAAATAAATAGTCTTTCTTTCAACCTGACCGTTACAGTCGTAAAGTGCCCCAAAACTTAACAGATCTAAATTTTCCATGTGCTCAACAAGGCACCACATAATCATATTTTGTATTTAAATTAGTACTCGATTAAGAACTCTCATGTTAATGAGGTCAGTTAATTAAATTGCCTCGTGGAGTGCAGCGAGTTCTTGGCAAGGACGCTGCTCGCCCGCGCCATCTCCGGGCGTCTTATTCCATGGGTCAAAGGGGCTGCACATGTGTCGCGTCATGGGGGCTTTCATACTTTGTTTTGAACACTTAACTGCAATAGGTTAACGTAATTTACTGGAACTTTTATTTAGTTTACCAACAGTCTTCCCCGTATTCGCAGCACCCCACTGTCAGCTCAGTTTACCGAACCCGGAGGTTTAGTTACTATTGTAAGTTTTTGCACCATTCTTAGCATTTTTGTACAGTAACGGCCACTGGAAGACCTTGTGAGTCAGGTCCGCATACATGTAATTGTGTACACTATTCGGCAATACAATTTACTTGAGTTAACAAAAATTTGTGAGTTCTCATTTCGTGTTGTATTTCGGGCCCTGGCCCTAACAAGGAAGTCATTGACGTCTCAAGGAGGAATCCTTTATTTATAAGGTAAAAGGTAATACTAAGGTGTGCTTGGGAGCCTGAATATCCTGGCTATATATTACGTTTTCCTGTAAATTTATACCGTGCCTGTCAGGGGATACAGCCATATGGTCGTTCGGCCCCCGATCCTGAGAACTGTGACCTCGTGCTCACCCAGTGAGCTGGCACCCATTCTATTCGAAATAGTAATATTGTGTAATATTCTGACTTTTCTTAACATAGTCGCAGGACGATATCCACATTACTATCCGTTACTGCTCAGGTAACGTTAAATGGCTTGCCCAACTATGTGTGGCAACACTTCTCCATTTGTACTGCTTGACCAGGAAGAATGCAGTCCATGCCGCCATTTTACGCGTTTCTAGGTAATGGTAGTTCTAAGTTATGATAGTTCTAAGTAGTGATGTTTCTCAGTAACGTAATTTTGTTTTGCGTGTGTCTTATTTACGATGATTCTAAACTATGTGGCTCTCAGTTGTGTATTTCTAAGCTAGGATATTTCTGATTTATGACTTTCTATGTTACAACTGTTATAATTTGTGATAGTGTTAAACTGTGTGAATTTTTTCAAGAATTTTAAGTTACGACTGTCCTAAGTTGTGTTGTTCACACAGGCACACACACTCACACACACACACAGATACATATAGTCACATGCAAACAACCAGAAAATGTCCATTTTATTGTAATATTGTAGTTATCATATCTCTTTAACCGTTATTTTCGTTGATATGGTGCTGTGCTCTAGAGGCATCGATTTTCTTTGCAGATGCATCATTCACAAATACAAAAAACGCACAATAATATATATATATATTATACAACATAAAATACTCTCATGCTCTCAAAACAAAGAAAATTCACTGCAAAATAAATTCGATCTTGCGAATATGTACAGAAAACTACGATGAAAGTTGCTCACAGATGATAATAATAATAATAACCAACATCCTCAATTAGACTACCGCCCTGTTGCGAGCTCTCTCACCTCTTCCCTACCCGGCCAAACTCCTCCCACACCTTTTCTGAACTTTGCAACCCTCCCTCACAGATACCAATTCCTCCCGCAACGCATTACACTCCCTCACAGACCTCACAAACAGACTGCCTACCCCTCTCCACACGCTCTTATGCTTCTCACTGTTGTTTCCTCTCCCTCTAAACACCCCCTTACTTAGCTGACAGCGTAAACTTCCCCACCCCCTCCACATTACCCACTTTGTACATGCTGACCAGCCTATGAGAAAGGAAAAAAACCGGCATAGTCACCGTACAAACTCCTTTCGACAGGAAAGAAAAAAAAAATGCAACAATTTTTTAATTCTTTCCTTTCGAAAGGGTTTTTACGGTGACTATGCCGGTTTTCCCCTTTCTCTTCTAAGTAAAGTAGTTTAGCTGTATGTACACTTTTAGGGAGGTTTTCATGGCCTAAATCTGGCCATGGCAGCCCAATCCCTCTCCTTGCAGGACTTTTGGGCTTAGTCCTTAGACGCACCAAACTCCCGTCCCTACCGCGGACACACATAGGTAAAAAAAATTATAGTTGAAAGAAATTTACCTTATTGTATCAAATAAATTATAAGAATCGTTGAAAATAAATATTTCAATGATTGCATGTCATAGTTTCACATGAAACATTTCTTTTACGTACTCATATTCTGTTATTACTTTCTCCCCTTATCGAGTAATGTAAATTAATTGAATTTATACACAACTGTCTTCCGTACTGCCGGAGGCTATGTACAGGCGTCTGCTGCTGTTTGTTTGTATTTAAAATATTTACACAGCTGGCATCGCGCCACTGCACGTGCCGCCGTGCGTTGCTGTAAACATGCGGTGTCTGGCTGGCGTTTGCTCAATCCGAAGGACTGATAAGCTGTTATCTGACTCTTAACACTTGGAGGCGGCGACGTTTGAGATGGTTAGCTATAGTCCCTAGCTTCGTGTATGTTCCGTCCACGTCGACCACGCGAGCAGGAGTTGTTTGAGGTCAGTTTGTTCACGTGAATAACATTAGTTTCCACGTTTTAATGTAAACATTTTCTTTTGGTTTGTACATTTTGCAGTAATAGATTAAAATATATTATTACTGAAACTTGTGATTTCTTCTATTAATCATGCATCATGCTTGTAGTGAAAGTTGCGGTAAATTGAATTTCCTGTAGGTTATTTAATCAAGGTATGCTGGTTTTTGAAGTTACCAAAATAATGTAATTCTTAATTTTGTTAACAGATACATTGTAACTCCCTTGCGCTGCAGTTGGTTATTGAATTAACATTAATGACCCCATGTTATTTATATTAGGTGTGACTAGCAATGTTAAGGTACATCTTTTGCTGGTATTGATTTCTCATTCTTTAAAAAAAAAAACCGGGATTTTTAATAACTACCCCTTTAAGTAGCGTGGGTTGCCTTTTTGGTAAATTATGAAACTGCCAGTACACACTTTGTCATTGTGCAGATCGTTGCTTACCTAGTAGTAAATATAACCTAGGATAATTTTTTTAATTACAGGTGTTGGACATAAACTTTGTTATTTTGGTTACCATAGGATTGAAAATTTTGTAGTGTGTCATAAAAGTAACTGTAATACAAGAAGTTACTGATATAAAAAATGAGCTTACTTTCCTCTACATGGGTGCAAATCATTTTTAATGACGTTCTTGAATGCTTAGATGATAGGTAGCTCGGTGTTGTCGTCTCGTTGAGAGCATTATCGTTACCTAGAGATGAAATCTGAAGCATATGCAACAGTACAGAGACAATTACAAATACACATATGCTTAACCTGGGATTCGAACTCCGAAAACCATGTAAAATTAAGGTAACTTGAAATCAACTGCATCATGAGGGTAGGATTTGTAGCATCAGCTTTGGATGAAATTGGACTAATGTTTTAAATTATAGGTTTCACTCACCTAAAATATTTACACTGCCATTATTTTGNGCTTTGGATGAAATTGGACTAATGTTTTAAATTATAGGTTTCACTCACCTAAAATATTTACACTGCCATTATTTTGAAAATAAATGTCTGTGAGCCAATTAAAACACGTACGTTTATGTGACCTCCGGTAGCGATACTTGTGTGAAGAATTAGATGGAAATTGGTTGATTAGTTTTCCAGATATGGCATAAAAGGATATAATTAATGTGTCATTGAGATGACTCATCACACAAGGTTGAGTTGTGGGTGCTGTGAGTTATGTGTGATAACAAAGTGAATAAAATGCTGCTTTTTGAATAAAGGGGTTGCAGTGGCGTAGCAGTGAGGTGACTTGCCTCCCACCATGGTGAATGGGATTTGATTGACGGCGAGGTCACTTGGATTTCACGTGGGAAACATAACTGACATTGCCATTGGCCAGTGGGTTTTCTTGAAGTACTCCCGTTTCTCCTGCCCACGCATTCCACCGCTGCTCCATCTTAGTTAATTTCACTCTAAATGGCACTCCAACCTCTCTGTTAAGCACAAACCAAAACGTCACAACTGCCAGTAAATTATTTGTCCAACCATCTAGTCAGTAATATTTATTTTGCATAATCTTCCTNACCAAAACGTCACAACTGCCAGTAAATTATTTGTCCAACCATCTAGTCAGTAATATTTATTTTGCATAATCTTCCTCCTATATAACTAGTAATCCAAAATTATTGTGCAGTGTATTTCATTTCTGTTGAGTAGTATGTTTGTGGATGTAACCACTTGTGTTTTGCTGCTGCCAAGTTGGGATGCCACATGGCTGCATGCACCCCACTGGTGCATGCTGGTGGCGTGGAGCGAGAGTTGCTGTGCATCTCTCCTAGGATGTGGAGTGGAGATGTTTGGGCAGCTGTGAACATTGGGCTCTTGACAGCTGATCAGGGTGAAGCGAGGTGAGTATGGAGCAGCGGGGAAACTGGAGATCCCCTAGAAAACCCGCCGACCGGCGGCATCGCCCGGCACGATTCCCACGTGTGAAATTCCGGCAGTGGCCCCGCTGGGAATTCGCCTTGGTGGAAGGCAACTGCTCCAACCACTGCGCTACTGTGGCACCCCAAGGGTGAGCAGCTTGGCACGGTAGCACTGACGGATTGTTGTGTCTCCTCAGCATCATGTCTGCGGGGCACACGGTACTGGTGACGGGAGGTGCTGGGTATGTTGGCTCTCACACCATAGTCCAGTTGCTGGCCCAGGGGTATGAGGTGGTGGTGGTGGATAACCTGGTCAACGCTACTAGAGGTGAGGCCTCTGCATGCATCGTGCACTATCCAGTCACAGCAACTCTGTGACAGCGTACAAACATGGCGACCCAGTTTTTAACTCTGAATTGACAGTAGCATTGGTTTCTTCTTTCTCACTAATCGCCACACTAAACTTTTACTGTTTCCGCTATGCTTCTGTTTGTAGAATAACACAGTGACCAAGTGAAGTGTTTGATAAGTAACTTAATTGGGTGATTCCGTGGAATGTGAGCTTTGGTAAGACAATTTTTCTCAAAAATATTGAGTTGTTAGGCAGCCTTTCCCTTTTCGGTTATTTTCTTACCAGGTGTCATTTCATGGCCTTATAAACTGCAGTTCACTGTGGGCTGTCATTATATGATATCAAAGTAAGATATTGTGTTTTGAGCTCCAGCTAGTTTTATCGACTTTGACATTTTTCAATGACCACATTTATGTTTCAATAACCAAATTTATGAATGGGCAACAAAATATTGACTTTAATTTCTGTCCTGAGAAAACATTTAAATTGAAACATTCCACAGTTTTTCAAAAAGTAGAATAGACACAACAGCTTGCATTGAGACCCACGTGGCGACTAGGGAGGCTGCTTGAGGGTTTCGCCTGACGAGGGTGTGATCAGTGTTCAGAACTTCAGTATTTAACATCTTCAAAAACTGTTCAACCATTAAAAAAAACATTCCACATCCAACAACTGGTTTCATTTTGTATTGTGCCCATGTACCAGCAAAAGCTAAGAAACAAATAAAATATAATATTGACATCCAACAACACAGAAATGTCCCGAGTCCTTGGCACAAACAACATAGACAAATGCCACAAAACTTATAAACGAAAGTGGCATAATCAATAAACAGAATTACCAAAGGACCAGGCACAAAATAGACATAAAAGGAAGTGATATACACAATCAAATATGCTCATAAATGCCAAATAGGAAGCACTTAATAAACAACAATGCTGGGTGACTGTACATGGCACAAAGAGAAAATAAAAATATAAATACAGGACTTCCTTGTATCATTCAAACATATAGACCCAGAGGAAGACTTAATTGTTTATAAATAATACGACGTGGCTTGTGGTTGTGTGTAATTAAATCTTTTCTTTAAATTTATTTTTTCTAAACCAAAACATAAACAAATGACTGTCTTCAGAACAAACATAACATGTTAATATTTCTACTATAAGGGACACAAAATGTTGCAATGGCAACAAAAACAAACCTGTAATTCCCATGATCCATGTTATACAAATATCCATGATTGAAATGCCAGCCAAACTGGGTAGAACAAATAATACTCCCAAAAAAACACTTTAACTTGAAAACTTAAAAATATTATGTGTTTAATTGCAAAAGGATAGGTTCCTGGGCTTCATGCCTAATAACTAATGATGCTAATTTATATTAAATTTCAAAAAAGATATTAACCTCAAGCTTAATGCAAATCGTATAATCACGAGACACATGAAATACACATTATACGTTATGACGATTTCAAAGTTTAAATGACATTATAGTCAAACTAACTGTTTACAGATATGATATCAACACTTAATAACAAATACTTTACAAATATAGTTTTAAACCAAAATAGACAATACGAAACTCTCTGAGTCACATGTGCGTGATAAAAAAAATTAATGTAACTTTCAAAAGCAAATTATTTTTAGATGAAATCCCATTGCAACTTAGCTGTTGTGATGGCTAGCACGTCGCAGTTGAGAGCCAGGGACGCGGGTGTGGTTTCACACACATTTCCCTGGAGACTGGGGAATCGGAGATGGATGCACACAGTTCCACCAGCAGGGAGAACTCTCAAATGTCTGCATGTACCCACACGTCAAGAAACCAGGAGGGAAAGACAAACCAGAACCTGCAAACCACACGGTATTCAAAGGGCTGGGTCTGGGAACTTGAATCGAGAACGAGAATCCTCACTAAAAATAAGTGATCCGCAAAAAGTTAATAAAGAAATGGGTAACTGTAGCCGCACTCGCCAAGGAGGGAGGACAGAAGATATCACATTCACATGTTGGTGCAACAGCCAAACAACACCAACAAACACACACTACAAAAGATAAATTTAAAAAAAACTATTGAGATCTACATTGCTATACCAGCAATGAAATTATAACTTGAATGGAAACTCAAGTTTTGAAGAACACAGTCATCAGAGATGGGTAACACGCCATCTTGACTCTGTGACTGGGCAGAAAGTGATGAGAGGAAGGCTCGTGGAGCACACAGAAGATCAAAACAAAATCCGAACAAAAAGCTTAGATTTACGATGATAGATGTCGCATGCTGTCCAGAATAGGTTAATTGTGCTCAAGCGCACAGAGGTGGGAGAATATAACACAAGAACAAAGGAGCATTTCGTATGTGAAATCACGTGCTGACTGTGTGAGAGAAATGCAGAATTGCAGGCTGCAGGGAAGTGAGTGGAAGGGGTGCCTCAGATGGCGACTGAAGGTATTTGCAACACTACATTGCACATCCAGTCAGTAAAGAAACAGTCTCTCGTGAAACACCAGTCTGCAGGCAAGACGGTATTAAAAATGTGACTTTCAAAGTACAGACCCAAAACTGGATTAAAATAAAAGTAACGAGAAAAGTATGTAAAATAGACAAACAAAGATAACATATTACCTTTTCTTTGACAAATAACTAAATAAATAAATAAAATATTTACCATGAGTTATATCATAAATAATTGCCAGACAACTAGTCATGAAATAAATTGTAGAAGCTCAAATGGATGATTAAAAGAATTAATTATCACATTAATTAAATACCAAAATGCAACGAGACAGTTAAAATATTACTGGCAATCATCATTTATACAGGATTAAATTCTGAAATGAGGTTTCAAAAATATTTAATAATAGTGCACTAGCCGTGATGCAACAGTAAAATGGTCGTGACGTATTTTAAGACTGCACACACTCTCCATTTATAATATGGGTTTTTTTGAAAATTATAATGGATGATACTGGCATTTTCGCAATATTTTTAGGTACAAAAACATTTAACATTTATAGGCAATAAATAATAAATGGGCAGTTTTATAACCACACGTAGATGCAAAATCATAAAGTTGTTGAGATGTACGGCACACTTTCCTTTAAATATTACACCATAAAATTATAAGGTTGCAGCTGAGCATTTCAAGAGGTGAGTTACCGATGGAAAGACTGCAAGCCAGTTAGGTATATGATGAGCAAACCTGGGTTTCCTGTAGCCATCCTGTGATTTTAGGCCTCTGACCTGCAAAATACCATCAGCCAGATAGACACTTGAAAGGATGAAAATTGAAAAGAAGAAAAGGAAATACAGTTGAGGTAACCATAGCAAGAAATAGGACGTTGTGAAATAGCGTATCATCAAAGAAATGCCTGGAGCAAAGATGATTACTTTTTATACAAGGAAATTGAGAAAGACTAACATAGACAATGAAACTGAAGACTTTGCATCAAAATTTCATATAAAGGATGACATCAGTTGACAGGAGCCTCGGAAAAAGAATTTAGTTTCTGTAGAAGATTCTACTGCAAGGAAAATAACATGTAATAAGACTTTGGTCTGTAAGTGCCTATTTCTGAAACATTTTTCTCATCAGTGACAAATTTCCATTTGTGAATATTAAAGTTTTAACATTCTTTGGCTCCAATACCTCGGTTACATGGCTTGCTAAACCTGACCAAAACCATTTTTAAGTGAAATTCCTGGTATGTTATATTAATTTTTGTGTGTGTTCATTTCCATATGCATTGTGTGTGCACATATGCATGTGTGCAGATACAGTACCAATATGGATTTTTTGTTTGGTAAATATTGGTGGTTGTTTGCTCGACAAAGATGTTTTTAAAACTGGAAAAGAGCTCGTGCAGTTGCTCTAACTTTTGATGTAATCACAACTGTATAAATAAAGTTTGCAAAACTGGTATAGACTGCTCCTTAATTATTATTATTATTATTTATGACGCAAAACTTTTGAAACCTGCAATTATTCATTTGCGAAGCAATAATAAAATTGTCTATTGTAATGTTAGACAAAAATATGTTAATGTGGTACAGGTTCCAGAGAGGGTCGATAGAAAGTTAGGACAGTACAAAATATAATAGTCACTCATTAAAACAAAATTTTTTTGATTTCCCTATGATAGGTTGATTTTCACTTCATGAACGTTAATTATTTTGATTCATTCTCAATTACAGAAATAACTTTTCTTGTGTTATACAAGCAGTATTGTATGAGGATGTTTGTATTTTTAAAAAATAGTTTAATTGGTTGTAACGTGGCAGTCTCACAGTTAGGCGCCATAATTGTAATACTTCACGTCAAGGTATTGACGGCTGGAAGTTACCACTCGGTTAGCTCAGTGGTAGTAACATGAGACTCTTTAAAAAAGGTGCCAATTAATAATTAAAGAAAGAAGTCAAGTTCCGGTTTATTTGTTCTAGACTGGTATTTATTAATCAATTGAAACAATTTACTTATGATCTTCAGGTATGCCGAGTACGAACAGGTGTACAGATAAGCGGACAGTAGAGAACTGTACCATACTGGTTAATTGATTATTTACATCTTAACACCTATCATCGCCCAAAGAAAAACATATGCAGCGACCTCCCACACGAGCTGAGAAATAATCTAGCAAGTTCAAGTTTGCCGGTGTGGGGGTTATGCGCCACGCCCGACGCGGCCTCGGTGAGTCGCTGCTGAGAGTCTTGAGGGTCTACTGACTTGAATGGCGACAGGCACACTAGTATTTGTGCTGCGGGCCTATCTCCCCCTTTCCACAGATAAGGGCCTGGCATGGGCCACCACGCACGCTCTTCCCACACTATCCAAACAGCGTAGCCCATTTAACTGCGCCGTCAGTTAAAGATAATCAAACTTCTCGAACAAAACCTGATGAGGCAGTCACAAAGTTTCTAACCTACTGATGATGCTTACTGAAAACTACGACTTTTGAAACGGCAAACCGATGCCCGATAAACAAACTACCACTGCTTTAATTTTGAATCCCGATAAAATATTACCAAACCTCGTTAAACGAAAGAAAATGAACCAAGTATTCTGAAAAATTTTAATAATGCGTCGTTACAAGGTCTTGGGTATACTAATCACTAAGGTATAATTTAATTATGTTTTTTATATATTGTTATTAACGAGTATTAACATCCTTAGTTCATGAAATTCTTTATAACATCTGGACCACAACAATCCCTGTTATAATCAAGCAAATATTTTGGAAAAACCATAATGAGGGTTGATGAAAACTTTCTCAGTTGGGTCTTTACAGGTTAAACATTTGGCTTTAAGGAAAACAAAGTTTTTATTTTTCTGTAATACTTTTATAATAATAAATTTTACCATGGAAAATTTTACAAAATATTTCAGAAAATTTATTGCCATGGGTACTAATTCCAGAAATTTCTTGATTTTTTCGTGCTCAAATATATATTGAAATATAATCATTAAAGAACTTCTGAAGTTTCCCAGCCANTTAAGGAAAACAAAGTTTTTATTTTTCTGTAATACTTTTATAATAATAAATTTTACCATGGAAAATTTTACAAAATGTTTCAGAAAATTTATTGCCATGGGTACTAATTCCATAAATTTCTTGATTTTTTCGTGCTCAAATATATATTGAAATATAATCATTAAAGAACTTCTGAAGTTTCCCAGCCANTAAATTTCTTGATTTTTTCGTGCTCAAATATATATTGAAATATAATCATTAAAGAACTTCTGAAGTTTCCCAGCCATTTGTTTCATGGAATCACCCAATGCTAAGTTTATGTAAACTGATAATAACTATTTACTAATAAATTTACTGTTTCCAGCCTACCATAGAAAACTTTTTTAAAATGTACAATTTTACTTAACCTAACAGTACTTTTGTGTGGCACCGAAGTTTGGGAATCAGTAGCTTATTGCGATTAATATGTAATTAGTTTAGACGCTTACCATAATTAGTAGGTATTTAATGATACCAAACTGTAATCCATTGCTGTAATCAGGGCTCGAACCAGGGAATGTACAGTAGCCTGGTCAGTCAGTCTGGTGTCTGTTGTTGGCACAGTTGCACATGGACTAGTAGTGGNACCAGGGAATGTACAGTAGCCTGGTCAGTCAGTCTGGTGTCTGTTGTTGGCACAGTTGCACATGGACTAGTAGTGGTGTGTGTGTTGTTGGCAGAGTTGCACATGGACTAGTAGTGGCGTGTCTGTTGTTGCACATGGACTAGTAGTGGCGTGTCTGTTGTTGCACATGAACTAGTAGCGGTGTGTCTGTTGTTGATACAGTTGCACATGGACTAGTAGTGGTGTGTGTGCTGTTGGCACAGTTGCACATGGATTAGTAGTGGTGTGTGTGTTGTTGGCACAGTTGCACATGTACTAGTAGTGGTGTGTGTGTTGTTGGCACAGTTGCACATGTACTAGTAGTGGTGTGTCTTTTGTTGGCACTGTTGCACAAGGACTAGTAGAGGTGTATGTGCTGTTGGGACAGCTGCACATGGACTAGTAGTCGTGTGTCTGTTATTGATACAGTTACACATGGACTGGTAGTGGTGTGTGTGTTGTTGGCAGAGTTGCACATGGACTAGTAGTGGTGTGTGTGTTGTTGGCAGAGTTGCACATGGACTAGTAGTGGTGTGTCTGTTGTTGGCAGAGTTGCACATGGACTAGTAGTGGTGTGTCTGCCGTTGCACATGGACTAGTAGTAGTGTGTCTGTTTCACAAGAACTAGTAGCGGTGTGTCAGTTGTTGCACATGGACTAGTAGCGGTGTGTCTGTTGATGCACATGAAGTAGTAGCAGTGTGTCTGTTGTAGATACAGTTGCACATGGACTAGTAGTGGTGTGTGTGCTGTTGGCACAGTTGCACATGGATTAGTAGTGGTGTGTGTGTTGTTGGCACAGTTGCACATGTACTAGTAGTGGTGTGTGTGTTGTTGGCACAGTTGCACATGTACTAGTAGTGGTGTGTCTTTTGTTGGCACTGTTGCACAAGGACTAGTAGAGGTGTATGTGCTGTTGGGACAGCTGCACATGGACTAGTAGTCGTGTGTCTGTTATTGATACAGTTACACATGGACTGGTAGTGGTGTGTGTGTTGTTGGCAGAGTTGCACATGGACTAGTAGTGGTGTGTGTGTTGTTGGCAGAGTTGCACATGGACTAGTAGTGGTGTGTCTGCCGTTGCACATGGACTAGTAGTAGTGTGTCTGTTTCACAAGAACTAGTAGCGGTGTGTCAGTTGTTGCACATGGACTAGTAGCGGTGTGTCTGTTGATGCACATGAAGTAGTAGCAGTGTGTCTGTTGTAGATACAGTTGCACATGGACTAGTAGTGGTGTGTGTGTTGTTGCACATGGACTAGTAGTGGTGTGTGTGTTGTTGCACATGGACTAGTAGTGGTGTGTGTGTTTTGGCACAGTTGCACATATACTAGTACTGGTTTGTGAGTTGTTGACAGAGATTTACATGGACTAGTAGTAGTTTGTGTGTTGTTGGCAGAGATGCACATGGACTAGTAGTAGATGTGTTGCTGTCGTTGACACAGTTGCACATGGACTAGTAGTGGTGTGTGTGGTTTTTGGCAGAGATGCACATGGACTAGTAGTGGTGTGTCTGTTGTTGGCACAGTTGCACATGGACTAGAAGTCTTGTGTCTCAGCAAAGTTAACGTAATGTCTCTTAGTGTAGGTATTGCATGTTTGAATTCAGACCATACTAATGTTTTACCGTTCAGCTGTTGTACGTAACACTACTAATGCCTGTGCTGAGTTACACTTATGACCAACAAGTTGTATATTCAGCAAGGAGATGCTTGTTAAAACTTGTATTTCATTTTCAGTCGTGTGTCTTTAGTTTATTTGTTTGATCTGTGCCCTAGCACGGGGAACTTCTTTTGTTTTGTCCAATATTTTCGGTATATGAAGTGATGTTTGCGAAGTGCTCATGTAAAGAAATGATAATTGAGATTTGTTAAGTAGTTACGTAATTAGAGGATTCGGAGCACAACTATATAAAGTCCATGTAGTTACGAAACACAGTGAATTTAAGTAAAAAAATAAATTGTTACATTTGTCAGTGAACATTTCGACTTTACAACTTCATTAATATTTGGCATGTGCAGTTAAATATTGACTGTATTTAATTTCTGTCAGAAAGTCTACCATCATGAGTTTTACCAATAATTATAAAAAACAGACTTGTACTTTTAACTCTGCAATTATAAATCTGATTAACTCAGAGGAGATTATTCACTTTGACATGCACCTGTAACATAGTCCAACACCGAGCTTGATGACTATCTCTGAATGCTTAATTTTCTTCAGTGTTGCTTTTGTCATATTTTTGCTCCAGGCGTTATGTTACCTTATGGTGCATTTAATAACGTGCTTTATTCTGTGGATTAACAAGAACCTTGGACAGTAAAATAAAATCATTGTTTTATAAGCTGAGACTGTTGTGGATTGGATATAAATTACATCCAGATTTACAAACAAATGATGCTGGCCATTTCCGTTGATCTCACGACGAGTGCAGTCTTACTGTTGATGGACCGAACACATTACTGGTTCAGTGCTTGATATCAGCAGTAGCCTGGTGTTGTTCAGCTTATTGAACTCTTCACCTGCTTGCAGTTAGTACTCATTTTAGTTGTCTGTTCAAGGTATGCTGAAAAGATGTAATGTCATTTTAGTACTGAAATAAATTGTAGTTTTAATATTGGGAACTTGTAAACAGCTAAGTGTTATGCCGTAGTGATAATCTAGCTTTTATCGAACAGACAGTGGAGGGAACAATATAAGGTGGTAATTAAGAGAACTGTATAAGGCAGTAACTCAGTGGGAATTGGTATGAGAGGCTTGTGAAATAGTTTTAGCCAATATGTAATGTCATTTATTATTGTCAAAATTTTGTTGTATAGTTAGAAGCTTCATATATTTACTGAGCTGTAAATAAACATGAACATAATTATTGCTGCAGTACTAACCAAGCTGCTGTTAGTATAGGCAGTTTGTGGTTAACTGTGCACTTTCGAAAGCCCTGCTCAGGGTCTACTGTCCTTCTCATGTTGTATTCTTTAGCCATATGTAAACCTGATCACTATATTCTTGCACCATCCAAATGAAAGTGTGCAATTGTTTTAGGACTGTAAATGTGTTGATAATACGCAAATTCGAGCTCTAATGTATATAAAGCAAGAAACACTACCTTCAATAGCAGTCAATTTCAACACTACACTTCAATATAATGTCATTTATTAAAACGGTTTTTATTAATTTGCTGCCAACTTAACTGCGAGCCTGCTTGCCAGTTTGTATTGTGTGTAGCTTGCATGTAGTTACGGGCATTGATGTTTTTCAAAGATTGATTTCAAAAGTGCTCACTGTACCATGAACAGTCTTTAGTTATAATGTATTATTTTTTCTGCTGTCGGCTTTAGTGCATCTGCCCACACTATTATATACGTTAGTCAAGCATTGGATGCATTGCTTCTTGTCGGAGACACGATTATTGGCTAATGCTCAAGGTAATGGAAGCAGTAATATTTTTTTATAATGGCGTCCCTAAAGTATTGCTAATGTAACGCCAAACCTAGTTTGTGTTTCAGCCTAAATTTGCATCTGTCTGTCAAAACAGCATTTCAAACTCTATGTTTTAGCAGTTAGTTGAGAAAGTTATGTGAAGTATTTTTCATCACTATATCAGTTGGCGCATTGCGTTGTGCTTCCTTTCTTAGCTTCAGTTGATCTGGGAAAATACTGTAAGTGCTTATTTGCAATGCTGTAGTTATCATCAGCAGATTTATTTTCCAAGCAGCTGGTTTCTTGTTCTGGAGTAGCCGTTGTATGTTTCGCGCCTGTGCGAACTGCTCTGACTGTGCAGGGGATGATGCGGCGAGCCCACTTACAAAATGTTTATGTCGAGTTCAGGAGATTGCTGGCAAGACACTCACCTTCTATCCAGTGGATATCATGGACCGTTCACAACTGGATAAAGTGTTTTCTTCTGTAAGTTGCCTCCACCGCAGCACATTTGCGATGTAATTTGTAACTGTGGGATATGTGCTAACTTTCTTTCCATATTAAGTCTAAGAGATTTCTGTGAATCATAAAAAGTAGTTTTTCTAGGATTGTAGTAGAAATATGCATTAAACTTATTACATATTTGGTTTCATTAATCGTGAAATCTAAATAAAGTGTAAGGTGTTTTTGCTGCTTTAAGCGAGTTCTAAAAATTATGGTAATATGACTTAGGTGTTTGGTTACTATGTGAGCTTGAGTTTCTTATTGCAGTGATTGATTGATACCATGTTTGTTGACATGTGTTGCAGCACAACATTGACTACGTGATGCATTTTGCGGCCTTGAAGGCTGTGGGGGAGTCAGTGGAGAAGCCTCTGTTGTACTATAAGAACAATGTTGGTGGATCTGTCACTTTACTTGAGGTAACTGGCGTAGACTTTCAGTCAGGACATTAGTGACTCTTTCTAACACTTTACGTGTGAGTGTACGGAGTATCATAGTTTTGTTGTTACACTTTGTATTTATTCTTTCTTGTATGCATTTTGTAATTACACTTTCCATAACAACTAGATGGTGATGCCGCAGGGGAATTAAGTTAAATTATTCCCTTGGTATCTAGTAGGAATGTTTTGGTTCAGCTTGTCTGTTTAGGAACATTGGGCAGCAGTGCCAAGTGCTACTCAATGCCTGCCTCTTCTCCCATACCAGTTGTTCCTTCAAGTCAAAACTTCCCTCTACTCTTGCCACCAGCCACCATCTGCCACAACTTCAGAGCATATGACCCAACCCTTCCAGACACCCTCCAACTCCCTGTCCTACCTCTCAGCTCAAAAGTCAACAAGTTAAATAAAATAATAGTTGTTTGAACTGCTTAGTAAACTAATCAATATTTATGATTTTTGTGGCAAGGTGATTGTACCAAGTTGGTCACAAATGCAAGTGTTGTAGCTGGAATGTAGAATTGCGGTGATATTCTGGTGACAGGTCATGAAGGATCATAATGTCAAGAAGCTGATATATTCTTCCTCGGCGACAGTGTACGGAACACCACAGAAACTTCCGTTAACAGAAGATCATCCTACTGGAGTCAACTGTACAAACCCATATGGGAAGTCAAAGTATTTTGTGGAAGAAATTTTGAAGGATATGGTTGCATCTGATAAGGTAGGTCAGATCATTCTTCACTATCTTGACTAAACTTTCGCCATCATTGTCTGATGTTCTTATACAGATGCTGAAGTGATTAGAGTGAGTGAGAGTTTTATACCCTCAGCTAGAATAATGTATAATCACAGAGTTGTTATGTAAGTCTTTCTGTACCATTTGCAATGATGTTCCATCAGTAGAGATGCATGAAAAGAGCATTAAAAAATACATTTTTATAATACTTATTTTTCAATGTTAACATTTTGTAGCATACTAGGTACAAAAATGCACTGTAGAGCTTTTTTTAATTAATGTTCGAAGGTTAGGAAAAATATGAAGAAATTACTGATAATAAACAATTTTTATTGTATACTACACAGAATGAATCGGGACCTCTGCAACAAACTCGTGAGGAGTTATAGATACCATAAGAGTATCATTTTTTGTTTAACAAGCCATGTTCTCAGACACATGTGTAGGAACAGTGTGATATAAAAGAAAAGACAGGTTTTGGTGACATTTATAAGTATGAAGTGAGTTATGCTTTTATTTCTTCAAGTACCCTTGTGAACAGATGCTGGAAATGTTAAAAATGTCTCCAGTGAACCTCGCTACATTTGTTGCATAGTTGTGGTAATGGTTGTCTGTCTTACCCTGGTGAACCTTTCAGGTCTGTTTTGTATTTGATTAAAATCAAAAAATATTCACACTGTCAATCCCTCACTGGTGCCAACTGGAAGTGAGGTACTTCACATGCTCCCAAAGAAAATAATCCAGGGGCATGTTTAGTGGGCTGATCGTGCTAGCCATGCAATAGCTCCCCCCTCTTCATATCCATTGCTCCCTGCAAGTATGTGTTCAGATGTGCTTGTACAATCAGGCTGAAGTGCAATGGGATGCCATCATTGGAATCACACATCAATTTGCATTGCGAGGGGTGCATCCTCTATGAGCAGTGGAAGCATGTTTTGAAGGACTTCAAGGTAAGTTCCTCACTTAGATGGGGCGGAAAAACTACAGGTCCCAGCAGATGATCATGAACAATTCCAGCTCAGATGTAGCTGTTCTTGCTGTTGAATACGTATCTCAGAAGAAGCAGGAAACAAGTCGTGCACAGGAAAGGCAGGATTATAAATAGAGTATGTTCTTTGTGTAGAAACCACTGATGAAACATAACACAAGTTATGGATTCACCATACCCCAGTCTCTGCACCATCTGGCGGTGGTACCTGAAACACTTTGCTTAGTGATGGTTGACTTGTGTCCATAGCTTGGACAATGGCACACATGCTAGTTGAGGGTGCGTTGGTGATTCTCTCAAGCACATCTTCTTCGAACGCAGTTGTCCTCACACTGTACCATCCTGCACCATGCTGAGGACGAAGAGATCCCATTTCTTGAAGGCGTTAATGAAGTTGAACAAACATTGTGCGATGGTGTGATGTCTAGCAGGAAACTACCGCCTGCAGATAACCTCCCTTAAACACATTATCATGTCAGTGAGCTCAGGTAGGTAAAAAAAGTCCATTCCCAATTAATGGTTGCTTGCAAATATTCATGTAATTGACTGATGTAGTGCACAGATGTTGGGTGGGGGAGGGGGTACGGGAGGAAGGATGAATGAGGCATCACTTGGTAAGCAAATAGGGGTGCACAACTTCTAAATGACAGGTTAGAGGCCATGAGTTGTTTAACAAAAATGATCCTCACTGCAAGGTCTATTGCTTCTCACAGTTTATAACTCGACTCAGCCTGTGCACAAATGTTTTTAGTAATTATCGTAAATAAATTTTATGGATTAAATTGACAATACCACACATTTCCAATATATCTTACTTTGCTTCATTTGTCTGGTTGTCTGTAAAACTGCAACCATTATTTGCTAATTACATAGTTGAGTTTGAGAGATTTGGTGAATGGAGCAGTGCCGAAATGCAAGGGTGGAGGAAATGAAAGACCCTCGAGAAAACTCGCCGACCAGCAGCATCATCCCGCACGGTTCCCACATGTGAAAATCCGGGAGTGACCCGGCTGGGGTATTGAACCCGGTTCACCTTGGTGGGAGGGAGCAGTCTAACCTCTCAGCCACCACGGCCCCCAATATTTTTTAATAGAAAATATGTTTTATTACAAAATCACAAAAACTATAGAACCTAAATAAAGCAGAATTNTAGAAGGAAATGGAAAAAAAAGGAGGGGTGACAACGAGGTAAACAAGGAAACCTCATTTTCACAAAAACATTTGCACCTAAACTACAATATACTTTTCATTTTACAGTCCTATAGTCATTTTTTTTTTTAGTTATTGGCTGCATGTCTTTGTGAGAAGACAGTTCCTTACTTGCCTGGACCGGTCATAATTAGGTTACTGTCTGAATTGTGGTCAGGTACCCAAGACTTAATATATTTTAAATCATCCGCCCTGGTAGTACATCTGAACTAAAGTTTCTAACATACAATCAAATAATAAATGTATATTTATGTAACAATAATTAGTCATAATTAAAGGAATTAGTCAGATAGTTTCCCATGTACCCCACCTCATGGGCAAATTTAAACATTGTTACTGAAGAAGCTAATTAAAAAAAAAAGAGTGAATTGCTACAGTATTCTTACCATGATAGAGGGATGAAACATGAACACACTGAAGCTTAAGCTATACATACCAGATGAAAAGGTGGTAGTCATTAAATATTCTGAAAATGGTTTTGCATCTAAATCAATTAAAATTTAGAAGTTACATTGTGGCAGGGGCATTCACTTGTTGACTGCCTTCTGTAATTGTTGTGGTTAAGTTGTTAGAAGCTGACCATCTTGGATCACTGGGGTTTGCCCAGTGTACCTCATCTGAGGACTGGAGTAAAACTCTGCACGAACGTGCCTGTGTGAATCAGATAACCACCCTGCAAGGAGGCGCCCCTCCATAGTCAATACAAATTGCAAATACCAATGGCTAACATGATAAACCATCTCCATTTTACATACCTGTCAATTACCTTTTGCCCACAACAAAAATTAATGACATGCGGAGAGATGAGGTCAATTACAGAATTGTTCCACTAAATGTGAACCATCTGGGTTAAATGCAGGATATGTAAACTTCAGTTATCTTTAGATTCCACAATCCTAAGAGTAGGGACCCTCTCGACAACGAACAGTGTACATGTCTTTAAAAAATGGAACAACATTAAAACATCCAAAGCATTTTACACTCGCGTAAACATTGCACTGTGACCTCCTTTTTACTCACCAAAGTGTATTGTACTAACGAAATGCAACCGAAACAAGGCTACCAACCATGTAGTGGTTAACAGCTGCTTGACACTTCTCCTAGAAACCTTGCAGATTCCCTTCCTGACCCCGATTTTGTGCAAGAAAGTATCTTTGTTGTTTGCAAACAGTTACACCAATTACCTTCACAGCACCATCCTGCTTGCAGGCATGGACTGACTGTCAAATAATAAACAAAGTACCGGAGTTTTCCTCCTCAGTCATCTGCTGTTGGCAGGAACTTAAAGTTTTGAAAGAAAAATAAAACTGACCGTGTTAGTAACTATTTATTCACCGCTGTTAAAAAAAATCACAGGTTTAAAATTAAATATTATGAATAATTCTTAATGCCAAATATTTATCAAACAAGATGTCAGTGTGTGTGATGAGAGCATACACCTGACTTGGGCGGCAGCTTTGGTGGTCTTCGAGCAATACTTCGGCACGATCAGCGTGGCTTTGTTTCCACCCCTTATTTAGCGGGTGACGAGGGGGATGGTTAAGCAACCAGTGCAGTGTTCTCACACTGTTTCTCTTGTGGCTGACCTGGCAGGGGTGAAGGGAGTCTGTGGAGGGTTAGTTGCCCTGGATTGCTTCAATATGTCCTCTCCCCTCTCTTTGTTCTCACATGTTGCATTACAAAAATGCTCAGTAACTTATCTCAGCTGCAGTTTTTTTTACCCTTCTTTGCCTTTTTTTATATTGTGTATTAATTAAAGGACACAACATTAAAACACGTCGTTAGTGAAAATTTTTTTAATTTATTTTGTTTGTGATAACAATGAAAGTTGTGTGTGGAGAACATTTGGCGATGTTGGGGGATGTGGTGGACAGTTAAGTGCAAGCTTTGATTGTGTACAGTTTTAGATCTGACCCACTAGCAAATAGCTCAGTGCTTGTAAAGAGAATTGAAATGCATAGCAACCAAAATAAATGCAATAAATTAATTTTTTCATATATTTCCTGCAAATGTTAAACTTTTTTAACCAAAACTTTTATGGTGCCCCAAAAATGGGTTGTTATTTCGAGAGGGTCCCTACTCTTAGTATTTTGGAATCTAGAGATAACTGTAGTTTACATATCCTGCATGTAACCTAGTTGGTTCACATTTAGTGGAACACTTATGTAATTGACCTCATCTCTCTGCTTGTCATTAATTTTTGTTGTGGGCAAAAGGTAATTGACAGATATGTAAAATGGAGATGGCTTATCATGTTAGCCAGTGGTATTTGCAATTTATATTGACGCGCCACAGGAGACGTCATTAACCATTCTAGCTTTGCCACAGCCGCGGGCCCCTCTCAAGAAGAGATGTTAAGCCGTATATGCCACAGGCCGGCCTTGAAGCCCAGGGTTGGCTTGTGCCAGCTGATGCATCCTGCTGGTCTGCAACCTGCTTGACACGATAGCTCCACTTACCCCTTTGGCCTTCGATCACGGAGGGGAAACGAACCGCCCGTCTCCGCCACTTCCCCACTGCTCTCTCTTTCCGCAACCTCTGTTTGCCACCTGCACCTCCTACGCTGGCCCTGTGCTCTGGATATGTTTATAGGCCGTAGACCAGAGTCCGAGGCTGTCTCTCACGGCTCAGTTGTAGGTTGTTGATCTGCCTGACCGTTCACCAACTTCTTCAATCACTAACTGTTCTTCGCAGCTCTTGTAGAATTGCCTGGATGCAGTTCAATATCACTTTCGTATACCAGCTATCACAGCTCTAGACCAGAACGCCACGCATCAGCTTACCAAAGCCACCCGTGCACACGTGGGGCATAACATTACAACATGATCTCTATGTCAATAAACTATTCAAATAACCAAAGATTATACTGTATTTTTTTTTAACTCAGATAATAAATCTGAATTTGAAAATTATATTAAATGAATTGGCAACATTAGCAAATACTCTGTAATCATATATAATTATAATATCTGTGACTGACAGTAAATATAACTCCTGAAAATCCGCAACGTTATAATGTGAATCGTGTTGTTGACAGAATGCATATAGAGTATTCTGTTTATGTACGATGTTGTCAACTTTCTCAGATTTTGGTACTGAGATGTAAGAAGTTCCCACGCCACAGGATAGTTCTCAGAAGAAATTGGGAGATTTTTTACCACTTGTAAAGCTTCTCCTGTGATGCTACCCATTAAATATTGGAACCCTTCAACATCAGCCAGGCAACAATTGTTGCGAATGGTGGCCTGCTACAGCTGCAGAAACATTGCCCATTCTTCCCACTGACCAGAAAAAGTAGGCAAGTTGATCTTTGGAAGCCTTACATTTGCAAATGGACCGGTGACAGGTGGAGTCAATTTACTCTGAACAACATGCTTACCCAAAAACGAAACCATGATATCCCGAGTGTCCGATAGTAATGTAAACAACTCGTTATGTTTATAGGTTCAAATATTTTCATCCAAGTCTTCAGGAAGTGGGTCTGATTGCGGTAAGTTGTCATATACTGAATTTACAGTATTATGAATTGCCTCAAGTAGTATGCCAAGTGCATTTACCTCGTGCACAATTTCCACAGCAACAAGTGGATCACTTGTTAATACCTGTATTTGCTCTCTGATGTGCCATAATTTAGTTCCTTGAAGTTTCAGTTTCAGTATAAATGCATTGTGAAACCCATGGCGAATTATTACTCGAATGAAGCAAGCGATAAACAGCACAGAGAAGACAAAGCCGTACCCTATCATGCCACTGCACTATTAAAGTTATGTACATCTGGTTAGGTGAAAAAAAATTTAAAAAATCTCAGAAGAAGAAAAATTAATATGTTGAAATACTATTCTGATTTACCCTAGCAAATTCAAAGACACACTAAGCAACAAATACAAGTGAGAGAGGAAAATGGGTAAATTAATCACCCACGTGGTGAAATAACATGCAACCGAGTGGATAACATCACAAAAAGAAGCACAACACAGCACAATCAGCATTTCATTGTAGCAATCACCAATACGTAGAATCCAACGTAAATGATGAGATGAGGGCAAATATCTTGTTTCTTCACATGATGTCTTAACAGTGAGTGATTTTCTGCAATAGCATCTGTACTTAATTCACACACATGAGAGATTACAATTACATAGCACACGCAATCGAGTGACGAAATAACACATAATCACTGATTGGTGTCGTGCGTTAAGCAATCTGGCCCGAAGGACCAAACATGTTTTACAATTCATACACAAACTTTGTCGGACAGCCAATGATTGAGATATCGTCACTATTAAACTTACCTCGATGCCATCTTAAGTTCCTCTGGTCTTCAGGGGGTGGCGCTCACTACTTCCGGGTACAAGTATTCATGCGCCCAATCCCGTAGTCCGTTGACACATATGTACACAACTGTGTATTTACAAAGAATTCGGAACACGTAGTATGTATTTTGTGTTACATAATGTGTGCTGTAGTTGGTAAACTTTCATCTTTTCACTGTGGAGTAATGCAAATAGTCCTGGAAGCATTTCGGATAGTTTTTTTTAATAAAAGAAAATGTTGGATGAAAACAAAATTAAAATGTGGTCTGTTAACATGAGACAGTGTAGCAAGTAGTAAAAGGGATGTGGTGAATGTTAAAACAAGTTCTCATTCTCTTTGCTTTTGTGTGTGTGTGTGCATGCGCACATATATGAATGCTTGTGTGTGTAAATAATATATTTTATTTTATTAACCAGCAGTTTTTGTGTAGATAGTTGTAGCACAATACTTGCATAACAAACCGCAATGATGAAAAATAATGTACACAATAAATGTGACAAAGAGAATAATTAACAATGGTGATGACTGTGCGGCTAGCTCACAGCTGAGGAAAGCTGTCGTTGTGCAGGACTGGAAGGTGATCTCGCTGCGCTACTTCAACCCCGTGGGAGCCCACGAGTCGGGGCTGATAGGCGAGGACCCCCAAGGTGTGCCCAACAACTTGATGCCGTACATTGCGCAGGTGGCAGTGGGCCGCCGCCCCAAGCTGCAAGTGTTTGGCAACGACTACGACACTCCTGACGGCACAGGTGCGCTCTAGCCACTCCTCGTTCACACCTCCCTGCCGTCTGTACTTCCATTTAGACCTTACTGCGAGGCTTACAAAGGGAGCTTACTTGATTACAGTCATGATGTATTATTTCCTATCACCTTCTTTTGTCTTCTGTTGAGGTGAAAACATTTTCTTAGCTATTGAATTAATAGCAAAACTTGCCGTTTTTAAAACAAGAAGATAATTTTATAAAGTATGTACTTTACTTCGTTGCTATATTTGCTCAGCAGTTATTATTCAGTTTTTTACATGATAGCTTTTCAAATGAATATAATTTTAATGTTGCGAAGAAAAAACTGAATGCTGGTAGTTTGTGTGAAAGTTTTAGTGTCACTTTGTTTCAATAACCGTGTTAAAATTGTATTTCTAAACAATTGCTAGAAAGATGACCTACTTGAATATATTTTCTTCTGGACACACAACTGCTATATATAATATTGCAAAAAAAAAAAATACTAATATTATTTTGCTTTTATATTCAACAATTTTTTTTAATGTTGAGTGCAGTTTTTTGTGTATAAATGAGGCTTTAGTAATAAAATAGGTGTTAACTGTCCCAGATGTATGTGTTCCTCTCTGCTTAATTTTGACATGAAATTGTACTAAAGTACACTCACAATGACCTGAGCATCAGTAATCCAAACTTTTAATTAAACTAAACAAATTTTTGGGAAAATTTTGTGTAAACATTTCAACATACTGCTGCCAAACCAGCAGTCTTAAAAATTCTTGTTATGCATTATTTAATTACTGTTACATTGTAATGACGCAGTATGCTTAATTTTTCGGGACACGAGTGTAAAATTCTTTTGTGTGTATTTAGCTTTGGAAAGCTTCGTAATATTTTGTCAGGTTTCAAGTTAAAGCCGCGGTGGTTCATTTCCCGTGTTTGTTTGTCGAGCAGACGTGTGCTTTTGAAGGTTATCGAATGGACATCTGCTGTTTACGTTGTAACAGGAGTCCGTTTACCGTCTAGTTTTGAAAGTTGTTGTTTTGGTTATTGCGGCAGTTGCGGGTACAATAACATGTTGTGAGTGCGGGACACAGCGTAGTTTTGGATGACGCTACTGGCAGATGCCGGAGGCCATGAGCTTATCTTAGGAGAAGGGGGAGATAGGCCTGCCTAATATATACTGGTGGTGCCTATCGCCTAGAGAGAAAGTAACGAACCGTCGAAGAAGACGCATCGGGCGTGAGGAATTTCACCCACACCGGCAAGCACCCGTGACCGTAAGATCTTTTGTTCACATTTTTTNAACGTCACTTAAATTCTATCAACTTATTTCCGCTGGTGTGGGGGGTCGTTAGGGTGCCAGGAGGGAACGAACATCCGTCCTGCCTTCGTAACTTAGTCTTGCGAGGCAAGTTTGAGACATTAATAAACTGTAAACTACTGTGGCGCTGTTTTCTGCACTGGTATAACTAATTATGAAAGTTCGTACTCTGCAAACTGGAAAGTCGTCTGTGCACTGTGAAACTTCAATGATAAATAAAGTATAAAGCAAACTGATCTGGAACTTCTTCTTTTTAATTAATCGGCGTCACCTGGTACTGAGTCTCGTATTCTACCTATGAGCAAGCCGTGGCAACGTATACATTCGGCAGGGTAATACTTCCGCAACATTACAAGATGGCGCCCAACTGTGCGGCTGCATTATTATAAATACGGTAGTAAATAAGACGGAACATTACAACATTCAGCCCATTACCTCGTTTGTCCTGCACCAGATTATGTGTATTATTCTTCACTGAATATTCTCTTCCCTAAAGCTTCTTTTTTTATTTTATTTACACCTACCAACATCGCCTGGGCCAAACTGATCTCTTCCATGTCTTTCTTCTCCACAGCCTTCTTTAATATTTTATTTCCCTCTTCAAAAAAAGTATCTGCAGTCTTTCTCCTCTGTTTTTCTTCACTCTGCAATACCTTTAACTTGTTTTCAGCACTAGCTATGAGTTTCCTTTCCTCTTTCAGTTTTTGTTTTCTGTTTTCTGCCTCAATTTTTTCTCCTCTTAATTTTGCTTTTTTTCTGTGCAGCTTCTTCCTTTAAGAGCTTCTGCTGTTGTAGGCGAGCATCGTAGCTGGTGTGTGCAACGCAAGCCAATGCCACGAGTTCTCTTGTTATTGGAACCAAATCTGGTTGCACGTGGAACATCTTCATTGCACTAACAATGGTCATGGCTGCGTTAAGTATTCTTTCTGACATAGAAGCTTTATCTTGAGTCAAGAAATTAGATGATACAAAGAAACCTTGCTCTGGGTCAGCATTTTCATGCAAAGATTTAATACAGCTTTGATGACTATGGTCACATTGGGATACTTCCCATGCTGTTCTTCAGAACAAAGAACTGAGCCCAGTAGTCGTCAATGTGGCCGCTAGTAAAATTTTCCTTTTCATGCTGCAGTAACTTACATTCGTCCAAGAGAATACTTGTATCCAGGGAAATGGGTAGAGCTTTTGCTAGCGAAACTATGTCTTGACAGCTGCGCTGTGAGGTCCTCTCTTTTGGCCGTAGACAGCGGCAGTTCTTCAAAAGTGGTGTTGATTTTAAAAATGACTTTTTGATGAAGTTGGTGCAGGCTTCAATGTAGTGACTCCTTATTCTGGCATAAAGTTCCAAGTGGTATTTCCCATCCAATTGAAACAAATGTAACGTTCATTAAGTGCATAATTGAAACTTACTCCCATACTCCCAAAAGAATGAAACTATTCAAAAGGAATTTTCAATAATTTGTCAACACTCTAAACTATAACCACTAATTGTTACTATGATTTCGAAACAGTAATTTCACCACAGACCTGAAAGACGTTTTATTAAATAGGAAAGAGTCTTGTAATCCACAAAGTATTTGGCTTATTGGTACGTAATAGCAAAATATATACTGAAGCATGCGGGTTACAAAAAGATAAATATAGCTAAAAGCTTGTAGAGGTTAATAATAAACTCACCTTAGAAATTTCTGCTGAAATCTCATCTCAAACTTGAATTTTGTGAGGAGGAAGTAGGTGCCCTGGCTGCCAGATATCTTCACTTACACCAACAACCTGTACTTGTTCTGGTATGCAAATTTTTCTGATTAAAGTCTTTGCACGAGTCTCCAGTTCATTGTACATAATGTGTATCATAGGTTCTTCCTTCTGGAAGGCACCAGTAACATGAGTGAATAAGCTCACAGTAGATCAAACAAAAAGAACAAAAAATTTTAATGGTGGATTTTTTTTTCAGTAAGTTATTATGATGGTTTGATTGGACTGTGTCCATTGCTGACCATGAGACTAAATAAAAATCACACGCACACAAAACTCAGCAAGATGAAAAACCAAAAACCATAGGTAGATAATTAGTAAAAGCTATTTCCTTGTCAATAGAAAATAAATATGTTTATTATTAGAATGATGGACTTATGTATTTTTATTGTTCTAATAATATACATGTTTATTTTCTATTGACAAGGAAACAGCTTTTCCTAATTGTCTGTCTGTGGTGTTGTAAAAAGTTTTTAGTTTTTTGTCTTGCTGAGTTCTGTGTGTGTGCGATTTTTATTTAGTCTCATGATCGGCAATGGACACAGTCCAATCAAATCATCCTGATAACATGAATTCACCAATGCCATTATTCTTCAGTAAGCTAGCGATTGATTCTCTTGCAGATGTTGCTCTTTCCCACATTGTTTCTCTTCTTAGGCATGTAGCTCAAGAAATATTTTACGAGAGCCTCCCCCTGTTCAATCAAACCGGATGTTGCACCTTCTAAAGTGAGCCACCGTGATGGGACGTGTTTAATGAAGTAGTGTTTGGGATCGATAGTTCATCTTGCAGTTGTGAATAGTACTTCCATCATGCACAGCTAACACCAGACCTACTGCGTAATGTGGATGTTACATGTGACAATGTTAACAAGAGATGTTTTGCGGATAGAAACTAATTCTTCATTAATAAGTCTAGCTACTTTCTTATTAACATTAGGGCCATCACTAACTAACATCAAAATCTTCTGACGAGATAAATGTGCATTGTCAAAAGCAGCGTTTGTTTTCTCAACGGTTACCTCTCCGATTGCAGAGCCAAGGAAAAATGTCTCCAGATGGTTAGTGGCAATTTGCTGCCTATTTTCTGACCAATACTTAACAGCTATCTGCAGTTTCTTCTTATCTGTATGGTTTGTAGTTTCATTATAGCAGACTGGAAAATATGTATCACTGATGTCTTTCAAGGTATTCTGAAGAAAGAAGGTTCCTAATGCATCTGTTACGAGATACCTTAATTTAGTGCTACTAATAGAAAAATTATGAGGCACGCCTTCGCCGAACATACTTTTAAAACCATCAGTTATTCCCCACAAGATACTGCCGAGTAGTTTGATACAAAACATTTGATTACCCACCTAAGCTCTGCAGTAGTTGCTACACCATGCACACTAAAGGTTTTCGATGCTGTTATCGACTTCTTCGCTTGACGCACTTGTAGAAGTCGATGGTTGCATGCTTACAAATTTCAGCTGACTTGGAGATAATTTATGGCGACATTCATTTTTGTGCCTTTCATAATTAGCATGTTGCGAAAGTGCTTGATAACCTTTTGCTAAATTGCTTATTGTAACGCAACACACAATACAAAAAACTTCTGTATCGTTGCATTTTTTGGCCCATTCCTTGACGATATATCCATTATCGTCATGTTTTTCTTGCCACTGACTTCGAAAACGGCACTTCCTCATTATTAAACACACTACCGTTGCTTTCGTTTCCCAAGTCACACAAAACTGCTTTTTAATTCCACAGAAACAAGTATAAAAAAATCAGTCTCTATTAAACTAGGTTTACAATTTAAAAAAATATGCGTTAAGAATTATGTAGTAATTGCGGTTCTCGCGCACGGAACTATGTCTTATGGATTTACGATTCCCTATTCACTGATAATTCTTAAGTCCAGCCGATGAAAATACGCAACAATCCTGTCCTTGTTTATTTTAGTTCGTAACCTTATCTGGAATAACAACCATATTTCAGCAGATCATACTTCAAAGCAGACATTTTCTAGCAGAGAAGCTTATTTTATTGCACAAATATAAACATGTGCATATTAAAGCTAAGTCAATACATGATATTACATATTGGCATCCAAATCGGAATCAAATCGGAACCGATTTTCTTTTTAGCAGATATTGAGACCCAATATTTTAATTTATACTAGGCCATAACACCAGAGGATAATAGGGTGGCGACTTTGGAGTAAGACAGGCTCAACTGCTGCTGTTTTGAGGCAGCAGTTGCCATTCTTATACCAAGAACTAAACTGTCAGTCCCTCAACATCGATGGGAGAGCAGGTGAAGCTACCCTGCTGTGAGATAATCATCTACTGGAAGAGTAAGGGAGAGTGAGATGCTGTGACAGGCTCTGAAAGAGACAATCATCTACAGTCTGTATTGCAGTTCGCAAGCAGTTCTGACCGGAGCATCTTCTGCAACTCTCACTATCTCGCGACGCTGCCGTACCGCTTACTTTCAGCAGTAGCAGTTAGACTTTGTGTATAACGTTACTATTGCCAGAACTTGTGTTTCTCAACACACTAGGCAGAAGCTCTTTTTCGCAGAGCCTTCTCCTTGCTTGGAGTGTTGGCAGCGTACCTCATCCGTGATCGGCATAGGTGTACTGGGGTCTCTCTCGCCTTGAACTTTGATCAATAACTCGGCCAGCCTGCGGCAAACAGCTTGGCAAACTTGGTCCCTCGTCCATCAGACGCTAGCAGGCACAGGTCGGGGAGATATGTCTTGTAAATTCCCGCTGATGGAATAAAACATTTATCTACCAGTTAACCTCTTTTTGGCCCGATCATTCTTTTTCGCTTGTACCCCCCTTACCCACTTTGCTTTATGTGTACATATTAGTGATGGCCCGATATCCGGTATCGGATATCGGTATTATCGGTGCATTTACCATTATCGGAGATCGGCACTAAAATATTGGCACATCGGTTATGGCCNATCGGATATCGGTATTATCGGTGCATTTACCATTATCGGAGATCGGCACTAAAATATTGGCACATCGGTTATGGCCTATCTAACCTCAAGTATTTTCTCTCCTCTGCTGCACACTTAATTTTCTCAACTCTTAACATCAGGCTGCAGCAATATGACTAAAAAGAACATCATTAATTTGAAACGTCAATATGCAATAATTAAAAAAAAAAAATTTTTTTTAAATTCTTTACGATAAAAGAAAATTAGAATGTACATGCCCATCATTATTTTTCACTTCACGGATTACAAGTTTTATTTTTGGTAAAGCAGTCTTATGTTTGACGTACGTTTCTCAAAGTAAACAAAATGATTGTGGCTTGTTAGNAATTTTTTTTAATTCTTTACGATAAAAGAAAATTAGAATGTACATGCCCATCATTATTTTTCACTTCACGGATTACATGTTTTATTTTTGGTAAAGCAGTCTTATGTTTGACGTACGTTTCTCAAAGTAAACAAAATGATTGTGGCTTGTTAGCTTAGTTTTCATTCCTGTCCTTTTACATATTTTTTGTACTAGTGACCTTCTTGCAACTTTAACTTAGTTTTGTAATATGTTATAGTGAGCTATAGTTTTGTATAATGTTAAACTATTTTTTTTTGCTGCTTTGATGTACCGGGCATAAAGTAAATCTCACCTAACAGTAAGTCTATTTAGCTTATTGCAAACAAAACTTTTCCAGGCAGCAGTTTTCTCTCATACACNAAGCCAGCAGTTTTCTCTCATACATTTTAGTGACAAATGTCTGCTTACAGTATGATAAATGAAAATATTGGTTTACAGGTATCGGATTGGTAAAATCCTAAATATCGGAACCTTCATCGGTATTGGGTTTTTTCAATATCGGGCCATCACTAGTACATATCCACTTATCCACTTCTTGGCGCACGCACAATTGCCGCAATAGAGTTTCCAACCAAAGACCCCACTGAAAGGTGATCTCACCTCTTGTCAATGTTTGGTGTCTAGTTGCCAGCTGGCAACGCCGTTCTTCGAGTGTCACTGTGGCAAGGGGGGAGAGCACCTTTCTCTGCTGCCCAGCACACTTGACACAGCCAAATCTCACTACATCACTTTGTCCATTATGTTATATCCAACATGTTTTTAATAACTGTACTAGGTAGCATGCTTGCCTTGATAAAGTTGTTAGTATTCTGTGGATACTTTAAGCAGGTGATAGTGGTAAGTAGTGCTGATGTGTTGTGCATGTGCTCAGGTGTGCGGGACTACATCCACATACAGGACTTGGCAGTGGGCCACCTCGCTGCTGCCACAAAGCTGTTGGAGCCATATTTCCAAGGTTTCAAAGCATTCAACCTGGGCACCGGCAGCGGTCTGTCAGTCCTGCAGCTGGTGGAGGCGTTTGAGAAGGCATCGGGCCGCAAGGTGCCGTACGAGATAGTGGGGCGGCGGCCAGGGGATATTGCCTACTGCTACTCGAGTGCCTCTCTGGCCAAGAAGGAGCTGGGCTGGCAGGCGCAGAAGGGCGTCAACGAGATGTGTGAGTATTGGGCAGGCTTTCTGCTAGTTACATGAGAGGATAGGAGGCTTCGTGAGGGAGGGAACAAGGAGCTGCTGCAGGAAAATTGACGTTGAAATCATAACATTTTTGTTACACGGTTCTTCCCAAAAGATGTTTGCATTGACAGTGTCCCCTTCCTCCCCTACCCCCAATCAAAAATGTGTGCTTTTTGTGGAATTTTGTGAAGTAAGGAGGGATTTAAACCTGCCTATTGGGGAATATTGAATGGTGAACTGTTGGGGCTGAGTCACAGCACCTTGCCAGCTGGCCTATTTTCCAGGGTGTCCACGATTGGGAAATGTAGGTGGGAAGGGTACAGGATTTAAAATGCTGTAGGAAACGTCTGAGAAATATATGGGAATTTTTCCGAAGAGCAGGAATTTTTTGTGGCTAATGAAATCTGCTTGAGAATTTCAGAAATAGCATCAAAGGTATGAGGCCTCAACAGTTGAAGAGCGGCGTGTGAGCTCGTTCCAGTGGGGTCAAGTAGCTGAAGGCTGGGGAAGGTTGGTTAAGCAATGCTTGTTTCTCGGCTAGGATAAGCAGCTGCCCTCTTGTCGCGCCACTTCTTCCCCCTTCTGTGGGTGAACAACATTTACAAGGGAAAGGTACTACAGTTCACGTCCACACTGGGGTGGCGGGCAACGATACCCCTAGCTAAGTGTAGTCCAGAAGAGGTACACCCCTCATTGTCAGGCCTGGCACTCCTTCCGGCAGGTCTTTGGAGTTGGTTAACTAACAAGGGTGATCTAGCCTCTTTGTCGTGTGTCTTGTTAGTGGTCGGGGCTCCACCGTACGTGCGCACCAGGCACCTTTGCGTGCCTGTTCCACAGTATGGGTGGCCGTCTAATGTGTGGTGTTTCGAGTGACGTACGTAAAGTCCTTTTTAGGGGACTGGCAGAGTCCTACTCTAGATTCGGCAAACCAGTTCTCAAACCTCGGTTCCCTGCTTCTCCTTTGCAGGGTGACACTTACCAAGAAGGATTATGTACAGTCCACTCAGGAAGGAACAGACTGCGGTTAGACTAGAACGTGTTTTGTCCCGTCCAGAATAGAACATGGTGACCCGTACTCTCCTGCTGTAAGTCAATGCATTGATTAACTTACGGAAGGTGAAAGGGCCTGTCGGCTTGAAGGGCGTGCTTGAAGAGCGAGAGTAACGCATTAGGTAGCCATGAGAACAACTGTACCCTAACTGAAGCGGTGTTGTCCTGAAGGGACTTAAGGAGGGAGTAAGTGGCTTGTGGTTAGACGACATGTTTCAAGTGTGGGGGCAACAACGACTCTTCGGGGGTGCAGCACGTGCTGCAGGAGTCCGGCATTGGTCACTGGTGATAGCTAAGCGTATCCTCACGAGGCAGAGGAGAGCAGACAGAACAGAGAGTCATAGCACAACTGGTGCTAAGGCGAGCTGCTGGTTTCAACGGTCATTCTGCTGCAGTGCAGGGCCCTTTATTCTCCTGGGCTAGGGGTGTCTCGTTTTCCTTCGGCCTTTGGACGTCTTCTGGGGGGTGGCCCTCCCTTCGTACGCGGATCTGCACTGGCTGCCGTCTCTCTGTGGCAGCTGGAAGCAGGGTTTTTATCTTGTGTGGGTGGTATCGGCTTCTCGAGCTTAGGGTCAACTTCACTGGCGTTGTCAGCTGGTCTCCCATCTCACTGGGTGTGTTAGGCGAAGGCGATTTATATTACTTTCTTTTTGAGGTGCATTCCGCTCTCTTAGGCTTTCGCCTTATCTATGGAAGGGGAATGCTGGTCTGGGCGGCTGCCGTTCAGGGTTCGCATCTCTTCTGCTATATAGTCCATTCACGGTTACTTACAACTTTCCTGAAGCCCTGCTAAAGTTCTACTTCCAGGATATTCCTCCGCCTCATGCAAACAAAGCTTAACCGAGTCTAGAAAATTACACCAAGGGACAATGCACTGCATTCATGCACACTCACTTCAATAATATTTTGCATGAGGACTATTTTATACTAGGCATTACCAACACACTATTCCCTCCCCGTATTTGTTCAGATAAATTATAAGTTAAATATTGTAAATTTTGGTAAAATGAAAGTAAAAATTCAATTTAAATAAAAAGGCCCTTTTATGTGAACTGAAGTATGAGAAGCTTGTGCTACATAGTGTATATAGGAAACAGCCAAACATGTCATACATGGGGGGATTTTTGAAAGGTTCAATTCAAAAAGTGTGAAGAAACCGTGAATAGTGTATACAAGGTGCTTTGGTTGAACATCTGATATGCGTATATACCATATACTATATGGTATTTATTTACCTCATTTTTATACAAGTGGCTTATGCAACACTGCAAATTGTGTAATGTCGGGACAGCATTAAAGAAAACCATGTAATTTGAGCTGTGTTCTTTTAAAATGTAAGACTTGCATGTTTTCCATAAAAATTAAAAAAGAATCGTAAAATTTGGCTCGTTAAAGAAGGCTTGCATGTTTTGTATAAATTATGACCTCTATGCAAAATAAAAATGAGTAAGATTTGCAGGTTTTAGGTTTTAAATATGCAAGTCAGTCGACTGGAAAGTGTTTCATTACGTGTAAATTGTAACAGGAAGCATAGTTTCTGTGTTTTTTTGCCTTTGGCAAGTCTAAACAGCTTTGACTTTGATTTGTCCCAGGCCTTATAACCCTGCATTCATCCCTGCTGATTGATAACATAAGGTACAAGTTATTATCTTGTATCAAATGAGCTCTAAGCTGTACATCTACTAGAGCCTGAAGAAAAGTGTCAAATTGTGTGATGAATGCACTGTCATGATCTGCATTGGTTCTATTACAGGTGAAGACGTTTGGCGATGGCAATCAAAAAACCCCAACGGCTTTCGTTCATCTTAACAACATTGTTCCTACGTTCAGCAGTTTGCTGCATTGCCTGTAGTCAGTTTTAGTTGTATGGGTTTACTGCAAATTAGTTAGTCTTGAATTGTGTTGTTTTTGTTACCTATACGAACTTGTTCGTGGCTTGTTTTTCAGACTTTTAAATGTGTTGGTAGGTTTGTCTTCATTGGGTCAGCTTTTTATAGTGTGCTGTAACTATACAGGTTTTATGGGAGGTGGGGTTGCCTGGTTGAAGCAAAACTTGCTTTGCGAGAGGTGTTTGCTGCTGTTTGAAAGAAAAATGATATGTGACAAGTTTTATTATCGTGCCCTTATTAAAACACTTTTAACAATCTTGTTTGATAGCAGGTAATTTTTCAGTAATATTGAGCAATGCAAATGAGAACTGAGTATCTGTTGAATGATAGCTTTTGTATTTCATAAGCTGTGGTAAAAATAATAGATGGTTATAATGTAACAGAAAAAGTGTACATATCGCAGTGAATAGGGACAAGATTTTATGGTTTTGTTGTTGGCTCCATTTCATTTTAAAGAATGTATAAAAGTACAGGAATTCATGTACTCACAGTTTAGTACTTGTCGACAGGCGCGCGCACACACACACAAAGAAGGACGACAACATGTTCATGTGGTTGCGCGATTGCGTGAAAATGTGTCATCCTTCTCTTTGTGTGTGCCTGTTGACAAGTACTACACTGTGAGTGCGTGAATTCCTGTCCTTTTATATATTTTTGGTACAGTAGCGGCCTACTTGCAAACTTCATTTAAAAAAAAAGTCATATTTTGAGGTTATTGTTTTCATTTTTGTAAATGCTCTTTATAGTTAACAAAAATGCATATTTATACTGTCTTCGTATAAAATTTGTAATGCATAGCATTTAAAGAACTACTATAGAGGAACTTAGGGTATTATGGAATACCACTTTGTTTTTCAAATATAAAAACCTTAATAGTAAAGTTATGGCGACTGGCGTACTAGTATGATACTCAGGTTAGTGTACATTAGTCCAGTAAGTAGAAGTACATAAATACTAATAACGTTTTTGCAATTGAAATTTTTTCCAAAAGTAATAATTTTGGGGGCACTATGGAATGATGTGGGTTACATGGAATATAATGAATTGTCAATTAAATCTTTTTTATTTACTAACATATTTTCTATAGAAACTATAAAAATTAATAAATGTGTAATTTGCAAACAAAAAGTAATAACAAAATGTTATAAATAGATTTAAAAAAAAAGTGCCTTAAAATGTTAAACACTAACATCCAGTTGCCTATAGAAAAGCATCTATTTGCAAAAGTCACAGATATAGACAAGTGTTTCTGCCCCGGAGCAGTCAGAGTGTGCCCACAATTCACACATTGTGCACTGAACCCACTCATCCCCGTGGGTATCCTCCGACAACTTCCCCTGGCAAAAGAGGCACTCTGCATCTTCACTACCTGGTTTTTCTTTATGAACAGTCAAATCAAGATCAGAAGATTCATTGGAAATGTATCCATGAAATTCATTGCTACTGGAACTATCTTCTTCAATGAATAGTTTTTTCGGCTTAGGTCTTACTCTAACAGTTGATGGCCCAGGTTCAGCAGAAGAGGCAGTAGAAGTAGATCTTGTGATGTCTGGGCCATTTCTTGCATTCGTGTTCATGTGGATCTTGGTTTTCTTTCGGTCACATTTTTTTTCTTCTTCTCACTCTCCTTTTTATTCTTCTTGTCATTTTGGCTACGCTTCGCAAGTGCATCTTCAAGTTTGGTTTTGTAAGGCGAATCAGTGATTACTTCAGCAATCGTTCTTTTTCTACCAGTGTTGGAAGATGTAGATTTTCTCACTGGAACTGGAGAAATGTCCTTGGGCAGTTCCATGATTTTCTTCCCTGAATGTGAGTGAGCAGGGTATACAGCAATTGAAGGGGAAACTCTTGAATGTCTAGACATCTGAGACTCACAGCGTGATGCAGGCCTAGATCTACCATCACATTCTAAGTCTTTGACTTCACTCACCACTGTTTCTTCTTTGTCAGCTTCATTGGGTGGTGTTATAGAGTTTGAGTTAGGTATAGGTCTAGTAGTAGTAACTTCATTTTCTGCAGCAATGAAGTCGGCATCACAGAAAACATGTCTGTTTGCTGGCTATATCTCTGTTGCTCGAAATCCATTGAAAGCGATTTCTCCAGTTTGGACTTTCAGGTATGCCCTCCCAAAGATTTCTGCATTGTCGTAAGGCTTCATGGGACCTGAACTATGCCTTATGAACTGAAGAACCTCTTCACTGTAGTACACTTTCAGGCTCCCCATAAACATTTTGTCTAACGGCTGTATCTTGCGTGTACGGTTTGGGGGCAAACTCACAATGTGTATGTGGCCGTGCCAATCTGAGGACTTCTAGGTTCTTTGTGTGACTGTAGTGTCCGTCAAGGATCAAGAGAAAGGGTGACTCTTATGATGGTTTTGTATGTGTTATGAAATGTTCAAACCATTGGGCAAAAATATTTGTCTGAACCCACCCTGATGGGTGGCAATCCCCAACAGCTCCAAGAGGGGCCCCTTTCAACAACACTTGAGTCATATTTGTCCTACCAAATATCATATGTGGAGGCACAAAATCCCCAGCTGCACTGATACATACAATGATCGTTACAAGTGAACCTCGTTAAGCTGAGGCCAGAGCGGCTATCTGGCGCTTTCCTTCGAGTGCCAGAACTTCAGGTAACTTGCGCTCTACAATTGACAGACCGCTCTCGTCAACATTGTACACTCGATGTACCGGATATGGGTGCTCATTAAAGCAGAGCTCCAACAAATCAAGAAATCTTGCCACCGCTTCCTTGATAAATCCCCTAGCCCTTGCAAAGGATGTACCTGTTAGGCTTTCTTACTAACAGGGTATCTTTATGTCTTCTAAGGAAACCATAGAGCCGGTCTTTACCAGCTTCTCCTGAGTTACCAAATGGGTTCTTAATATTGTTTCTTTTAGCAAGTTGGCATGCAATAGCTATTACATGTCTTCTGGTTAAACCATAAAATTTTTATTCCATCTCTAGTAAATAACAAACTAATTCATTCTCTAATTCTACAGAAAAAAACTGGCTTACGTCTTATTTCCTGCATCACTGCAACCTCAGGGTCCTCTGTTCCCTATTTGGCAAAGCGAAATAGAGTGGTCCTTGCCACATCACATTCCTTGGCAGTTTTAAGTTACCCCATTCTCTTCTCACGAACTAAGGTAATTGCTTTTACTATTCTCATCCTATCCCAGGTCGTCCGTTTCTTCGCTCGGGGTCTTCCTTCTTTACTATTTCTACAACAGAACAAACCGTAATAATCATTTAAGTGTTCAAATTTATAATATTTTTTGGGTCAAAAAAAGGGCACATTTTTAAAAAAATTTTATGTTACATAGTCCAACTTTTTTGTGCTACTAACTTAAAATTAATAATGTCAAGTTATTTAATTGAAAACAATTTATTTTAAATGTAATTAATTTTACAAAAATATTAAATAACAAATATTTTCAAGTAGACCTTACACATTAAATGCAAGTCTGTCAATTGACAATAGCAACCAAAAATATAGTGCCACCCATATAATTTTTTAATAGAACTCCCTTTCCGTTAACTATTTTTTAACAGTAGAGTTATGCACAAAATTTTATCTCTACATACAGTTTATTAAAAAACTTTCATTAACGTATTATGAGCCACACAATAGTTTACTGCATATTTAGAATATAATAGGTGCCCAGTAAAGAAACAAAACGTGCAGCAAAATGGAGGGTAACTTGTAATAGGAACTATTCAATATTACCCGCAATAGCCATTTTGAAGTTAACGAGGTGGCAGCTATAACCAAGAGCCGAAAGATGCTTGAGAAGTGTGTGAAACAACAGTTCAATACTTCTATTTTACATACACTACAGCAGCAGTAACATTAAAACTAATGTAATATTTGTTGTGCTCGCAGATAAGCTCACCTGCACAATATTCGTGATTTGTGGAAAAATAAAACAGGTGATGTACAGTGCAACTTATCTCCAAACAACGTGGCGTCTCAGCAGTTGAAATGGTGTCAGGAGAAGCAGTAGGTCCGCATGGTCGCGATTGTCAGCCGAGAAACTACAGTATTCTGAACTACTCTACTATTCCACAATACCCGGAGTTCCTCTATACAGTAAAAAGATTCCAAAGGGTCTGAACAATGTGGGCTTTTTAACCAGGAAAACTTTTTAATAGGGATGAGTTTGCTTCGTGCTTATAGACCAGGTGCAAAATTAAGTAAATGTATTATGCAGGGAAACTTTTCCAAAAGGAATTTCATAAAAGAGTTTTATTGTTTTCAAGAATAAGCACTTTATTTAAAGTAAAATAATGGACACTTATAATTGCATTTTAAGTATTCAACAATTTTCTGGTACAAATGTTGATGTTTGTAGGTAATGTATATTCCTCTTTGTTTGTATCTGAACAAAATATTTGGAATATATGTTTGATTAGAAGAAATAATAATTAATTTTTTTTACTGATAAAAATAAGAGCATTTTTTGCTAATTTAGTTTTATTTAGTGTCTTAACTTAAATTTCTGTGTTATGTAGTGTATTAATATGCATTTTGGTGTTATTTCTGTTTTATCACTATTCATCATATTATCTTGTCTCTAGCAATGTAACAAGTATATAGAAAAAAAAACAGGTATTGGCTGTTTACGGTGAACTGAGTACTTTTGAAAGCCCTGCTCAAGATCTACTTGTATGCACGTTGTGTATTCTCCCACCATATGTAAAATTAACATCACTTTAATCATGCGTTGGTCAAGTGAAACTTCGTAATAATTATAAAAGTGAGTACTGTATAAGCACTAAAAAAAAGATAAAGCAAAAAATTATTTTAGTATTTACAAATGTTTATACCCTACCCAACACTTGTAATTTTGCTCTAAGACATGGAACTACTTTCCCTCGATCGTAACCAACTTTACTGGGCTCGTGCCACTCGGTGTACCCATTAAAATATACGCAGGTAAAGGCAGTGTCATTTTCTCAAAGGTTAATTTAAAAAGTGCTCAAATAGTCATGAACAGCTGATAATGGTGTATACTATGTAAGTACAGCACTCTCTTGAAAGTTGGTGGGGTTGATATGGATAGAGCAGCTATTACATTGTGTTTTACTTCTGCATTGATCTTCATCCTTAGCTTTAAGGGATACAATCAAGAGCTTATGCATGATGAAGCTTTAAATTTTTCATGCCGGATACAAGTTGGATACCGTATCTCAGATATTAGGTAGGTCTTCATCTCATATGCCAGGTTATCTATGCTGCTTGCTTAAATTAAGGGCAACAAATTTGATATTGTCTTTATTTCTCCAAAGACATTTGGGTAATATGTGCTTCTCAGTTCTCGGTATTAATTAAAAGTAGTGTCAATATACTTCCTACGTGAAGGGCCTAAAACCAGCAGCCAGTGATACTGAGTTGTTGCATTGTACGCTAGTGCGACTGTACAAGGACCACGGTGGAAATGTGTTTCCCACTCATGTTTGCAGAATTGCAGGAAATATCTGAAAAGAAATGGTACTTAAGTTGATAAAGTCTGTTTCTTCCTTAATGAGTTTGTTTTTGGAATTAAATAGTAAAAAATTTATTCTTTGTAATATGTAAAATAATTTTGTGTTATGAGAAAACTCCTACTTGTAAAGCCAATATATGTATACACTGAGTGGCCAAATTATTATGACCACCCCCTCAATACAATGTTGGACCACCTTTTGCCCTTATACTGCATGGATTCTTCCTGGCATGGACTCTATGAGATGTTGGTAGGTGGTATGAGGAATTTGAGACCATATCCAATGAACTGCACTGTCCAATTCCTTAAGATTTGATGGTACTGGATCCAGCTGCCTGATGCCTCGTTCAATCTCATCCCACAGATTCTCAATTGTATTGAGAATCGGAGATTGTGCAGGCCAACTAAGCAAGTTAAAGTCGCTGTCATGCTCTTCGAACCGTCTGCGGACAATGCCAGCTTTATGACAGGGAACATTGTCCTGCTGGAAGTATCCATCCCCGGCAGGGTACACCATTAACATAACAGGATGTGCGTGATCTGCGATAACACTTAAATACCCTTGGGCATTCAGATGTTCCACAGGAATCAAAGGACCCATACAATGCCAAGAAAACATCCACCAAACCATAATATTGTCTCCACCAGCTTGAAGTGTTGTGGCAATGCAGTTGGGGTCCATGCTTTCGTGCTGTTTTCTCCATATTCGAACCCTGCCATCTGCATGGTGTAGTTGAAAACGCGATTCATCGGACCACATGACCCTTTTCCAGTTATCTACTGCCCAACCCTTGTGCTCCTTTGCGAACTGGAGACGTCTGCTCTTGTTCAAGGCAGACAGTAGAGGCTTTCAAACAGGTCGTCATGTTCCATAGCCTATACGGTGTAATGTGCGGCGAACAGTTCGTTCAGAGACCTTTGCAGTTGCTCCTTGATTAAGATTCTCCACAATTTGACGTACTGTTGTTCTTCTGTTGGACTGGACAACTCTGGCAAGTCTCCTTTCAGATTGAGCATTCAGTAGCCTGTGACGACCACAAGCCTGATGTTGAGACCCGGTTTTCTGCTTGGTATTCCACTNTTGAGCATTCAGTAGCCTGTGACGACCACAAGCCTGATGTTGAGACCCGGTTTTCTGCTTGGTATTCCACTCTCTGTGAACATTAATAACTGCTGTTCTTGAAAACTTCACAAGTGCAGCCGTGTTGCTGATACTGGTTCCGACGCTTCGAGTGCCTACAATCATCCCGCGTTCAAATGCAGTTAAATCACGTTTTTTTCCCATTTCTTCGCAAGCAACATAGTGCAATTGAAGCTTCATCTGTCCTACATTTTTTTTATAGCTATCTCGCCCTCTAGCGGCAACAACGTGACGTTATGGCCGATCTGCGTATAAGTGTCAAGTGGTCATAATAATTTGGCCACTCAGTGTGTGTGTGNTTAATGCATAATTATTGTGGGCTTATATTTATTGACGGTAAAGGTACGCCCTTGAGAAAACAGCCATATCAAATTATGTTTGTGGTTTTATGGTGACCTGCTGATTTCTGACACATCAGCTTTTTACTTTCCACTTCTTATGTTTCGGACCTTCAGGAAAATTGAAGCACTATTATTTGTGCCAACAACACATTTATATTTAACATTATCAGTATTATTATTTAATGTGGTGCTTATTTTTCACTAAATAAACTGTATGTGATGAGGGTGTAGTGTATAGTGTTCTTTGATTCATTAAGTGGTCTGAAAAAGCCACGAGTCAGTAGTTGCCATCAGTTTATTTAAGTCAGTTTATCGGAGGAAGTTAAAGCAGATGTCTAAAAAATTGAAATGCGTGGCATTGTTTTAGTTTAAACAATACTTTTGTTTAAGTTAGCAGTGATAGAAATTGTAATGTTTGTACTAAACATTTATTTGTGCAATTTATGGAGCTATTTAATGTTTGCCTTGAAGTACCTGTTAGTTGAATGATGTTACCATTTTGTTGAACCTTTAGTACAATGTTATTTAATATATTATCAAAGTGTATTTTTAATGTATGTAATTCAGTTCCTACATATTGCAGAATTGTAATATTGTAACAAATTGATGTAAGTGTAAGTTCAGCTACCTTCTGTTTATTATTTATTTGTGGAAAGTAAAGCAGATTGGAGTCTTACTGCAGAATAATTTGTTTTTCATGCATTATTACTACAGTATGTCTTCTTACTTTTCTGTGTGATGTCCTGTAGTGTTTCTATAATATATATTGTTGTATTTATTGGTCTACAATTTATTATGTAGTTAATATTAGTGATACTACAAAAATTAATAATAGTTTTAGAATTAAAACTTTTTCCTGGACTGAAGAAGGGAAAGAACAGAAACTTGCTCACAGTACCAATTTGCTATGGTAGGTAGGTACGGCTTAACATTTCATCGACAGCGAGGTCATTAGAGACAGAGCAAGTTGCTCTGATATGTAGGAATGAGGAGGGAATCTGCCATGGCTTGTAGGGAAGACTTATCTTATTTGCCTGAAGTGATACGTGGAAAACAAACATGAGGATGCCTCGGCTGGGAATCAAACCCGTGTCCTCCTGACTACGAGTCTCGTGGTATACCATTGCGCTGCCTTGCTCTGTCCTGGTTATTATGTTTTACAGGGAATAATTTTGGATGTTAAATTGTTAGCGATCATTTTACTTACTTGAGCTGAGAGTATACTTATGGATGGTGATGTCTGCTCTTTAAAAACAGTATTAATTAAAAATTTCAAGCAGGAAAAAAAACCTATGAAAAATGCTGCAGACCCCTATTTAACAAATTGCCACACAGTTCCTGAAGATAACTTCGTAAAATTGCTGCCCTCATAAAGTCAAATCCAACTTTGACCCCTAAAATACTGTAATCCAAAAATTGTATTTAATGTGCATTTTTCCTGTGAAGTTTATGTTTAATCAACTCTGGTATAAAACTAACACGATTATCAAATTGAATATTATAATTCAATGGACAGTCATCTTCAGAATAAAATGATACCCCAGACGTGTATACTTCACGTCTCTTTTATTGCCATAAATGTTTAAACATTCAGTGTTGCGTGAGTTTTTACAAAGCACAAAGCCGATTTTAGTGAATTCTTGCAGGAACATAAGAGGATTTGTTATAGAAATATTAATTTATTTCAAGAGATACGTCTTTGAATAAACTGATGTCCTGGAAGTGCATACACGACACACTCTTAATGATAGCAAATAATGCATAAGCACAGAGCTTGAGCTGTTCATAAATAACTGAAATTGTAAGTGGGATCTTATGGAAGTCAGAGGATGTAAGCCTGGGCTATCCTTGTGTGATACTCGACATGGTCAAACATGACCTAGTTTGTGTCGCCTTACCCCCGACCAGGTGGGGTTGAAGGGAGCCTGTGGAGGGGTGGTTGTGCATTTGAGGCCTCAAAACACATGAGCTCTAATGCAGTCTTGTTCACTTGCCACTTGCCTCACCACCTCTACCTGCAAGGCGCACGTTTGGCGTGCAGTCTTTCCTTTAGCGATTCACCTAAATGTGACTTTAAAGTAGTAGCCCTATGTTTATATGGTATGCTAGTAAAGATAAAAGTAGGATGTGTGTCTGAAGACTAAGGATGGGACCCTCAATGCTGTGGTACCTAGATACCATCAATACTTTAATAGTATCGAGTATTGCATAAGAACATCAGAAGGTATTGAATTTTAATATTGTGCAAATGGTTTTTATTCACAAAGCACAAAANTTGTGCAAATGGTTTTTATTCACAAAGCACAAAATCACAAATTTACCATAATATTTGCATTGCTTTTTTTATCACACAATTATTGTCGTAGTGTAAGAGCCACACTTAAACTGCTTTCCACTTTTCAGTATTTAAAAATTATTAAGAGTCATTTGTAACTCCAGTCGCTTCACAACACGTGGAACAGACAGTAGGAAAAGAATCGAAGCTGGAAGTACTGTAACAACTTGTAGCTCCCCTCCCTCAAGAATAAACAAAAGTGGAAAGGGTGCCATGGTAATTGCTAGACAACCATTTCCTCTCTCGACAGGCGTGTAAGGGGAGGAAGCGAGGCAACTCCTTGCGCCGCCGCCGCGCTGGACTGGTCAGACAGAAAGTTGCAGCGCTTGTCACTCAATTCACTCTCGGTTATCCATTGTTTTAGTAAACAAACGTTACAGTGATTTCTTTGAAGTCACAAAATAAAAGAAACTGCGAAATCGCAAAATAAGTTTGTACCGAGCTATAATTTTACTTAAAGTTTGATTACAGCTTTCACTGTGGAAATGAGATTCTGTAGAACCGAAGGAGATGGTGTTGCTGGTTTATCATTGGTTAAGGATGTTTGAGTTACAGGCCGTCCACTGTTAGTTTCAAGTGTAATGTGGGTTTTTATATAGTTTGTTTAGTGTTAACAACACTATAGTAAAATTAGCAGTTTTCTTGGCCAAGTTGTTTTGTGTTCGTGGCAATTTTAATTTGGTATTGAGAAAAGTATCTGTATTGAATATTGTGGGAATGTTTTGGTATTGATACTGGTATCGAGTATCGAGAAAATGTATTGACTCATTTCTACTGAAGATATTTCTAAAGTTTCTATATAGAAAATTTAGCAGCTGAAAATATCAGTTTTAATTATTTTCACGTCCGTAAAAGTAAATCTTTGAAGTTGAAATGAGAACTTGAAACTTTTCTTTGGATAAAAAAGTGTTTCTTATATTCAATTCGTGTTCAGATAACAGTGAAAAATATCCAACTGTGTTTTAATCATGTGGTTTGTACTAAACCTTTGCAACACTCTTCATGCACCAGCCAGGTAGAGCACTTAAGCTGCAGCATGTCACGGTGTGGACTGCGTCAGTGTGTCGCCTTCCCTAGCTTTCCAGTGCACATTGCATTATCATGACAATGCTTACTCTAAACAATGTAAGCCACAGTTTGTGAACAATTTGCACCAAGTTTTTTTTGTTAATTTTTTTTTGTATTGTGGCGTACCAATTAAGGGCAATGACATTACGACAAGTATATTTTATTGCTAGCATATATGTCGTGAGTAGTGAGCAATGTTAACAGTATGATAAATCATCAGCGTAGTTTGCTTAAGTTGTTCAAAATGGTAGAATTTGAGTGCAAATCGTAAAAATGGATGATGCAGTCCATTACCCTGTGAAGTTCATCAACAAAATTTACCTTCCTGGCCTGCCGCCATACAGGCTTCTCCTCAACGTTGCTGCTTCATTAATGTTGCCTTTGAAAAACTGCTATAGTATCGGGCTCAGAGTGAAGGCTTGGCAACAAATGTAATTGAGGCCACAGTCTTCACCAGATGTGCAAAGGAGGAATAAGTTTTCCTACCGTAGGTACCACTCTAAGTGACTTTAACTCCTCCTCTAGGTTGGTTTCGCTATGGCCTATGATTGAAGTGCAGGGCCAGTCACGAAAGGTGGCAGGGAGATATTTTAGGGAAGGATGCTTCTCGCATGAGCAGATCTACGTAACCTGCTCCAGAGTAAGCTCACCTAGCCACTGGTATTCGCAGCACTTGAGGACAGAACCACTAATGTGGTGTACTGTGCCATTTAAAAATACGTCAAGACAATTTTTTACTGTCGTGCCACTGCTAAATTACTATTTTTAATATTTTTGAAACCTCATTTCAGTAAAATTTTCAAGTAAAAACGACTGCGAGTAATATTTAATTGTCTTATTACTTTTGGTATTTAATTAATGTGATTATTATGCTTTTATTATCTGTTTGAGAATCTACAATTTATTTAATAATGCATATTTGTCCCGTGTTATGATATAACTTTTCATGGTAAATATTTTATTTATTTATCAAAGCACATGTAAGGTGATATTTATGTATTTCAGTTTATTTAATCATTGTTTACCAATATTTTATCATTTGCGTATTTTTGTCTTAACTTTTGATTTCAATTCAGTTTTGATCTGTACTTGGAAAGCTACGTTTCTAATCCTGTCTCGACTGCAGACCGGTGTTTCATGAGAGATTGTTTCTCTACCAACCGGATGTGCAATGCTGCATTGGAAATTCTTTCAGTCGCCTTCCACTCACTTCCCTGCAGCTGCAGTTCTTGCAAATTTTCCCCAGCGTAGTTTTGCCGCTTGACGCGTGATTTAAAAATTAAAAAATATATATATATATATGGGTCTATGTTCACGTGATATTTTGCCCCACCTCTGTGTGCTTGAGTGTGATTCGCCTCTTCTGGAAAGCCTGCGAAATCTATTAGCTACTTTCTAAACCTTTCCAATTTACTTTTGTCTGAAGTCCCTATGTATTCCCCCGTAGGTTTTTTAGTCTCTTGCTTTTCAGCTCGGGAGCAATCGTGAGTCGCAGTCGTCCTGCTCCCGTGTTTGTGATCTTCGGAACTTAGCAGTTCTTGATGAACATTTAGTTTGTTGTGTCGGAAGTGGCAATGTAGTGTTGTACTTTTTTTTATTTATTTGTAGTGTGTGGTATAATGTGCATTGTTGCATGGGTTTGGCACCATGTAGTGTTCTTCCATTTTTTTTCTTCTGCTTCCCACAGTTTTTGTTTCTCCCTAAGTTTTCGTTGTGCACTCATTTGCAATATTTACTAGNTGCATTGTTGCATGGGTTTGGCACCATGTAGTGTTCTTCCATTTTTTTTCTTCTGCTTCCCACAGTTTTTGTTTCTCGTTGTGCACTCATTTGCAATATTTACTAGTTTTCATGGCACGGGTATTCCTGTATTGCACTAATGCCATAAGTTTCCCACTTCTTGTCTCCCATGGCAGTGTCCATGCAGATTTTTCTGTTTGGGAGACTTATCAATTTCTCTTCCTGTCATGGACGGTTATTTTCACCCTTTTCCACAGCCCGATGTCTACAAGTGGACTTCTGGACAGCTAAGTCCCTATGAAAGATTTGTCTCCTTTAGATAACACTGCCAGCACAAATTATGTGTGTTTCATTTGTACTAGAAACCAAAGAACTCTTTGGATAATGTTAAACTTTCGTGATGTAAAAAAAAATAATTATATTCATTATGATTTATTGAGGACATGTAAAGTAAATCTTATGAAAAGTGTAAGAGATGCATCTGTGATATTGTTTGAAATCATTTATTGAATTCTTAAAAATAATGAATCTATAAAATCTTAATTTCTCTTTTGGGCATTCAAGTGATGTTTTTTTATTTTGCCCACGCAAGAATATCTTTACAACAGTACCACACTACCACAAGCGTTTTGTTATTTCGAGAAGTCCTCTGGTCTCTTAAATGTGTTTTGCGGCAAGTATGACTTGTCTTGTTTAACTTGAATTAATGTAATTTATTTATTTTTTTTGTGCCCATTTCTCTTTTACTACCCAGCATTTTCTTTATATGATTACTTCGAATTTCTTTGTTTGTAGAGTCAATTTGGCTTTTATTTATTTGTTGTTTCGGGCCACAGTTGTATTTATGTTGTTCAGTGGCCATCTTTGTGATGTGTTTGTACCAAGGACTTGCTACGATATTTATAAATAATTACGTATATTTGTTATGGTTGTGTGGACAGACATGGTAGCTCAGTACAAATAGATCCTTTGGTTAAGGAAATTAGTTACTGCTTCGTGTAGTACATGTGGGCAAAGCCATGGACAAAAAGCTATAGTATGTTGTGAATTTATGATAAAAAATTAACAATTAGCAAGGAACTACCAATTGCATATTAATTATCAAAATTCCTATAGTAATTTGTAGAAGAAATTACTGCATACTGTTGTACTACAGTATTAAATTTTTTTGAGAAGTGATTGTTATGAAAGTACAGAGTAACACTTTTTTAACTGCGCACTGAAAGGAACTTTACACATCTTTTGTTCTAGATGCATGCCATTACCAAAGGAAAACAATTTTACAGTGGTTGTAGATCACTGAACACTTTGATCCAAATTTATTGGTGCAAAATGTTAAAGTAAAATTCTGGGTGTGCAAGTGATTTAGGAACTAGTCCATTCGTAATGACTTAACAGCTTTATTCTATTGCCAACAATTACAGTATTTACCCAAAAATAATGTGATGGTTTTTACAGGATTTGCTATAATGAAAAGTGAGGGTCGCATTATAATCACAAATTTATGTCTACCAGATCCGAGAATGTTGTTTGTAAAAAAGTCGGACACACCAATAATAACAGGTCAGTGTTGGCAAGGTCACGGCGCGGGCAAAACGGTGGAACGTGAACCAACAGCACTAGTAGTCCACTGACCATGCGGTCAAGTTATCGATTGTTGTCACGTCTGCTGACTGCCAAGTGCCACGTGCTTCTATACCCTGTTCTGTGGTGGTGTGATTTGTTTCTGCAGTGTGTCTAATTCATGCTTGTCTTTGTTTTGCAGTCGAGATTACCATATTGAATTGCGAAATGGATACAATCGAAAGCAGGGCACGGCTCAAAAAAAAGATGTTAAAAGGGTTGCAGCGCAGCTATGATGCCAAATTTAAAACTATTGTGGCAAATTATGCAGTGCAAACGAACAACTGTCAAGCTGCTCGGAAGTACGGTGTAACTGAAAGTAATGTGCGTGATTGGAGAGTGGATTTGAATTGTCCTAAAAAAAGCAAATAGCTCGCGGAAAGCATTCAGAGGACCAAAAAAAAAGGCAGTTTCAATGAACTAGAGCAGTGAGTTGTAAACTTCATTAAAGACAAAAGAAACGAGGAGGTGCTGATTTCACGAGACGTGATTAGGCTGAAAGCACAAGAAATTGCTTGGGAACTTAATATTCCACAAACAAGTTTTAAGGTGAGTGTTGGTTAGTGCGTCAGAATGATGCGTCATTGCAGCATGGCAGAGAATAACACCAGAGTTCATCGTTGTGGGTTTTTAACAAATGCTACATCTCAAATGCCATGGATGCGAGGGAGCAACAACCTAAGAAAACCTGTGTACACAATGGAATAAAATCATTTAAAATTATAGAAAATCACAAAGAAATTGCTGTAAATCGCAGAAAAGCTTTGTAATTCACAAAAAGAATCTCAGAATATCCCTGGAAACATTAGAAAATCGTTATAAATCTAAAAAATTCTACAGAAAAACTGGAAATTGGAAAAAATCTAAAACTAGCCATGATTCCTACAGAAATTGGTTTAAATTATTAACAAAAAATTAATATTCAAAAGAAACTTAAAATATTGCATAACATATTAAAATTCTATTAAGTTAAGAAAACCATGCAGATAGAATATCACTAAATTATAATTATATGGTTGAACAAAAATTGTTGTGTAAAACAGAAATATAAAGATAATCACCAAATAAGTATTACAAAAATACATTATGCAACCTTCGAATAGAGTCTTCTGACTAATCACAATTTTGTATACTATACAAAAGTTCCTGTTCCCGAGATTTCGTTGCAAAACTTTAGGAGTTGCAGAAGCTGTATTTATTCTCCTCCATTTTTAGCCTACCTTCCCAGAGTAAGAAAGGCTTTTATTATTATTNGAGTTGCAGAAGCTGTATTTATTCTCCTCCATTTTTAGCCTACCTTCCCAGAGTAAGAAAGGCTTTTATTATTATTACTCTTGGTACAAAAGGCCTTGAGAAACGCACAGCCAGAAAATGATTGCAGCGCCAAAAAATGTAAGTGATGACATGGTTTTTAATGCAGACGGTTTATTGGGTCTTCATATCGTAAGTGAGTATGCATGCAAAATTAATGTAAAAGAAAGAACATTAGATGTTGGTAAATAAGTACACTTTAAGTGAAGGAAATCTCTGAGGCACAGCAGGTGTGATAATAAAATCTATTAGAGGCACAAGAGGTTTATGTAGGGAATTGCGGTGTGAAGGCCTCCCATGTGTTAAAACTAGCCAGTGTCTGTGAGGCAGGTAGTCGATGTAAGTTTGAAGGGGATGAAGCTTCAGTAAAGTATAAAGAAGCTAGCGTACAATGTGGATTGGTGGGGAGTGGAGCCCCAGTAATTGTGAAGTGTAAAGAAGTCGAGGGTGAATGCAATGTAGTGGGGTAAAGTTACCCAGTCGAGTATGAGAGTAGCAGAGAAGTTAACGAGTCCTTACTGTAGGGAGTGTGGGACAGGTGTAGTCGGTGAGAGGCGACGACAGAACGCCCCGAAAGTGAAAGGAAGGCGCACCTCGAATACTAGTAGAGCCCTTCGTAAAGCTAGAGCCACCACAGAAAGCCATAACTATTGCCGCCTTGCAGTCTAACAACGGAGGCCAGAAAGTTAAGTCCCAGGGTGGAGGGTACCTTGCAGTCGATCGACAGAGGCCCGAAGCCAGGATCCCGGAACATGGAGACTAACGTGACCTTGCAGTGAAGAAGTGGAGGTTCAGGTCCCGACAACTGTGATGCCCATTCTCACGCATTTAAGGGAGGTGCAGTTCTTCCGGTGCAGTTACAGAGATCTACTGTAACCCCACCAAGGTGTGGACTGACCTGTAGAGGTAAGATTGAGGCCCCTGAGTTTTGTGAAGTGTTGATTGAAAGATCGTTGTGACTAGAAGTTTGTGTAAATTGAGTAAGGAAGGGTATGTGCCCGTAAAGTTTATAAATGAGTCAGAGGAATTTATTAAGTTGGAGAGGAATTTACAAGTAGGGTTGGCTAGCACCCTGAGTAATGTAGCGGAGACCACAGGTGGTATATTTGCAGTGTGTTCGAAGAGAAAGTTGAGTGATATTTCTGTGCCTAGTGAGTTGTGCAAAGAGAGTAAAGAAAATCAAATTTGTGTGGAAAACAAAAAAATTAATTTTAAATTAGTAGTAATTGAAGAGTCCGAAAAAGGTTTTGAGGGAAATAGGTTATGATAGAAATAAGAGTTATTTTAATTTTGCGTATTAAGATGTACAGGATAGTCTTAATGATCAACTTAAGTTAGACCATTTGTGTACAGCAGATAGGGAGTCCTTACTTGAAGTAGTAGAAGAATATGATGATGTGTTTTTAAAATCAGGTCAAAAGTTAGGGTGCACGGATAAAGTAATGCAAAGTATTGATACAGGAGATGCAAGGCCAATAAGTGTAAGGCCATACAGGATTCCTCAGAGTCAAAAACATGTGTTACAGGAACAGATAAACGTGATGCTAGAAACAGGAGTAATTGTATAATCCTCAAGTCCTTGGTCTGGCCCGATTATTTTGGTCACCCAAAAGAAGCACGATGGAGGCGTTAAGGTGGGATCGTTGTAATATTGCCGCCTCGCGTTCGAGCCATATGTATAATATTGCAGCCTCACAGTTAGGCGCCATATTTGTAATGTGGCACCTCGCTGTTTAGGGCATCCATATTCGTAGCATTCCACGTCTGGGTATGACGAATGGAAATTACAACTCGGTTAGCTCAGTGGTAGAAATATACAACTCTTTAAAACGGCGCCAATTAAATATTAAATAATGAAGTCAAGTTCCGGTTTATTATTCCTTACATTTATTTATCATAAAAATTCAACAGCCACATACGATCTTCGGGTAACATACGACAGTCACATACGATCGAACAGGTTCACAGATTAACCGAAAAATCGTTTATTTATTGATCATTCACATCTGAAAAACTTCCATCGCGACAGTAACTAACGACCTTCCACACCGATGGAGAATTAAATGAGCAGGTTAAAGTTGCCGGTGTGGGGGTTATATGCCTTGCCCTCAGCACTGGTTGCTTGTTGTCGACTGTTCGGCCGTTGTCAGTTATCTGTCTGAGCACTGGGTGTCGACTGCTCGATCACTGAGAGAGTACTGCTGGAGCATCAGTATTTGTTGCGTGCTTATAGCCCCCCCCCCCCCNCTTTCTTAACGGCAAACGGATGCCCGATAAAAATACTCTCATGGCTTTAATTTCAAACCTTATAACAATTTACGACGCCTGGCAAAGCGAAAGAAAATGAACCATGTATCCCGAAAATGTAATAATACTGCGTCATTACACTGTGTATTTATTTACTCAAGTTGAATAGTGTAACAAAGAGGGATGTGTATAAATTGCCATTAATTAATGAAACCCTCGACAGGTTAGGTGGTGCCAAATATTTTTCAACATTAGATTACTTATCTGGGTACTGGCAAGTCCAGAAAACGCTGGAGGACCAGGAGAAAACAGGCTTCTCCACTCTAGATGGCCACTACCATTGTTTGAAAATGCTGTTTGGTTTGGTGAAACACCCCTTCCACTTATGTTTGTTTGATGAACAATACTCTGGCTGGGTTAATAGGAAAGGTGTGTTTGTCTATTTGGATGACATTACTGTCTACTCGACATCAAAGGAAGAGCACTACGATAATTTGAATTGGTTTATGAACGATTGAGGGTTGCCAAATTAAAGCTGAAACCTGAAAAATGTAGTCTTATGTTGCAGACTGTCAAATATGTAGGCCACATCCAAGGATAGGATACAGCCAGACGTAGAGAAAGTTAGTATAACTCACTTGCATCCCCCTGCTTAAGGAAGTTATGTTAAGGAAGTGAGGCAGTTGATAGTGTTAGTTGATTACTGCATATAGGAGGTTCATCCCGAATTTTTCAAAGTTAGCTCAGTCGCTAACCGAATTAACAAAGAAGGATGAAGAATTTGTGTGGACCGGAGAAAGGCAAACATCCTTCGAGCTATTAAGGGATGCCTTATGTTGTAGCTCTATTCTGAAGTATCCTGACTTTACCTCCCCATTCATAGTAGCATGTGATAGCTCCAGGATTGCCATAAGAGCAGTGCTCTCTCAGAAGACCAACAGTGTAGAACACCCAGTCTATTACATCTAGCATCAGCTTAACAAAGCAGAATGTAATTAATCCAGTACGAGAAGGGAGTGCCTCGCAGTAGTTTTTGCATGTAAGGAATGGAAGTATTACCTATATAGCCGTAAGTTCACTGTTATGACCGACCACAGGCCGTTGCGTTGGTTGCTAAGCTTGAAAGAGCCCAGTTCAAGGCTGGCGAGGTGGGCACTGTTATTGTCCGATCAGGATTTTGAGGTACAACACAAGGCAGGAAAGACTAATGTTAATGCGGATGCATTGTCTAGGATGCCAGTTAATGCTATTTCTCCTCCATATACTCCCATATGGGACAGGCAGCGAATTGGAGAGGAACAAAAGGATCTGGCAATCAGCGAATTAAGGAAAAAGGTAGAGGCAGGAGTGGAATCCCTATACTTTTTAGATGAGGATAAATTATTGTACAAACATAGGTCAAGGGACGAAAGGAAAGACTAGCTAGTTGTCCCTGAAACAATGAAATTAAGAGTGATTTATAGTTACCATGATCTGCCTTTTGCAGGACGCCAAGGCGTTAGTAGGACATATGATTTAGTGCATTCTCTTTTCTTCTTGGAAAATATGTATAAGGATCTTAGAAATTATTGTCGGAGTTGTGAGTCCTGTATCACTAGAAAGAGAGTGCCTGATAATAAACCCTCACCTCTTCAAAGATTTCAAGATGTCAAGTATCCTTTCCAGCGATTAAGTATGGATGTCGTAGGACCCCTGACCCCTACAGATAGAGGAAATAAATATATAGTTAAATTCCAAGATGCCCTTTCCAAGTATCTTGAAGCAATCTGTGTACGGGATCAGATGACAGAGACAATAGCGTGAGCTTTTGTAACAGAGGTAGTATCTCGACATGGTGCCCCAGAACAGCTTTTGACCGACAGAGGATCGAATTTCAGTTCTAAATTAATGCGAGAAATTTGGGCAGTTTTGAGAGTTAATAAAATTTAGACAACAGCATATCACCCCCCGTGTAATGAACAGGTAGAGAGGAGCCACCAAACTTTCATATCGATGATATCTCATTTTGTTTGGCCTTAGGTTGACATCCTTAAAGCTAGTTTTTATAAAGAAGTACGTTTATTTGTTTTATTATGAACGTGCAGGACTGCGGCCGCAATACTGGGCGGACTGTTGGTATTTTTTTTCTAAGTATCTTTTACACACATGGTCAACCAACACCCATAAAAATGACTGCTCTGATACCGGCGCTTCTAGCCACGACCTGTAGCAGTTTGAACACTCTCTGGTGACGAATGAGGGAATTAAAGATGACTGCGTAAGGCGGCCGACTGGTGTTTGGTGATGGAGGTGGAGAAACCCCCCCAAGGGATAGAACGAATGAGAGGTAGGAAGGAGATTGGGATGACTCTGAGAAAACCTAGGGGTGGGGGATGGGAGGCGTATGAAATAACTACGGGGTGGGCGATGGGAGAGGGGGATAGGATGTGGGTGACGACGAGAGATAGAACATGAGTGAGGCTGGCAGGAATATGAAAAAACCCTCCACGAGGAATGCAAGAACATGAAGTAGAGACTAAGATGGGCGCTATTAGCCAGGAATGACATAGGGGGAGGGGAATCCAAGATGTCTGCTGCTGGCAAGGAATGACAGAGCAGAAGGTTGCCTCGTGACGTCATCCAAGTTGGCCATCCATCGTCCCCATCCCCCATCCCATGATGCAGATTTTCTAATCTACTCTCGGGTCAGTAAAATGCAATATTAATATGATATCGTTATTGTCGCTATGGTAAAACACACCAAGTAAGACCCAAACAAGAAATATTTTTTCAGCTTGTCGTACTGTATTCACAGAATGTCATGCTGCAGTTACGATTATTACAGATTACTTACAGGAAATTACGTAGTACCCTAATATTTTGCTGTAATTTAGTATCTAGATACGAAAATACGCTAATATAGACCATAGTCGAAATTACTCCGGCCCTTTTTTGACCGAATATCCTTTGTAGGATGATGACTATGACATTTTGTGTACAATTCACCGTACGTACGGAATGTGAATAACTGATTTCTCTCCGCTTTTGGCAGCTGAGTCAAGGACCGGCACTGTAATTGAACTGGTGACGCGGCGGCGCAGGGGCTAGAGCACTCGACTCCCACCAAGATTAACCGAGTTCGATTCTTGGCGGGGTTGCTCCCAAATTTTCAAAAGTGCGAATCATGTCAAACAATGTCTCAGGACGGCAGGTTTTCTCAGAAACCTCCCGTTTACTACGCCCTTGCTTTTTGGCGCGGCTCTATGTTCACCTCGCTTCACTCTCATCCGCTCTCAAAGCCACTATGTTAAGAACCGCCCAGACTTCCCCGCCGAAATTGAATTGGATATGGAAATAACATATTCAAGAAGAAATCTTATGTTGCTAAAAATAAAAAGGGGGGAAGTACGTTCGCGTGAAAGTGATTTCAAAATTACAGTATGTTATTTTCTTATTCATAAATTAAATTTAATGAAAATATCTTAGTTCCTCATAGTTAAATTAACTGTTGTGTGACTTTTGTTTAACTAATATTATATTCCTGGTCATTTGTTTTATTTATTATAAACAATTCCATAGTGTGTACAATGATGTAAAACAAACACAAATAAAATTAAGGTAATATAATTTACTATGTCCCATTGTTATTAATACAGTTGTCGGAATTAATTAATAAATCCCACAAAAAAGATGTTTTTATTATCATTGGAGTAGCCTTTGGTTTTAATAACTGCTTGGCATCTGCTATTTATGGAGTTGACTAGTCCCTCACACCTTGTAACGTTGGGCGCGCCAGTTACAAAGCCGACTATAAGTTTGCCGACTTGCACTCGACTAGCTCAGAGGTATGCAAGGGCAGGGGTAACGGGAGAACCCCGAGAAAACTCGCTGAACAGCGGTATCGTCCGGCAAAATTCCCACTTGCAAACATCCGGACTGACCCGGCCTGGGGATTGGGCCCGGTTCACCTTGGTGGGAGGCAAGTAGTCTAACCGCTCAGTCACCGAGGCCCCAGCTGTGTGCTTGAGACTTCGGAAATGCCCATATATAATTAAATGGGGATAAGGTTAGGTGACTGAGGAGAAGTTTTCACTTCTTTTGAAATTTTCCAAATTATCCATTCATTCTTTATTAAGACTAGCTGTATGCTTCAGGTCATTTCCATGTTGAAAAATGTAAGAAGGTAACATTCCTAATTTTTCTGTGGATCGATTGACATTCTTCTTTATGTCATACAGCTACAATCTTGCCCATTGCACCATCAATAAAGTGAAAATTCCTGACCCCTTTCAGAGACATACACTGACAATCCATAACTAAACCACCCACAAGTTAAACGGTTGAAAATATATTGGTAACATCATCAGCTGTATATAATTTCTCCAGATCCTGTAGACACCATCCGAGCCAAAATGGTTCATTTAGTTTCGTCTGACCAAACTACATTGTTTCAAAACTCCTGGCTCATATTTAGGTGTCCTTTCAGCAAATAGCAGTCTTGTAGCACGGTTCTTACTGATGGAGGCTCTCTTTCTTGCTACCCTACCATCATATCCGTGTTTACATAACTCCCGGTAAACTGTCTCAGAAATAATTTTATTACAAGTAGCAACTTCCAATTCGGAGCGTAGTAGGAGCGCTTATACGGGGAATGAATTTTACTCGCCGCAACATTATTCGTTCTTCTTGAGGACCCAGACGTTTCTCTACAGCCTGTCTTGGTATGTTCCTCACTGAGCCTTGAATTTTAAATTTATTAACAACATATTGAATTGTTGCGTGACTCCTATTCACGATTTCATTTGTACTATTTTTTTCTAAATCATAATCCTCTAAGCGCAAAATTTACAATTGTCTCTTTCAGCTTGGATACAAAGTTCCTTACCCTTACCCACTTTCCTGAGACTACTGCATGTTGTATGCGGAACAGGAACAACTAATTATGCACACACAGTCTACGTCCCACAGCTGTTAAATCTAGACTCAAGGCCACCAAACCACTAAAGGCGAACTACTGTATGGATAGCAAAGTAAGCTAACCTAAGTTTGGGCTCCAAATAGCTTTTCTTTCTCTTCTTAGACACTGCGTTTGAAAGTAAATGTTTTGTGCACTGAGTTTGTACATTTTGCTCTTATCTCTAATATACAAAACTTTTATACACTAATTGCCATAAGTTGATGGAAAAATTGGCTATTTTATAATGGCTGACGATTTGTATGAATATAAACGTGACAAATTGTATGTTCCAGTTCATATTCATTCCTGCTTGAACAACATTCGAAACAGCGGGTATATATGGACACAATTGAACTGGAATATGCGAAAAGACTTTCCTCAGGACTGAAATTTGTAACGTAGTTTAATTTAAATTAAAGTATGATCTGAAATTAGACAAACACCAAATTTTGCGAAAACAATTTTTTTTTCTGAGTGGTTCGTAATATTTAACAGAAGAACTAAAATTGAATTGATTTTATTGAAAATCCAGCTTTCATAAGGTGGTTTCATTTCAGTTCAAGCCCAACCTGAAATTAGTCAATGACCCCCACATGATCCGAACTGAAATAATTGTTCTGAGAGAAATGATGTACTCTGAAGACTGCGTTTAGTGTATTTGTTTAGCCGGTTCTAGCGCAGGGGATGGCTTATGTGGATCGAGTGTGTGTCTGCCATTTTGGATAATGTCATGATGGCCATATTGTGGTGGTCATCTTGGATGTCCTTGACCTTCAGCTTGTCAGCTATCTTGTTTTCGACGTAATTCTTGTTTACAGTTGCCATTTTGTTTCCATCCATCACCTTGATATCTGTCGCCTTTGTGTTTCATACTTCTAGTGGCCATTTTTGTTTCTTCTCGGCTGTCAATGGTTTACATAAGTTGTTACTTATGGCGCTGCTTTCTTCTGGCCGGCCATCATAGTGCACAGCAACTATAGTGTGTTGATGTTGTTCATATTTGTTTATGGCTGCCAGAGCACGCCACTGGTGTCCGCTATCTTTGTTTCTCTCGTCCGTTAGGCGTCATTCCTGCCTCGCTTGTCATACGTAAGGTCGACATGTGATACATGTAGCATTTAAGTCTTTCGCCTTCACTTGCGTATTTATATGGTGGGATAACTCATACACATTTATTTATTATGTCTGTCCTTCGGAGGGATGAAGCGCCGAACCACCGACCTTTTGGCAGCAGAGCAGATGTTCAGTTATCTCAGCTATCGGAACATGTGATGATACGCGGGGTTTAGATAATGTTTATAGAATCATGTGATCGGTGAGACCATGTCGGAGATGAAATAAATAACAGTTATGAATAAAAATTTTAATTTAATATAAATTTTTATTTAACTATCAAAATTTATACATAAAGCAACATGTGCGTGGACTCGTGTTTACAAGCCTAACTTGGATTGCTGACAACCCAGACTTCAAGGTCAAGGACAGCCAAGATAGCCACCACAAGATGGCGGCCATGATGACATCCAAGATGGCAGGGACACCGCCAAAACCACACTTCCCTTTCCCCTGTGATAAAACCAGCTAATCCTATATACTGCAAGTGATCCAATATTACTTAAAACTCCAGCTTTCCGGACTGTAATTAACAAGGTGGTTTCATTTCAGTGCAATTCTGAACTGAAATCGGGTAATGGTCGCCACATTTTCATACTAAAAATTTGCTTTTCATTTGTAAATAATAAATAAATATACAGTAACCGAACTGATATTATCAAGAATCCTTAAACAAAATTATGAGTTTGTTTGTGTTAGTTCGAGTGAAGTCTGAAGCAAACGCGACAATTTTTGAACTGATAACCATATGTGCTAATAAAATTAATACTACAAAAATTAAATTATTAATTTTCATAGTATTCTGAAATAAATTTTAATTAAAGTCTAATTTCAATGTACGTTCAGACGAACGCAATGCTGTGGACACTACCAGCAGTTACCGACATAATTTTTAATATGAATATTGTTTTTTCGACTACAACAAAACAGAAACATTGGGAAATTTTTTTTGAAGATTACTTCATTTATCCAGTTTTATTTATGAAAGTGTGTAGTGAAAACCAAGCTACTTACGAAATGAATCGGAAAATATTTCCCAATAGAACTAGACTGAATTTGAAAAGTAATAATAAATTGGGCTGCAGTCTAGTTAAATTAGTAGTGAAATGTAAGAGATCCTCACAAATATATATGTCAACTATTGCAATTTTCTGCTGGTATAACGCTATGTGTTCGAGAGACATTTTATCCAGCCGTGAAGTGAAGGAACANTTGGAAAATATTTCCCAATAGAACTAGACTGAATTTGAAAAGTAATAATAAATTGGGCTGCAGTCTAGTTAAATTAGTAGTGAAATGTAAGAGATCCTCACAACTATTGCAATTTTCTGCTGGTATAACGCTATGTGTTCGAGAGACATTTTATCCAGCCGTGAAGTGAAGGAACATTTTTATTTAGTTTGAGACCAGATTACGCAGCATGACAACAAAAAACTGCAATTTCTTTGTAAATATTCGTATTAATTGGCTTTTTTTTTCTTTTTGCGTTAAAGGTAGTTTGTGGATTAACCTGGCCGTTGTTATTGCGCATGTTTTCGTGGGTGGCCATCACTATTGCACATGCGCATTTTCACCTAGCACTTTTCAACATACTATGCCAATCTAACAGGATCACCTAAAATAACCTTACGATAGTAGATGAATAATTGGATCGTTTTAAAATAAACATGTGCAGTACCCATGGCTACGCCCGTCCAAAGGCACTTAAGAAAAAACTATTGTTATTAAGTTACTAGCGAAGCGGCCCTGCTTCGCCCGGTAACAATTTTGTTTTTACAGCGATACTTTGAAAGACAAAAATTGTTACTATGAGTCATCCTTAAAAGATAAACATATGTTATCGCAGAATTTTCTGTAGACCTTTTTGAGAGCTACAATTATGTAGTACATTAATTTTATGTATCTCTTATGGTTTAGTCAGCGCAAGCCATGTAAGCGCCCTAAAGGGTTTTTTTTACAACTGAATTACAAACGGTTCTACTTTTCTCTACTGTCCTTACATTAAATATAAATTAATTATATATTAAAACCTTCCTCAAGAAATTCTCTATACGATGTTGAAAACCGCATCAAAATCCATCAAGTAGTTTNAAGTTACTAGCGAAGCGGCCCTGCTTCGCCCGGTAACAATTTTGTTTTTACAGCGATACTTTGAAAGACAAAAATTGTTACTATGGGTCATCCTTAAAAGATAAACATATGTTATCGCTGAATTTTCTGTAGACCTTTTTGAGAGCTACAATTATGTAGTACATTAATTTTATGTATCTCTTATGGTTTAGTCAGCGTAAGCCATGTAAGCGCCCTGAAGGGTTTTTTTTACAACTGAATTACAAACGGTTCTACTTTTCTCTACTGTCCTTACATTAAATATAAATGAATTATATATTAAAACCTTCCTCAAGAAATTCTCTATACGATGTTGAAAACCGCATCAAAATCCATCAAGTAGTTTAGAAGTACTAAGCGAATACACAGACAGACGCGGATAAGCGACTTTGTTTTATATTATTTAGAGAAAAGCGATGTCGATGATGAAACCAATTTTAAAAAATAGCACAAAACATTACTTTGCTATGCCGTGAACTGCACATGATGTAGGTAAACGCTCGCTTAAATTTAGGCGCTGAAACAAAATTATTTCGAAATGAGATGACATTACATGTTAAGTTGCTGGTACGTTTGCGCGAAAATGACTGCTAGTTTTCCACATTCCCTATATGATTGTTTGGTCCAGTATCGTAGCAGACATGCATACGCCCTCTAGGCCAGCTCTCGGCCAGCGTTCGAGACGTAAGCTGGTAAGAGCTGCCAAGTAGTGGCAGCTTCACACAGCCAGACTGACTACGTAGCGGTCGAATGGGGCAAACCACCTGACTGCCGTGCTCGCTTGTCTCGGCACAAGACGCACCTTCTTCAAAATACACGTCTACTTGGCTTGTTCTCTTAGTCAAGTCGCCACGTAAGAAAACTAACCAACTCTCGTTATTATTTATGCGCCAGATATATTTGGAATTCACAGCGAAGTACGTCTAGGAACGTGCTGAGACANAGACGTAAGCTGGTAAGAGCTGCCAAGTAGTGGCAGCTTCACACAGCCAGACTGACTACGTAGCGGTCGAATGGGGGAAACCACCTGATTGCCGTGCTCGCTTGTCTCGGGACAAGACGCACCTTCTTCAAAATACACGTCTACTTGGCTTGTTCTCTTAGTCAAGTCGCCACGTAAGAAAACTAAGCAACTCTCGTTATTATTTATGCGCCAAATATATTTGGAATTCACAGCGAAGTACGTCTAGGAACGTGCTGAGACANGCAACTCTCGTTATTATTTATGCGCCAAATATATTTGGAATTCACAGCGAAGTACGTCTAGGAACGTGCTGAGACAGTTGCAAATATTTTGTTACGAAATCAGAAAAATAATTGCAGTTACATGAATACGAATAGTTTAACAAAATAATAGTTTGACTTAACGCAGTACATTGCAGTTACATGGCATTTTCAATGTTACACTGTACGTTTGCCGACCGTACATTTTCTCCTCTGCATTTATTTTCTCATTATTATCCCACCACAAATATTGGGGTTTAGATTATTAGCACTAAACAAGGAAACAGCTCTATGTTGAAGATCGTTATATTTACTCTAAGCTGAGGACTTGCGAGTTTCATAAAAGAAAAACCACCCTCGCGAAGATTTATGGTTCCGAATATAACCACAATTCAAGCAGCAAGTTTAAACATTACCGGGAATCTTTCGCAAGGTACATGTGCAACACGAGTCTTTCACAGCATTGCATCGTACATATGCGAGTCGCACCTGTAAGTTCCATGTCATATTTGACGGCCACAAAATTAACGTTAATTGAGAACCGAGATGAAAAATGCAATTTTCTAAACTCTGGTAACAATTCAGTGTAGGTGTGAAACACTTAGATGAAGCACCATCTTCAGTTCACCAGCTGACGCGAGAGAGACAGAAGTGTCACTTAAGACGCCCGCCTACCTGAGAGCAAGTTGGTCGTTCCGGTCTCGCGGTGAAGCCAGCCGGGTGGGCGAC